>CM033110.1:1873277-2155777 GCA_019321725.1 Paulownia fortunei
ATTTTGTTAATATGGAAACTGGTTGTATCCAGCATCAAGAGGATGATTGCTGGTTGCCGTAATAGCCTTTCAATAATCCACACTATTTTTTGTTAATATATTTGATGAGCTTAGCTTGTAGAAGACGCTGCAAGGAGTGGTTTAGAGAAGGTCTGGCTTCAGGATAAACTCCCTAAAGTAGGTAAGGATTGAGAAACGAGAATATTGTGTTGACTATGACTAGTATCTTCATTCAGCATCTTGCTTGGATGGTGTCTGATCTTTTCAATAATTCAGATATGTGTATTGTTTTAGAAGTTGTTGAAAAAGGCAGCCTCATCTTGCATCTCCCGGAAGACCAAGTGAACAATTGAAGGCGTAGGATTGCTTTTTGTCTGCATTTCTAGGTGCGCTTTTCTTGTCAACTTTTGGGGGTGTTTGCAAATTTACAATCCATAATGTCTTTTGTCTATATATTTTGCAGCATTTTATGATTGTCTTCTCCCACAATTTGATGAAATGATGCTGAAATTTTTATAAGATTGATAAGATATTGGGAAGTGAGAACTGCATATATCTTGACAATGTTTTTTGTTCCATATATGTTTAACATTCTCGGCTAGATTTTTATTTAATGGAGTTGTGTGATTTGCAGTTTTTTTTTTTTTTAACTTTTGGAGTACTCCATGAAGGAAGGAATTCTACATAGTACCCAGATACAGACTTTTTAAGGTATGCTTCGAAGTATCTTTTTTGCCCGTTACTTATTCTTCGATGATCGTTATTGCAAATTTTATATTTTTAAGTTTGGTTTCGAAATTTTCTTCGATTATTATGTATTTATTTGCCTAAAATTATTTGAAGTTTGATTTAATTATTGTGAATTTTCATTGATTATTTTAAACGTGTTTGACTAGGTGTTATGTTTTGACTCTTTCTTAAATTACATTATATTTGTTTTTCTAACTTGATTTCAGATTTTCTTTTATAGTAATTTATTGTTTTGGGTGTGGTTATGACGTATGGGTTTTCTTTTGTTATTGAAGATTTATTCTGTTAAGGTTATGTTTTGAATTTTGTTGTGAATTTATTTTCATAGATTGGTTTTTGAATTTTTCAAAATTTTATTTTATAATTATTTTTCTACATTTTGTTTTGAAAGTTGTATTACTTAGGTTTGAATTTTTGAATTTTTTTAATATACTTGTTTTATCTTCTTGAGCTTGGTTTTGAATTTTCCTTTTATTATTTTGAATTTATTTTCCTGAGTTTGGTTTTAATTTTTTTCAATTATTTTTCTAATTTTTTTTTAGAATTTTCTTTTACTATTCTAAATTTATTTTTTTGATTTTGGTTTTGAATTTTGTATTATAAGGGTTTGAAATTTTGAAATTGTTTTTTAATCTACTTGATTTATCTTCTTGAGTTTGGTTTTGAATTTTCCTTTGATTATTTTGAATTTATTTTCATGAGTTTGGTTTTAATTTTTTTTAATTATTTTTCTAATTTTTTTTTTTGAGAATTTTCTTTTACTATTCTAAATTTATTTTTCTGATTTTTGTTTTGATTTTTTCTTTAATTATTTTAATTTTTAAGTTTGATTATGAATTTTCATACTTCGCCATTTATATTTGTATTATGAAAGTTTAAAATGCAACACGAAAAATTCAAAAACAATATGTCAAATTTTATTAAGTTAAAAATAACTAGTTTTATATAAGAATGTATATATAATATAGTGTAAATCTTCAATTGATAAAAATAATGAACCTTGAAGCTTCAAGAGTTAGAATCTTGTAAATTTATTTGACAAGGTTTCGTTTTAACTCTTTATTTGATTAGTATAAATTTATGTTGGCCTCAATTTTTATTTTTTATTTTGTTAAATTTTTCTTTTGTTATTGAAGATTTATTCTTTAAGTTCTATTTTTAGTTTTATTATGAATTTATTTTCCTAGACTGGTTTTCAAAATTTGCATTTATAGTTATTTTCTCTTCAATTGATAAATAATGAACCTTGAAGCTTCAAGAGTTAGAATCTTGTAAATTTATTTGACAAGGTTTCGTTTTAACTCTTTATTTGATTAGTATAAATTTATGTTGGCCTCAATTTTTATTTTTTATTTTGTTAAATTTTTCTTTTGTTATTGAAGATTTATTCTTTAAGTTCTATTTTTAGTTTTATTATGAATTTATTTTCCTAGACTGGTTTTCAAAATTTGCATTTATAGTTATTTTCCCTAAATTGATTTTAATTTTTTGGTTATTAGATTTTATTTTTAGTTTTTACTGTGATAAATTTATCTTCTTTGTTTTGGTTTTTATACTTCCTTTGATTATTTTAATTCATTTTTCTAAGTCTGGTTTTGATGGTTTTTTTTATTATTCTCAAGTTAATTTTCTAATATGATTTTCTTTTTTGGAAATTTTCTATGAATATTCTAGATTTTTTTTTAAGTTTGGTTTTAAATTTTTATACCCACTTCTAGAAAGCATTGTATGGAGGGAGCTATTTTTTTTTTCCAAACATGAATTTTGGAGCAGATATGGGGAATTTATTTCCAAAAACATTGTATGGAGGTCTGTGCCGAAAAAAGGTTTTGGTCTTGGCTTGCTCAAGGTCTTGTAACCATTATCTGATTTTCACCCATTAACCATCATATCCTTAAAGGGTAGCAATAAGGACCTCATGTTTAGGGGTGTTCACAATTCAATTAATCGGTCGAACCGAATTAAAACTAAAATTTCAATTCGCATCGAAATCAAACCAAAAATTTTAGTTCAGTTTTAGATTTTTCATTTTCATAATATTTGATTTTTGGTTCGGTTTTGATTTTTAATTTCAATTAAGCAAATCGAATCGAATCTAAAATTGAATTACTAGTTTAATATATTTATATATATAATTTTTATATTATATTTTTGTACTTGTTATTTATTTTTTTATTTTTCTCACCCAAATTAAAAATAATAAATAAAAATCATATTTTAAATTCTATTATATAATTTTTATACAAATTTTTTTATAAAAAATGAATATCCAACATAAATTTGATGAGCGAGCCAAACCTGGTATTTTTGTTGGTTATCCGTTCGCATATATGATTTTAAAACTCATCAAATCTATGTTTCTCGTGATGTCACGTTTCATAAGTCAAATTTTTCATCTATCTCCAACGTTAAAACCTCCTATTACCATTACTCCGATCGATGACTGTGGAATGTTTGACTACTCTGCTACACCACCGATTGTTTCCACTTATATTTCTGTCCCTCATAATCTAGTTGATTATTGCAATAATTCTCCTATGACTATTCCACATATTCTCAGCTTGGCAGATCAATCGATTCTCTCCATCTATTTATGAGGATACTCTCTCCACTAATTGTCCTTCTATTAGTACCTGCTCCTGTTATTAAAATCAAACTCAACGAATTTGTCCCCTATCTGCTCATCTCAAGGATTATATTTGTAATCATTTCATTCTCAACTGATTTGCCGCTAGCAGATTATTTTTCTTCATCCCATCTAAATCATTCTCATTGTGTTTTTTAACTAATATTATTGAAAAATCAAGAACCACGATCTTATTCTCAAGCCATGAAATCAGTCGAATGGCGTGATGCCATGGCCAAAGAAATTCAGGCGCTTGAATCAAACAACACTTGGTCTTTATGCTCCCTTCCCAAAGGAAAATTATCCCAATGGTTGTAAATTGGTCTACACAATTAAGTATCGATCCGATGGTTCTATTGAGAGATATAAAGCTTGTTTAGTTGCCAAATGTTATACACAAGTTGAAGGCATTGATTATCATGATACCTTCGCATCTGTTGGCCAAACTAGTTACTGTCCGCCTTCTTCTCTCCATTGTTGCCATTAAAAATTGGTCATTACACCAACTTGATGTCAATAATGCTTTTCTCGAAAGAAATCTCAATGAAGAAGTTTATATGACCCCCCCCCCCCGAATTCTCTCATAAGGGTGCAAATTAAATAAATCTATCTTTGGTCTTAAACAGACTTCTCGTAAATGGTTCTCCAAATTCTCAGCCACTCTTCTTCGACGAGAGTTTTGTCAATCTATTTCAGGCTAAAGTCTTTTTACTTATATTCGTGATCTCGTCTATGTCAATGATATCATTATCACTGGCAATAATAATGAAGCCATCTCTGACATCAAACAATTCCTTGCTCAATCTTTTTCAGTAAAAGATATTGGCAATCTTAGGCAATTTTTAGGCATTGAAGTATCTCGCTCTAAACAATAATTTTTTTTATGTCAATAAAAATATACTCTTTATAATATTATCTTATTCTGGTATGGTTGGTTCTCGACCCTTAGACTTTCCATAGAGCAACATCTTCGTTTACGTCCAAAAGATGGTACTCATCTTCCTGATCTGACAATCTATCGTCGACTCGTGGATCGTCTTTTATATGTCACTGTAATACAATTTGATATTCAATAATTTATAAACACTCTCAGTCAATTCATGCAAGATCCATATTCCTCCAATCTTGATGTTGCTAACCAGGTTCTTCGTTATCTTAAAGGTAGTGTTGGTAAAGGTTTATTCCTTTCTGCATTTAGTTTTCTTACTTAGTCGGACATGTTGACTTTGATTAGGTTGGTTGTCCTACTATTTGTCGTCCCACCACTGGTTATTTTACCATGTTAAGTTCTTGTCCTATTTCTTGGAAATCTTATTGTAGTTACTTCTAAGTTGCAATGGTTAAAATATTTTCTTTCGAATCTTGGTTTTAATCATCCACAACTAATTCCAGTTCATTGTGATAGTCAAGCTAAAAACCCTGTCGTCCACGAAGGCACCAAACATATTGAAATTGATTGTTATTTTGTTCGAGAAAAGATTCAAGTAGGTCTTCTTGCCCCTTCCTACTTACAATCTAGCGACGAATTGGCGAACCCCTTTACAAAACCACTTGGAGGTGATGTTTACTGCCGACTACTTTGCAAGTTGGGTGTTCTTGGCCATTTCAATCTCAACTCTAACTTGAAGGGAAGTATTGGACGAAAATAAAGAGTCAATAGCAACTCAATCTTTTTAGTTGTTAGTTTTTGATAATTTGTAATCCAATATTTTAGATTTTAGTTATTGTAATAGACTCTATTAGTTTCTTATCCTTTTGTATATTTGAATCTTATAAATCTACCTATATGTACATCGTAATTAAATGAAATGAAAACAACATATTCAAAACATTTTCTTCTCTTCTTTGTGCTCACCATTTTAACAAATGCCATAATACTTGAATCTAATTTAAGATTATATTGCATTATATCCAAATTCAAACGTAGGCCCTGAAGATATTCATATTACAACCTTAGTGGTTGAGTTTGAACTCTCTTTCAATGAAGTCCTAAAAGTTCATGTCTAACTTTGTTTGCTCAATGGTAAATGGCAATGACAGATGTTGTAGGAAGATTAAGTAGTATATAAAAGGGAGGTTAAAGAAAGGAAAATGCTAATCCTGCAATTAGGGGCGGAGGGCGAGATTTGATCACCAAAAATATAATATTAATTATTTTTTTCACCTATAAAAATATTTTTTATTGTGATTTTTTAATTAACTAATTATTAAAAAATAAATACAACTATAAATAAAAATATGATATTTATACATAAATTTCTCATACATATCATATTTGCATAAGCATTCGAATAAAAAAAAAAGACTCCTAAATGAAAATGATAATCAATTCTAATTCAATATAATACAAAATAAAAACTAACTTACAAAGTTAGAAAATGTAATTCGGATTTTAGAGTAATTCTCATAGTTTTATTACAATCTTATGAATCATTATTAAGTGTTCAAAATTATCTGATTATTGTGAAAAAAGAAAAATATTTTTCAAATATAATATAATTTATATAAGTAGCTACATTTATGAAAGATTACTTGAGGTAATGTTTTCAAAAAAAAAAAAAATTTAATGTTCTAATTGTGATGTTGTTAAATTATATTTCAAATCGTAATAAAAAATGAAATGATAATCTAATTCTTATTGGACTTAACAAAATTAAAAAGTAAATGAAACGCAAAGTATTAGACAAATGAAACTCAATAAAATAAATAAATTATATAAATGTGAATGACAAAATATTATAAGAAAATAATACTTTAAAAATATATTAAAAAACTGATGAAATTCTTAATTATTTTTATTGGAAAAGATAACTATTATTTAAATAAAAATAAGTCATAAAGTTATAAAAATTTATAGTAACATGTCAAAAATGGATTTGTCAATCAGGCTTGCTTCCAAAAACTATTGTAAATATTTTATCATTATTTCATAATCATTAACCAAATGAAATGTATAATGAAAAACTTACTTTTATGATTTCTTGCAACATAAAAATTAAAATAATCTCAAATTATGAGTAAGATAGTGGAATAAAATAAGTTAAAAACTAACAAATAAATATAAAAAAATAACAATAATGAGTATTTTTTGACTAATACAAACTATATTTGTAGAGACAAAATCATAATAAAATTTTAATAGTACAAATGTCTTTTAAAACTTTATATTAATAATAATCACCTAAAATTTTCAAAAAATAAAGTTTCAAATAATTTAGAATATCTTTAAATTTACATATTCAAAATAAGATTATAAAAATTTAAAGGGGGGCAACTGATATAATTTTATAATTTAAAGGGGGCAAAATTTTAATTTTATTAAATTTTGTAAAAAAAAAATATATTTTTGAAAAATTGAGGGGGGCGACTGCACCTAGCATATTCAAGATTTATAAACATCTATAAGCTTGTAAGAGAGAGAAAAAAAAACATTGGTTACTACCACACGAAAGATGAGAAATTCCATGTTGCACAATTGACTGCTATCCGAATATAATTATAAATGAAAAAATGTGCATGTATATATATGCTATAAATTAAAATATTGATATCGTTATATTTATTCGATTCTTATAACCCATCTAGACTAGTAGTCCAATGTCTTAAAAAATGTAGCTAAAAAAATTGCTTAAGAAACTTGGATGTGGCAATTATTGTGTGTAATGAACATACACAATCATGTATATCGGATTCAAGATTTTTTGTTAAGAAGACCCAACGTAAAAATAAGAAAAACCCGCCAAAGATCTTGACCGTTCATTTTGGTGTGGCCCCATTGAATAGCTCATCAAGAAATTCAAAATATTGTATGGACTAACACCAAACTATTTTTGTTGAATTGTTATATAAATTATTTTAAAAAAATTCAGTCAAAATCATACCGTCTTATATAGTTTAGTGGTTGTTCGGGGTTCGAATAAATCAACCCAATCATATCTATACATATATTTGTATGTGTATATTAAAATTTAAATATTAAATTTAGTTTTGAGTTAACTCTTAGTTTACCAACTATTTAAATTTAATTTAATAATTAATTCTAAATGTGATCTCCAACTTCTCTTTTACAATTTTTTTTTTTGCTTTTTATTCATTTCAATCTTTAATTCAAGGAACATATATGTTTGGATTACCTCAAAACATGTGAAGGGAAACTGTGTTTATAACTAACTCTATTTTCAATAAAATTTCTCACAAGAATACTTAATTGGTAACTTGCAAAATATGGAAAGATAGAATATATTTTTACAAATACTTGAAAGTGTGGGGTGACTAGCCAAAATAGATATAAGACGTACTAAAATTCGGTATGTTGCATTCTCAATATTGTTTAATATGAACCCTATTGCTCATATTTTGTCACTATTCAATTTCGCTAGATATTCATCCCAAAAAAATATAAAAAAAAAAGAAAGAAAAAAAATGCACATCCAACACTAGGAACTCCATACGAATTCAACGTATTGAAAATCATATAAGTAGTTTATGTTGAAAGTATATTTTTAAACAATATTTTCAAATATTGATGTATTTCCGTATCGAAATAATGCCGGTAAATACCATTTTATCAACATGTTCATTATTGTGCAACTTAATGCATGTTTGAAAACACTTTTGAAATGAAATTTCATCTATAAAATGAACTTTTTAATATGGACTTTTTAAAAAAGTGCTTATAAATATTGTTAAATGTTTGGTAGAAATACACTTTAAGTCCATTTAATAGAAGTGTAAGAAAATAAATTCAAAAGTTACAATTTTGCACTTCTCCAAAATGGACTTTTGGAGAAGTGACTTATTTTAAAAGTCAATTCACAAATAATTACCAAATACATAATTTTTTTACAAATGTATTTTCATATCTAAAAGTTCATTTGGAATGGTTTGCCAACAGTTTTATGCTAAAATAAATATTATTTTTTTTTATCATCTTTAACGTTCAATTCAAAATATTTTTTAACTTAATGTCATTTAAACGCATGGACTGGACCGAGTTCACAGCAGATAGCCCAACAAAACAAGGCCCAGATGTAAAAATCAGTGCATGTGCAGTGCACGTGGAGATCTTGAAAAATTAAAACAGAAGACAAAGACATTAATCACTTATTAAAGACTTCTGCTAATAATCATGGTCCTGTCTATTAGATTTTTAATTATGGAGCATCATCATTAATTACATTAAACGGGTCGGCCCAGATTTGATGCTTCTGGATCTGGCCTGGGTACTCTTAAAACTTGACCATCCCTTTAAGTTAGCTTTTGCACATGCAATTGTCTCAAGTCAGTCTCATGATGATAGTAGTAATTATGAATTTGATGCAGTTTATTTAGCAATCTCAAAAGTAGAATAAACCAATTAAGCAGATTCAAATACGTTATCATTTAAATTTATTGTAATTTTTATTAAATTTAAAAAATTATATTTAAATTTGATCTAATTGTTAATCGACTTGAGTGAAAACGAGTTTTAATCGAATCAAACACGATTCAGAGCTCGAGTAGGTTGATCTTTTATACATAATTTATTATTTATTTTTTTACTAATTGAGTTTCAAATCTTATCTAGAGGTATAATGGAATCGAGTCGAATCGAATACTTTCTGTTCAAGCACTTTATTATTCAAGTTTGTTTGAATTTTTATCGAGTTTAATATATTCGAATTTGAATGAACTTTTATCGAGTCGAATATAAATCAAACTCGAATAACTTAAACTTTTTACATATATTTTTTTTTATTTTTACCAATCGAGCCGAGCTTCATATATTATCGAACAAAAAAAATGTGGTCAAGTTTGATTTGTTAAGTTAATGAACCAAACTCAAATAATTTTTTAACGATTGATTTCGAGTCTAGTATCTAGTAGCTTTATTTATTTTTTAGCCCCTTTTTATCGAACAAAAAAAAAATATATTCAAACTTTATTTGTTATGTTTAATAAATCGAATTCTAACAAAATTTTAATAATCGATTTGTATCGAATAATTTAATTTGTCATAATTGAATCACTTATAATTACATCTTTGTTGCAGGATACATCCTATTTAAACTAATTTATAGTACACAATTATAATTCCATAACTTTTTTAAATGTATCAATATGTTAAGATATTAAAGATTAATTAATTAAAAATTAGTCATTCTAAATCAGAGGATATATGTAATTTGAAGAAACTATGGATTAATAAACAAAAATCTTAATTTACTACATTATCAAGTCCATTGAGAACAATTACTCAAAGATTTTTTCACGTTTATTTTGTTCCACTCAATTATGTTTATGTTATAAGTTAGTGGTGAAATTAATGACTAAAGATCAATGTTTTACAGCTAGAAGCAGCCTCCAAGTGGATTCACAATGATGAAATTATCCTAATCATTTTTGTGGGCATTAATAATTCAATAAACCGATAGAATAAAAATAAAAAATTTGATATGTATTAAGACGAAATCAAAAAATTCTATTGGGTATTAGATTTTGATTTTTATAAAAAAATTATATTCAAATTGATTTTGATTTTTTATTTCGGTTTTGCCAAATAGTATTGAATACCAAATTATTATTTTTATATATTCTTATATTTAACTTCAATGTATCTATTCTAAATCTATAATTTATTTTATACTATTTTTAATTTTTTTACTTACCAATTTTTTAAATGTTTTTTTATTTTTTAAAAAGAAAATCGGTTACGAAAGTAAAAGAAATTCTATAATAATCGAACCAAATCAATTAATTCAATTTAATTTTTTGGTATACCGAAATTTGAATTTCATTCAATTCAATAATACCAAATAAACACCTATCTTTAAAAATAAAACAAAGCAAATAAATATCTCAAATAAAACATATAGGCGTATCTCTTTCTTTATTTCTCAATCCGACTTTTTGAAATTATAAATATACTAATGTAAATGTGGGATTTGTATTTTATAACACTACAGTACTACGTTGATTTAAATGATTACATGGGATAGTATTGTTCTCTAAGTTAACCCCAAAACAAAAAGCATAAAAAGAAGAGAGAGAAGGAAACATATATAGGACAGTCATATTCCATAATACGAGAAAAAAATAAAATAAAATGGGACAAGTCATGTAAAAAATCACAAATGCTAACTTATAGTTATCTATATGTAAATTCAGATTGTTAATTTTATATGGGGTTCAAAGCTTTGGTCCTCTAGCGAAGCAACCAAGTCTATGTGCCAAGTTCGGAGTTTATTAATATTTATTTAGATTTAAAAAATATTATATTCGATAATGTATATTGAGTATATATTTCATCATATATTTTATAAATATTTATATTTATATATGTGTGAGTGTGTGTAAATAAATGGTAAAATATATATCCGATTTACATCTCCAAATATATCATCTACAAAACTATCGCTTTGACTCCCTTAATTTTGACCTCGAACTTGTTCATGTTTCGAAAATTTGAAAGTACCAAAATCATTTATATAATGTCGAAGTAATAAATAAGTGAATCAAACTTTTTATACATTTTTATACCTTATGACCACATGGGAAGTATTTATAGTTTTTCATCTTGCCACATGGAGTTCATCTGACGATCTATAATGCGTATATTCAATAATTGATTATTTGTATTATATAGATCATATATCAAAATTGAGTTCGAATTGAATTTGACCTAAATGAAAAACACGAACCTTATCCTATATATAGAAAAATTTCATGGACATTTTGGTCCTTAGAGCAAGAGTACTTCCTCTCTCTCATCATGATCTTTTGCCAATTTGAAGTGGGTTGAGAAATTAATATTTTAGCTCAAATACAAATAAACAAAAAATCCATTATTTCATTTAAGCATGTATATGCAGATTAAATTTTTTATCATATATTGATGCCATACTTTAGTGTCACACCAAGGTATATTTAAACATGTCCATTTACCCTAATTGTAGTTAACTTAATAATGCTAAGAACAAAATTAAATTGAATAACAGTTGCTAACAAGAAAAAAGAAAGAAAAGAAAATAAGTCTGTCTCCTACCCATTCCCATCATCTACTACATATATTCATCCTCTTTCTCTAGATCCATGAGAAAGAACTCCATATCTATATATATATATATATATATATATAATATTGTGAGCAATTATTGTGCATGTTTATATATTGTGATTAATTAAATTTACAATTTTTTTATCATTAAAATATAAATAAGATCATAATTTTTTTTAACTATTTTAAATTAAATAATTTAATTGATGTTCTACGCCAAAAAAAGAAAAACTATGTAAATTAGATTAAACATTAGTCGTATTCGGGGGAAAGTAGAACTCAACGGATACACCTACTTGTTCGAAATTAAACTATCCATATGTGCCTGATAGCCCTCACAACCATGGCACATTGACTCAATTTATTGGGGGCGATTTGCTTATTGATCCAAGTGGCAAAGATTAGTATTGAAGTAGAACAAAGCAGTTATGGGAGATTGGGCTGAGGACTTGTGACCAAAAAGTCAAACATTGTTATGAGATAGATGCATATTTTTCAGAGATCTTATTTTTGGAAGTATCATTTTGCATGAATTAATATTTCCTATGTCCTAATATTATGCTTTCTTTTTTATTTGATATAAAGATTTATATAAGCGCTGAAAAAAGTAAAAGTTTTATTTTAATTTAATTATTATACTATAAAATAGCAGTTTGAGAGTTAATTGTGTAACATAATTGATTTAAATAAGAGGATAGTTTTGAAAAATAATTTTCATTTTTTGAAAAAATAAGACCTTATTTTAGGCATACCCCTATTTTTTACATTAGTAATTTTAAGCAAAAAATTGTAAAACCTTTAACTAGAGATGGATGGGAGGATAAACAAATCAAAGTTGGATATTGTATAGTTTAAAATTGATTGAATTATTTATTGAGTTTAAAATTATGTTTGAATTTGGTATCAACGTTAAACTAGTCAACATTTAATGTCGATATCACTTGATATTTTAGTATATTTTATTATTTTTAATTAATTGATTCGAATTTTAAATTGTATTAAAAAAATATTAAAATTTATTTTTTACATTTAATGAATTAAATTTAAATATTGAATAATTTAATTAATTTTTAATCTTAAAAATGAAGGAAATATAAAATAATTTTCCACATTAATACGAACAGATCTCCACACTCATTCGGCAGCAGCAGTAGAACCACCGACACAAGATAATGAAAGTTGTAAATTCCATGAAACGCGCTTTTGTTTTTCTCTGTTTTAAAAAAATTCCATTTGTATTGATAATGAAAGCATCCCATGTGACCACCTCGCTGTGCGCCACCCCACACCATATATACATACACCCCCACACCGACGCCAAACCCCAATTCCTCCATCTTCTTTTATCGCTTTCCCATTTCCTCTTCTCAGAAACCCATTTGAAGAAAAGTAACAAAGGGCTCAATTTGTTCATACATTTCAAGAAAAAGAGAAAGAAAATGGCCAAAATCTTGCTAGTATTGTTTGCTGTGTGCGTTCTCCCCGCTATTGTTAGCGCCCGTTTTGTGGGTGACCCGTTTCTGGTGAAGGGTTCTGTCTACTGTGACACTTGCCGCTGTGGCTATGAGACCGATGCCACTAAGTATATGGCCGGTAACTGCTCTCGCTCTCTCTCTCTCACACACACACAAACACTCAGTTTTTTGGAAATTTTATGTTGTTTGTTTGTTGTACTTCTAAACTATCCTTTAGATCTATGTTTACTGTGTGCGTAATAGGTGCATTTTGTTGGATCTATTCAATGTAGTGTTGATCTGTGTATAGTGTGAACGGATTATTTGTTGAAGAAACTTGATTTGTGATTTTGTTCAGTGTTTTCGGGAAGTGGACAGTTCTATTGGGATTTAGCATAAAGAGTCATGGAATTAAGCTGAATTGTTCTTGAAATCCTTGTTAATATTTTGGTGATTACGTGAATGCAACATTCTGATACTAGTAAAGTAGGAACTTAAGCTCTGTGAAGAAATGCCATTTGTTGGATTTTCCCTGGTTTTTTTTTTTTTTTTTTTTTTTTTTTGTGCTAACCAAGATCTCACAAAGGGTTTTGGTTGAATAAGATAGCACGCCGATAAGTCGAAATTCACTAAGGAGTGTGTGTAAGAGCTCACCTACCGAATCAACTAGCCACATATTATTTATTTATTGCATTTGGAGCTTTTAATTTGTGCAAATAAAATGACAATCAAATTTGACCACATAATGGCTCCTCAAAAAGTAATTGCTATCCATTCTTGAGCATATACTGGCATCAAAAAAACTGAACCTTTGATCATAAATTTGTTCATGTCCTTCTCAAGCATCGCATTAGAAGCAGAACTTGATCTGAGGATTAAAAGATGAGCAAGCCGATTGGGCCTTTTCAGATTGTCTTGCTCATCTTATTTTGAAATGTATTGCTACCTTGCAATTTCTCTGGCAGATTGAGTAAAATGGTCTCGGCATCTGTACTTTGGCAGGTGCTACTGTTAGAATCGAGTGCAGAGACAGGGACACTGCTCAACTTACCTACACCAAAGAGGCTGTGACTGATTCAACCGGACAGTACAGTGTCCTGGTGCAGAGCGACCGAGGCGACGACTTTTGTGATGCTGTACTGGTGAAGAGTTCAGACCCTGAATGCAGCACCCCGAACGAAGGCCGTGACCGTGCCCGTGTCATCCTCACCCGCAACAATGGCATGATCTCCAACACTCGTTTTGCCAATAACATGGGATTCCTCAAGAACACACCCTTGGCCAACTGCGCCAGATCCTCCAGAAGTACCAGGAAGCTGAGGATTGAAATGATATTATTGAGATCAATTAGTCCTTTTGCATAATCATAGGACCTCCCTATGTTATGTCATCGTATTAGCACTTCATAATTTTATTCTTACACTGTTATGGATAATGGTGTTTGTGTGTTTCTGGCACATCATTATTATCAATTAACCCGTCTTTATGCATGTAATCACTTATTGTGGATTCCACAATCAGATTGTTATAATAGATCCTCTGTTTTTGGCTGAAAGTAACTTGAGCATGTTATTTTCTTGCCAATATTTCATCCATTAATGGTCATGAAAATGAAAGTAGTGGAGCTCGATTGTTTATTGGTAAAACTGAAGTGAATTTTATTTCTGAGCTTTATAGGTTTGCTTTGGCCAATGACTCGCAAATTTACTACCTATCCCAGGATCTAACTTGATCATTGTGTTGGGAGTTTTCTCATATAAATGTTGGATTACAAGATGTTTGTGCTGTGTCATTGTTGTGCCTATCTTTCAAATGTAGGATTAGCAGCAAACAGCTTTATATTGTGTTGTTCTTTAAGCCGACAAAGTATGTGCCAACTATGTAATTGCAAAAGCAATGTTAAAATCGCTTGTGAGCCACTTGTTACAACAACTTTATAATTAACAAAAATGTCAATGAAAGTAGAGGTTATTGTGCTATGAGCACCAAGTTCCATTTGTCAGCACCACCCTTACCCTATGGGTATGGGGCTTGACAATTAAGCCTTGTAATTATGTTATGGGAGGAGCTGTCTTGCTCAATCAATATGCAAAATTGTCTTATTGGCATATTTTTTTCTCTTTTTTCAATTTTTTTTAAGATGGATATTGATTGATTTTTCAACTTGTCTCCACATAACTCAAATTCATAATTAACTAAGTTGTAGATGTAAGATACTTACCAATAAACTGCCTGTCTTTGCCGCCTCATTAGCGTAACTGTGCAAAAAGATCATTGAAGAACTCAAATTCATAATTAACTAAGTTGTAAATGTAAGATACTTACCAATAAACTGCCTGTCTTTGCCGCCTCATTGGCATAACTGTGCAAAAAGATCATTGAAGTCTAGGTATCAAGGTATGGTTTTTTTGGTTCAATTTTCCTTGTCCAAGTTTTATTCATTGAACGGCCAGCAACTGCAGTTACGTTAGCATTGTTGTGTTCCATACGGAGCAAGAGTTTTAATCTTTTTTAATGCCTATGATATTTCTCTTCACCGAATTAAATTATATACATCCAAAAATGATAAAATCGAAAAGTAGAAAAGGGAAATATATTAATTAGGTCAAAATTAGGATGCTTTACCCCTCATCCCTTTTCTCAAGATGATGTTGGTAACACTTTGGCATTTACTGCCATCGATCTAATTACTAGAAATGTATGGCTCTTTCTCTAAATATAAGTCGTTTCTGTTAGAAAAAAAAAAAAAATGGAAAAAAGAATTTTCCATGGTCAACCCCAAAATAAGCCATTAAATTTATAAACTTTATTGATTATATCTTGGTTTGAGTTATATTTTAAACTTGGATTTTTAAATTTAAAACTTGGTTCGTCACTGTTGACTGACTGATTTTGGGCTAATTTTTAGTAGAGACGGTAACGAGTTGGGCAGTCAGGCCTAACCCATTTGACAACTTTAACTCTGTTAATGAGTCTAGTGACTCGTCTCAAATACACAAATCTAATTAATAAGACTAATTTATAGCACATCAACCATATCAAATGTTAGAAAATAAAATAAAAGATATAGAAATGTCATCTAAAATGAAAAAAATATTTTCCAAGTGGGTATTAGTTTTATAAAATTTACATCCAAATTTATGTCTTCAAAACTTCGACTTTTGCAACTTTAGCTATAAATGAAGAAGGCTTAAAACAGTGTTGCTGGATCTTGTTGCCTGAATCCAAACATTTGGGCTTAATTGGTCGGTTAAAGCTTTATTGAACCCTCCAAACACATTATAACCCAAGCCCATCTAAAAACCGCAAACCTGCTAAAGCAATACGACGTCGCAGTCTTCTGCACTAAGTTACTAACCTCCGGCACCCCTGCCATCAACTTTCCGGTGATCCGCCTTTAATTCTGATCGCAAATTTCACCCGTTTTCAGGTAACCCTTTTTGAACCTTTCTTTCTTTGTCATCTGCCTTCTCTTCGATTTGCAGCTTTCCTAGTGCTGACTGTTCTTACAAAATTTTGTAAAACTTGATGGTTTGAATATGGCGCTTGTATTATTTGAATCTGAAAGAGAAGTGGTTGTGAAATGATGCAGAGAAAATTATCATATTTCATGCCAAAATCATGCATTTGGTGGGCATTCATTTTTTTCTCGTTGTTTGTCTTTTTTTTTTTGTTAATCAGCTATTATGAGGTTAATTTATCTGAATTTATTTGTGTCAATCGAGTGATCCTTCCGGCTGGGCTTATTATATTGGTCGCAGTCTTGTTTGATCAGAAATGAAATTGTTGTTCGCCAGGGACAAGTCTTCTTTTCGAAAATTTGGATGAAATTGTTTGTAGTCATTCGCTCATCCAATGGTTTGTTCTGTCTTAATTTCAAATTTAATCTGCTTATGTTATACAACGCAGGGGCTATCGAATTTCAAGAATGAGTACTCTTGCTCTTTCTCAAGTTTTCATCTCCAATTGGCTAGTCAGAGATGGTGGTGAATCTCATTCTCTTAAGAGATTTCAAGAATTATCGATTGGATCACTTTCAGTTTGTCTTAGGGGCAATAACCGTTTCTCTATAGGAAAAAATAACAGCTTTAGACTCCATAGATTGCACATATTCCGTTCATCAGAATCTCGTGCTGCATGCCTGCATCCAGTTCTATCCTCATTCCAAAGTCATTCTTACGATTCTCAGACAGCAGAGGGTGAGTGATTTGCACTCCAAATCATTTATTGAAGTTTCTGCAGTGCCCTTTATGTTATAATGCATGATGCCTAGGCAATATTACATTTTTACAGAGGAGTCTGTTTTGATTTTGATGCGGCATGGAGAATCAATGTGGAATGAGAAGAACCTTTTCACTGGTTGTGTGGATGTGCCATTGACCAGTAAAGGAGTAGAAGAAGCAATTGAAGCTGGGAAAAGAATTAGCAACCTACCTTTGGACATCATCTACACATCAGCATTGATCCGTGCTCAGATGACAACTATGCTTGCTCTAACACAACACCGCTGCATGAAGGTATTTTTCATTTTAGATATCATAGGAATGAACTTGACTGTTTGACTTGCCAGCAACAATTTTTTTCAAAAATAACTTGGTTGCAAATGAAGGACGTGTTTAAAATAGTAGCTTAAATGTTCTAATTCATTTTATTAGTTTATTGGTCTTGAACCAACTGTGGCATTGATATTGCTTGTGTATTGTACCATTTGCAAATTTATGTACCCTGTGGATGATACAGAATTTTGTTGCATTCTGTGAGCATCCTATGTCTATATGTTTTGTTGCAGTGATACAGAAATTATGTAGGAAAAGAACTCACGCGGTGGAAGTTGACAAAACTAACAAAATGACTTCTTACATTGTTTCTGATTTGCAAGGTTTACCTAATTCAAGTCATTGCTGTTCATAAATCAGCATTCAAACAAATTAATTATGACTAACATAAATAATGATTCCTAAATTATTCGAGGCATTATACATCAACAGCCAAATTCATTTGACACGTACAAAGGGAGTAAAGAACGATCTATAAGAAAGAGACATGTATGTTGTTGGCAATTAACCTACCCAAAGTTTTCAGGTGCCTACAATTATGCATCATGAGACTGAACAAGCAAGGACATGGAGTCAGATTTATAGTGAAGGCACCAAAAAGCAATCTATTCCTGTCATCAAAGCATGGCAATTGAATGAGAGAATGTAACTTCACATCTAGTTTTTTGTCAGTCTTCAGCTTATCTATTGTTTTCACTTTTCATTGCTGGCTTACATTGACACTGTATGCTTTTTGTTCGTAGGTATGGGGAGCTACAAGGTCTTAATAAGCAGGAAACAGCTGAACAATATGGGAAGGAGCAAGTTCATAACTGGCGTAGAAGTTATCATGTTCGGCCCCCAAATGGGGAGAGCTTGGAGATGTGCTTAGGAAGAGCAGTTACCTATTTCAAAGAGCACGTAAGCAATATGCCTATGTTTATTTAAAGGTATAAAACATATATGATTCCAAGGCTTGCCTTGGGAGGATTTATATACTCAGAAGAATCATCTTACAGATTGAGCCGCTGCTTTTGAGTGGAAAGCATGTGATGGTCGTAGCTCATGCGAATTCACTGAGGTCCATAATTATGTATCTTGATAAGTTGACTTCTCAAGAGGTGACAAAATATTTATTGATTTTCTTTTTAGTGCCTGTACTAGCTAATGCAATGCTCTACACTGGATCACAAATCAAGGCTCCATTGATTTTTTACTGACAGGTTATCAATCTAGAGCTCTCAACTGGTGTACCTATGCTCTACATATATAGAGAAGGAAACTTCGTCAGGAGAGGAAGTCCCCTTGGATCTTCTGAGGCTGGTGTTTATGCTTATACAGAGGTATAAACTTTTTTTGACAGGCAATGGTTGACACTTGGAGTTTCTCATTTACGTAGTATATGTCGAATGGTGAAAGTTTATTCCCGTACTTATCCATATTTTCTTTAGTGTGATTAAAAATTAGATAGAGAAACTGCAGCGTAGAAGGTTTCAGTTTTTTGGGCACTCATTGTTAGGCTGTAGTGTTATTCCGTCTTCAGAAATGCATAATCCCCTTTAGAAACCAATTACCTAAATTTATTAGCTTGAATAAGATGACATGCTTGAAATGTCACTTCAATGATCTCTACAATCTAAATTTCTGATGTATGGACTGAAGATTTGCCATCACTATTTATTCATGATTGAGAAGACTATGGGATGACGTGTAATGTTGCCACAATATCAAGAAATGATAATTGAAAGTTTCATTTCAAAACCAAGTCAGATTTTAAATGGATCTGTCATGAATGTAACATGCTTCCTTGTGAAATACATGATCGACATCAAATGAAAAAAACAGTCTCATTATTTACTCCTTAAGAGACTTAAAATAGAAGATAACTATTCCAGGTGGACCAGCGTGAAAGCATGTCTTAGTCACTACTGCTATCAGGTGAAATGGAGGCTTTTAATCATATGAACAAAATTGAATCTGCTCGCCATTTCATATCCCTGAACTAGTTAATTTCTACTTTAAACTGATGGAACGTCAATAGCTTATGTCAAGGACTGGTGCCTTCATTTAGCGATCAATGAAAGATCAATATCATTGCTTCTTACAGTTGTCCAAAAGCACCGAAATTACCTGTATACTTCTTTTATGATGTTCTTGTGTACATCTGTAATATCTATTCCAGTTTTGCACTGTGATCAAATTATCTTAGGAGTTTGTTTATTATCTTGTTGCAGAGCTTGGCTGTGTATAGGCAAAAATTAGAGGAAACATCCAATGATGCCTAAGGTGACAATATCTACTTCCACAGTTAATGTCGTTTATTTTCCAGATGGGTCATCTGACTTGAGAGTCCTGAACTATTTTCTTTTAGTAAATCATGAGACGGACAGCCTGTATCATATTCTATCAGGCCAGATGGTCGATATCAATGCATGCAACTTCTTGCATTTGAAATTGAAATTGAAATTTGAGCTAGTTTTTGGGTCTTCATGTGGAACTCAATCGAGCATATCGGTAATGGACTAATGCTGGGTTCACAATGGGAGGGCTGCACTACTCCAAACTCCATCAAGGCTTAGAAAATTGGACTAAAGTTACTGTGTTCAGGATTCTTTTTTCGAATTTAAATGTCTTTCCTAGTTAAAGGTTTATACTTACTTTGAAGGCAGTTTAGAAGATACTTAGTGGTAGGAAATGATGTATTTCTCAAGTATAGTCAACTCAATGAGTTTACACACATTGTTTGTAAATTTATTCTTTTCTTGGTGGCTTGTATCCCCCTTGAAAGAAAGAACCGTGTATCACATGTTTTGAATGTCGATCACTCGATCTTTATAAATCGAATGCAGGATATGTGTTCAGCTGGAAAAAATAAAATCGCCCAAAGATTTGAGACGGAATGAATCCATTCCATTGTGATCCCTAGTTGATCTTTATAAATCGAATGCAGGATATGTGTTAAAAAGCAAAATTGTCCAAAATTCGGGGCGGGATGAATCTGTCTCGTTACCGTCCCTAGTCGATCTTTATAAATAGAATGCAGGATATGTATTCAACAGGAATAAAATTGCTCAAGAAAGGAATGTTCCGATATGTATAATTAGTATGTTCAACCATAAAACAAAAACAAAAAATTGAAAAAGAGAATATATAGGTCCAAAATAATGAGTGAGATAATCTCTTTAGATTAGAGAGCCTCTTCCATAATTTGCCAGAAATTGAAACATTAATAAATTAACAAAATGAAAATTCTTGAATTCCTAAATAAGTTTTAGTAGAAAACCTTGGCTATATTTGGATTCATTTTTAAATTCTACTTCTAATTTTCAATTGTTTTTTTCAAATTACCTACACTCTATTTTTAAAAAATACTTGCTATTTTAGATTTATACTTAGCATAACAAATATGTTTTCTGAAAATGAAAACACATTGACAGAGGAAATCTTTTCAAAAATATTTTCAAGAAACATTTGCTGAACATGAATCCAAACATAGTCAAAGATTATCCTTTATTGCCCTGTTTAATTTTTCTCATTTTCCAAAATTCATGATGGCAAAATTGGGAAAATAATTAACTACATAATGAAGCCCCGTCACAGCCCACAAAGACCAGCCAATGTCGAACTGTGTTTTAAACCACTTACACTTTCCACATCCCCGAAAGACATGGCGGCAATAGCTGATCAGATCAACAGAAGTAAAACAAAAACAAAAAAAAAAGTTATTCCAAAAATAAAAAATTCAAAAAACAATAGGTAAATAATATGAACAAGAAAACAAAAAGTCAAGACACAGAAATTCACGTTCATTCATAATTTCTTGAATTTTTTTCCTTTGATGCACCAAAATTAGACATTGGAAATCCAAGAGGAAAATACTACATTTATGAGGGTCTTTGACTTAATTAATAAATTCCAAAAAGCTTGTTATGAATGAATGTTATCGCTGGCAACTCCTAAGAAAGCCGATGATATTATGACAAAGGCCATCGGCAGCAGTTCCAGCAGCCCCACAACTACCCCTGAGAATTCTGTCAAAGGTGACAAGAAAAAGAAGGTATTTTTTTTAAAAAAAAATTCCTCATTATTTTTTAATCAAATTATTTGTAGTAATATCTTGAAGCTTTGCATTATTAAATTTTTTAATACAATTTTCTTGGTCTGCATGTATATATATATATATATATATATATGTGAATGGGATTAAAGTCAATCCTTCCAAAGATTTTTAGTTCCAAGAGAAACAGCTCAGAAGAGGAGGACATTCTTCAACCAGATGGAAATGGCAATGAAAATGGTTCGTTTTTTTTTTTTTTTTGTGGAAAATTCTTGCATACATCAAGTGTTTTCGTTCTGTATTAGAAAATATTCATATTTTTGTTTAACTTTTGACAATTTTTATGTTGTTGCGCTGTTTGGAGACAGAATTCGATAAAAATATTACATCAAGAAGAAAAGCTTTTATGGAGGCGTCAACCTCCATAAGAAGAGGTTTCTCAGGTAGGAATCATCAGAAAAAATTGTCCCCAATGATTCATGCATTTGATATTTTATGCAATGCTTCATGTGCAGAAAAAAAATCATATCATTATAATATCATGTCAATTTTCTTCTTACATTATAGTACAATATCCATGACACTTTTTTTATTTGGGCAATTTGATGAGTAGGTAACATTAATTATATCTGAATTTAGCAACAAACCTTATTCTAATGGATCCTCGTATCTCCTGTAAATTTTTATGTTATCTTTATAATCCAAGACTGTAGTGTTTTAGCAGCAGGTCAGCTCTTTGTTGATACACTACTAAATGGGTACACGCCACGTATTAATTAATCGAAGCTCGTAAGCTAGGCTTGTGTATGTATACATTTTGGTAGCTTACCTACCACAAGACTAAAGTGCATATACAAGATAATTGCAAAAAGGGATTCATTGTATGTTGATAAGAAAGTAATATATTTGTGGAAGTAGATTTTCTGGTGTGGATATTGACCCATGGGGGCATTGACATTGGAAAAAACTATATGGTTTCAAACTTAGGACATGGAAAAATATGAAAAGCCACGGTATTAATTTCTTCTTCCCTCTCAGAAAGGCATAGTAGCGCGGGGATTGAAAGCCTAAACCTGTCGAGTTTTGATCAATCAATGGCACCGGCTACAATAGTTCAAGACATTCGGTATGAGCTATAGATAGTCCTTTTGAGATTTGTGGATTCTTTTTAGTGTCTATTAGGGTACTAAAAAATCTAAGTTTCTTGAAAAAAAAATTGTAGGGTTTTCGTGGCAACGTGGAATGTAGGAGGGAACACTCCTAACCATGGACTCAACCTTGAGGAATTCTTGCAGGTGGAGGGCTCTGCAGACATATATGTACTCGGGTACTATACATAGATACCATAGAAAAGCATGTGATTTTATGTTGGAATTCATGGAATAGAAATAAAAGATGTTACTCTTACCTTGATGATTTTATGTTTGCAAGAACGGAAAGGTTTTTTATTGCAAATTATATTGCATCATCTAATGCACTTTTTTCGTCATAATTTTAGAGGGCTAATTAAATTTTCTAAGATCAATTCATTTTTCAGACAAAGTGTGTTTTCAGATAATTCATTCCTAGTGGTTGCCTACTGCTCATGTGATTGTCAGGTTTCAGGAAATTGTTCCATTAAGTGCTGGAAATGTTCTAGTGATAGAAGACAATGAGCCTGCATCAAAATGGCTAGCACTCATAAGCCATGCACTCAACAAACCATACCATGATTCTGTCTGCTCTTCTGATTCAAGCACCAATTCCAGAAACTCCAACAACTCAAAGGACTCAAAATCTAACAACATCTTCCACAAGCCTTCTTTGAAAGCACTCAGCAAGAGTCTCAGGGGGGAAAGTGATCTCCTCAAGGCCTGCAATTGTTGTAGGGAATCCTCGATTTCGAATAGGGGGGCTAGAAAACTTAGAGACCCTTGTTCATCACCCCTCAATTATTGTGATCCAGGCATGGATGACTTCCTTTCAATAGATGAGATTTCCTTGCCTACAAGACTAAGTTACCAACTTGTGGCAAGCAAGCAAATGGTGGGCATCTTCCTTTCGATATGGGCTCGAAGAGAGCTGGTGAAAGACATTGGTCACCTCAGAATTTCTTGCATGGGAAGAGGAATCATGGGCTACCTTGGCAATAAGGTAGACTGAATTTATTATCCATTTTTTGATTCATTTGATTACAAGGAGTTTTAGCTCAGACGTTCAATGTCAGATTAATGGAATTATCAGAAGCTGAACTGTACAAGTGTTTATGCACAGGCATGTTATGATATACGGGAGACACGGGGGCTGGTAGGAGCAGCCGTCCCCAGCTCCCCATCCATAAAATTTCAAAACTAAAAATATATATCTTTTTGTCTAAGGTTTTTAAGAAAAAATTCAATATTGCCCCTGATGATATTCATTTCTATATATTATAAGTTGTGACTCTTGAGGCTTTATCTGCAGGGTTGTATATCAATAAGCATGACATTGCACCAAACGAGGTTTTGCTTCGTGTGCAGTCACTTGGCCTCTGGGCAGAAGGAAGGAGATGAGCTGAGAAGAAATTCCGACGTAGCTGAAATCCTCAAGGGCACTCAGTTTCCCCGGATTTGCAAGAATCCAAGTCGTCGAAACCCTGAAAGAATTGTCGATCATGAGTAAGTTGAATAGAAGTACTCTAGTTTCACTTTCTAACATATGTGACTTTGCAATGTAACTCAGGTCTTTTCTACATGAATATACACTAACTTTGTAACCTCTGTAAAAACAAAAAAATTTCAGCCGTGTGATTTGGCTAGGGGACTTGAACTATCGAGTTGGTTTGAGCTATGAAGAGGCAAGGCTTCTGTTAGAGGATAATAATTGGGACTCCCTCTTGGAGAAAGATCAGGTTGGTGGACTTATTGAATTGTGTTGACAATTAGAAAATTATAGGGGGCTTTACAAGTCACAAATCTATATGATCCTACACAATATATATGTTCAAATGTCAGCATTAAGGAAGTTGACAAGGTAACTCATTTCTTGGTACGTGGAAGTTTTCCACCCTTTGTTTAAAGGTTGTGCTTTCTCACTCTAACTTACATCACAATTTTTTCTTTTTCTTTTTTGTTTCTAAGTTATACATATCATCGATTTACTCAATTATTACAATAGCCCTTTAAATAAATATACATTTTACGTGTATTTAAAATATGCAATACAAGTTAAAATAATAAATACAACAAATGATCCAAACAGGTTGGATAAGAACTTATTGTATGGTTGGATAAGAACTTATTGTATTGAAATTCCTTCCAACTAAAGGGGTGTGATAAACCAATAACTATATTGGCAGTGATATATAGCATTATTTCATTCTTTTTTTTTTTTTTGGCTTTCTTTTAAGGTGGGATTGGAGGATATTTTACATGGATGATTGTTCTAGTACTGCTAGTTATGTGTTATCATATCTGAATATAATGGATGTTTGATGATCAATAACAGCTGAATATGGAGAGAGGAGCTGGAAGAGTGTTTAGTGGGTGGAATGAAGGCAGGATTTTGTTTGCACCCACATACAAGTACTCCCATAATTCTGATTCATATGCTGGAGAGACTACCAAGTCCAAGAGAAAACGGAGGACCCCTGCATGGTATTTACTAACACCGCCCCCCCCCCATCATCAAGACTCTATCTGAATGGTGATAAATCTCAGCAACTAAGAAAGATAAATAGACATGAAATTCATTGCTCAATCTTGATCCATCTTAACACAAATGCACAAGAAGAAACATTAGAATTTTGGGCAATCTTATGTATGTTTGTGATGATGGATTTCAGGTGTGACAGAATTCTATGGCGTGGCAACGGCATCGAACAGTTGTCTTACATACGCGGAGAATCAAGATTTTCCGATCATAGGCCTGTGTGTGCTGTCTTTGCCGTGGAGGTGGAGGTGAGGAACAAGAACATCACAAAGTTCAGAAAGGGTTATTCTTGCGCAGCCACCAAGTTGGAATTTGAAGACTGCATACCCCAAAGGCATAGTTTTTGCGAGTTTTAGCTAGATTTTACAATTAACAAGCCATGTAATATGGGGCCTTAATGCTCTTGTTAGTCTTCCTGAAGAAAATATAACACAAACTACATAACCAGTGACTGGTGAATTCACACAACTAAAATGGAATCACTGCAAATTTTCTGTCAAGACAAGCAACTGACAGACGTAAAACTGATCAACAAGGATAGAAATGACTGAATATATAAGTCAAAGGCCTAAAATATACTACTAAACAACAGAACATAAGATGGAAACAATATTGATTCAAAAATGTGCATTACCTCGCATCAAACACTAGGCCGAAGTGGAAAGAACGACACGAAACAAGGCAAACTTGTTAATTAGCAACCTATATGCCAGTTTTTGAATACTACTGAATGTCTTGATATGCCAACTCCCAAATAGAAGTTTCAGTTTCCCCGTGTAAGGACTCCTCCAATGATTTCGCATTCAAATCCATGTTTCCATAAGACGGATCGAACTGGAGCTGTTCAATCACGTTGTCTCCCCAATAATTTCCACAATGTGGCATGGTACCACTGGCCCCTTCTCCATTGAAAACCTGGTTGCCCTTTTCCAATGCCATTTGTATCCATTCACTTAGGCGCGTTTCCTGCTGAACTCTACTTAGTTGTTTTTCCTGATTTCCACCAACAATTTCTTGGCTATTTGCACCATCACCTCTCCTGTAAGCACATATTGACTCATGATCAGTTCTTGAATTCTTGTCTACAAAGCCAAATTCTGCAAGACTTTTCGGGCACTTTGAGTTCTGGCAAGCATACAGAGTATGGATCTCTGCCTCGTGATCAAAGATGCACTTCCTCTTTTCACTACTCCTGAAATTGGACTCGATATCAAACACATTCACACCAGATGATCCTTTTTTCCTAGCCAACCCAAGATTTTCAGTTTTCTCATGTTCTTCTTCCTTCTCTTCGTCTGAGATCTCAAGTGATTTCTGTGTCAGCTTCAAAAGAGCTTCTTCTTGATTAACCACCCTAGACCAAGTGGCAGTGTCTTTTGCAGTCATCTTATCCTGCAAAGATTTGGACTTATTCACGAGGCCCCTCATCCTATCCAAATTTGGGGACATGTGTTTGATGATGGCAGCCAAAACACTAACCTTCCAAGCCTTCTTCAAATCATGGGGCTTCCGATAAGGCGGCGGACCGTCTTCTTGCGCCGCCCCCTGCTCACCCCACCACAGCTCATCCCCTTTAGGCCACCACGGCGGCGGCAACCCTCTCTCCAAAGGGAACCTCCGCTGCGGCGGCACACAGTGTTGCATCAAGGCAGAAAGCAGAGAACCCAGAGTTGTATCCTGCAATTCTTGGAGCAAATGCAATAATGAGATGGGATCCAACTCGCCGGCGGCCGCTTCTTCCACAATCTTGGGCAAGAATTCAGCAATGGCAGCCGGTGCATTCTGATCAAACCTCACCTTTTCTTTCCACCACGCACGAAGACTATCCGACGACCCGGTCACCGGCCTCCCTTTATCCGGCACGATGCCGTAAACGAAGCCCTGGGCATTGCAGACTTCCATGATTTTGACCATGTATTTGATGATTGCATCCTGGGCTCGACACATTTTCTTTCTGCGTGATTGATCGAGCTTAGCCTTTGATTCGGGCTCCTCTGTCTCGCGCTCGGCCTTGAGCTTCTGCATGCGCATCCTGTCTTTCCACATCCGCCTCTTGAGATCATCGTAGCTAATGGCTTCATCCTCGCTCAGTTCCTCCAACTCCACCGTGCTGCTCGGGCTTGGTGGGTCAATTTCACCGTGAAACTTCACCATTGCTCTTCTGTATAACCCAAAGGGTAGTTGAAAATGCACGTCAGAAATATGTAGAAGAAAGTAGGAAGGTTGCAGAAAGGTTGAGAAACAAGTGGATACAACAATTTACGAGATTGAACGTGGATCTTGGATATATATGCACATATATATATATATATATATGTATGTATGTATGATCATGTCGGAAAATACTGCTGACTCTTGGTTGTGCTGGTGAGGTGGGAAATGTATGAAATTCAGGGATTTGATGGGGAAAATTGAGTTTGGCGGATGCGAGCAGTGATGAAATCTTGAGTAGAGCAGCAGAGAGGTGCGTCACAGTTCGTATTGGGGTGGCGTGCATGTGAAACACGTAGGCTTTGGGGAGGAGAGGGGGTGGCTCCGCCTCAATTTCACCAATTATAGGATTTTAATCTGCAAAAAGATTGCCACGCAACGGGGTAACAAGTATTTCAAAATTATTATTTCATTTATCAATTATTTTTATACATGAAAAGGTAAGAAGAGACAATCACCATAACAACTTTATGAATATAACCATCAAAATCCCCATCAAAATATGATACTAGAATTAAGTTAAAGTTATTCTACACGTTTTCAAAATCGAATCGAATGATTCGGTTCATCTGAAAATTGATCAATTTAATTATAAATAATTAAAAATTTAATTAAATCATCTTTAATCAGATAAAATTGAATATACAGTAAGAACTAGAAAATCGATCGATCTTAAATAATCAATAAAATAAATATTATGGATTTTTTTAATTTATTTGTTAGTTATTCACTAATTTTTACTTTTTGTCTCTAAGAATGCTTATTTTCTTTTTTTTTAGATTTGGATAAATTTACAAGTGAAATGCAAGAATTACATTATTTGGAAGAGTTTTTTATGAAGCTGATGATGAAAATCATGGTTATGAAAGAATAGTTCAAGAAATCCATATCATTGTGGATAAAAAAGAACAAGTGAAATAGATGTATTTATTTTAAGGTTTAGTTTAAACTTTAAATTTAGGAATTTATTATATTATGTATGTACTTAATTTTTTTATAGAAATTTTAAACTTTGTATTTTGTTATATATATGTAGTTATTTGAATTTTAAACTTTGTTAGATGTATTTTTAATTGATTATTTATTTATTTTATCTTTAAAACTTAGTATATATCTATTACATTATCATTTTTTATAATATAATAAAAAATATAGTCAATTTTCATTAGATCGTTTGGTCCGATGATTGAACTAGTTCGACCGATTGAATCGATGATCGACAACAAAATCGATTTAATTATCAATTTGATTATGAAAATACTAATTTTATAAATAACACTTGTTATCATAGTCTCCCAAAAATAGCAGGTAAAATGAATTTTTTCACCATAAAAATAACTTATTTACGAATTAGTAACGGAAGTAAATTCAAACTCAAGCTCAATGAAAAATGGTAGGATAAATTGACTGAGCTACCACCGTAGTGGTCACAAGTGAACAATTCAAGAAGCTCTATTGCAATTTATTGGATTTTCATGAATTAGATTGTAATATTTAAGGTATATAATAGCGGACGTTTGTTGATACTTGTATATGAAGTTGCCATGAAAAGCATGATTATTATATTAGTAGACACGGATCCTTGAATGAAGTTTTTTTTAAAATTGAATCGGATCTATCAATTTAATTAAAGATTAAAGATTATTTTGATCCGATTAAATTATAAAATCATTTGATCGATTTGATCAATTAAAATCGGTCAAAAATTGTTAAATTAGTTTGATCGATTTTTTTTTTCTTTTTTTCTTTTTTTAAAAATTTAAATTTAATATTTTGTTATATTTATGTAATTATTTGAATTCTGTGTTTTGTTATATATTTTTTTATGTAGTTATTTATTTAATTTTATATTTAAAATGTATTACATATTAATTAGTTTATTATATTATTATTTTATATAATAAAATAAAAAGATATAATTAATTTTTATTAAATCGGTCCAACCACTTGAATCACTAATTGTCAACAAGATCGATTTGAACATCGATTTAATTGAGAGGCAAACTATTATTACTATTTATATTTTTAAATATAAATTCTTTATATCCGTTTTCATGGTGCATAAGAAGCAATAAATCAAAACTATATTAGGATAAAATATATTATATCTTTCTGAACTATACTCTTGGTTGCAGACATCCCCCATAAGTATAACAAACAAATGTAGTGCTTATTTTTCTTGAATTAAATATTTAGATAAAAGTACTTGTATGCCATGTGTTCTTGATATATTTTGAGCATTCTTTACTCTTAATTCAACTTAAAAAAAAATTAATTAGAAAAAATATTTTTTAATTATAATACAGAAAAAATAATTAGTAACTTAAGTGATTTTTAAAAACTAAAATATAAATGAGTAAAATAAATACACACAATATATTAAACATAAAAAAATTATTTTTATTATTTGAATTCAAAATAAAATTATTTACTATTTAATCTAAATAAATTTTAAACTTTTTGGAGAAGATGAATATAACAACTATCAACTGATAATATTTTTGCTGATTAATTTTTTGTATCCAACACTTATATTTTTTTGTATCCTTTGTTCATATTTAATGAGTATTATAAGAATATTTAATACCCCTATCCATATAATGCCATCATTAAATATGGATAAGGACATTAATGGACATATATTTAATACCCCTATCCATATTATGCCATCTTTAATGATGGTATACTGTATATACTAAAATAGAGGTCATAGGCAGAAAGAGTGAGGGGCATTTATATAATTATTATATTTATATCTATAAGTACTAAATGTTACTAAGGATATTTTGGTCAATGTACTATAAGAACAATTGGATAAATTAAATAAAAAATTTATTAATTCTTTTTGCTGAAGTCATCATTTTTAATCCAAAATTCTAACGGCATATGCAGTTTATTATGCATTATAAAATTAGAAGGGGGGTTTTCATAATTACATAAGAGAAAGAGAAGGAATTGATAATTTAGCTATTTTAGAGAAAAAATAAATATATAAATATAATTAACATTAATTACAAAATTAAAAAAAAATTTGTAATTGTTGCATAAAACCCATTAAATAGCAAAGCTTGCAAGTATGTCCCCTACTTTTAAACTTTGATATTCTGACATATTGCACTTCCACCCCTCAAATTAATAAATCTTTTTCACTTACACCCACATCCAAGAAAAGAGCTTTCCACCTCTTTGAAATTGTTTTTGCATGAGAAAATTCTTGCTTGGATTCTTCACACCTCATTCCATCAAAACACTTTATCCATTGAAAGCTTTTATTAGAGTATTTTTTGTTTTTTATCTTTTTATTTTTTTTATTCGAGCAATTTACCCCTTGAAATTATTTACATCAAATACTTTAATTCCTCCTCTTGAAGGAATTCTATAAAAATTGACTACTGAATAAATTGCGTTTTAGCAATTTCAAGAGATAAAGTATAAAAACATGTTAATTATAGAGGGGCGATTTGTTTTTTTTTTTTTTATTCTTCCATATATCATTTTCCCAAGGCCGAAATCATACTATTATACAAATTCTCTATCTTATTTCACGTTACAATTATATCCAACGTGTATAAAATATTTTTTTAAATATATATTTAATATTAATTTATAAAATAGAATACGAGATACAAAATAAAAAAAATCAAAATGAATGTAATAATCTAAAATATCATAAAAAGTACATGTTGTGGAATCTATAGACTGCTATATTTTTTTATTTTTTTGGGGCAGATATACTTTGAATATTCATAAGAGGCTTTTTGAAAAGAATATTTTAATTTTTTAAAACAAGAATGGAATATTGTTTGAGTTGATCTGATCTATAAATGCAGAATGGGGGGCAGCATGCTGCTCTAGTGCTACAACAGTACAAGTACAACATGCAGCTCAGCCACCACTTAGTCTAGAAAAAGTGCCCTTCAAACAGTACCCTCCAACACCCATTCTTTCCTCAACAGAAATTCAGGAAAAAAAAAAAAGGACAAAAGGACAAAAGGAGTAAAAGGAGCCGTTATACAGTGAGAGGGGTGGGGGCTCCTGGGGAAAACCTAGGGGCACTTTTGTCACATGCACATTTTCCCATAAAACTAGAGAATAAGTCCTAGATTATTTGTAATTTCTTTATTTTTATTTTGATAGAGAATATTAATAAAATAATTTTTTTAAAAAAATTAAATTTTTAGAATAGAATTGAAGGTGGGATAAAAATATAATAATTATAATTAATGTGCTTTTTTTTTTTTCTTAAACGATGATTGTGATGATTGTATGTGATTGGTAATTGAAAAGTGAGGGAATATTGTATTATTTGAAAAATTTATAAGGACAACGGTTGATTGTGATTTTTTTAGAAAAATAGTGATTTGTGATTGAAAAAATGAGAGTGAATGAATTGTATATGATTTTAAATTTTTTTACAAATAATTATATATTAAAATAATATTTTTTCTCTATTGAAATTTTTACAAAAAATTCTTACAAACAAATATAGTCTAAGCTGTTTCTTACGTGGAATAAATGCACCAAATAATGTGGCAAAACAAAACAAGAATACTAATATTACTCTTAATTTTATATACACTTTAAATTTAATAATATATATATTTATATATATATTTTTTGATAATCCAAGTATCCCAACACTATATTCTAAATCTCCTAAATTCTTTGGGCCATGCACCTTGGAGAGGTAAATCATGGGAGTTGTATCCAAAGTAATTGCTTCATAGGAGGCATAGTGATTGCTCCATACCGAAATTCAGTTGCAGGTTCCCACCAAAATTCGAACCCTCATCGTATCGGTAAAAGTGAGTAATATGTTGATTGATCCACCAATTGAACTATGTTTCAGTCCAATTTATAAAAATATTATTTTTACTCTTGTTTAGAGTTGTCGGTGAGCCCGGTCTCTATTAGATTTATCAAAATTGGACACTCGCGCCTAATAAAATTGTTGAAGATCGAGATCCATATCCGACAGATTGACCGATTAAAATCATTGAACCTGTTTTATAATTTTAAAATTATTAAAAATATATTTTTAAAAATAATACTGCTAAATTTTTTAATTATTTTAGAATAATATCACATAAATGTATATATAATAAATTTAAAATAAAAAATAATTAAATTAGTCAAATTTGCGATAAATCGAAATTAAAAATTTAAAATCTCATTTACAATTTTAAAACTCACAATTAATATGAGGTGGGCCTAAATTCAAACCCACTTTAATCATCATATCTTCTTTTGCTTTAATTTATTTAATAGATATATCATCCTATTCTTCATATTCTGCATTCTCCATGTATAACATTTCATTTTGACAAATAATTAACTTATTTAAAATCTAAAAGTTATAAAAAATTGAGTATAAGTATTAATTAAATATTATTTATTATAAATATAGTTGTATTAATTTATCAAAACTATTTATAATAAATAGTTATCTTTATATTCTGACTAATTGAATTATGTGGCAAATAAATTTAATTCAACATAACTTAACAATGGTACAAGCTTTATTGAGCATATAAAAAAATGTAAAAAGCTATAATTTTTCTCCCAAAATATTTATTTATATATTATTCGTGCAATATATGATATCAATTATCATGTTTTTGGATTGATTGATTTGCTATAAGCTTTTAAAAGAAAAAATCATATTATTCCCATCTCATTTTCCAACTTAGAAAAACAAATCAAAAAATAAATAAGAAAAAGAGAAATTAAAAAAGAATCCAACCACCCCCAAAAAAGGAGGTAAAGAAAAAGTTTGTGCTTTTGAGGGGGAAAAAAGCACATACTGCTAACTCCTCTGTTTGTCTTGTATTATTCAGCCCAACCCCCTCTCCCCCCACCCCACCTCAAATTAAAGAGAATTAGTGCTGGAATGAATATTAGAGTATCATTCACACACATTCCGATGCTCCTCTCCTCTGTGTGTCTGTCAAACGGTACCGAGTTCTCTTTTTCTCGTCATTTCAGCATTGCCCTTAAGCGCTCTCTCTCTCTCTCTCTCTCTGCTAAAAAGGTCGTACTAGTATTTTTTTTCAAGACTGTGCAAAAAGGTAAAGTGCTGTGCATGAATTGAGTCCCACATTGATTTGCCAATCTATTCAGGTTAACTTCTTTTCTTGGCTTCAAGTTTTTGTGCCTCTGTTACTCATCCGTCTCCATTTTTCTGAACCCTTTTTGCCTCTTTTGTGAAATAACATTTGTAGGGGTCCTCTGTTTTCAGTTGAATTTAGCAGAAAGGAAATCACAAAGATAATTTTTTTTTCTTGTACTTCTGATTTTTTTTTTTAACTTTGTGTTACAATTTTCTTTCTGAAACAGTGGTGAAACTCCAGCGGTTTTCTAATTTCTTTGACAGCGTCTCATTCTTTTGCTTCTACCAAAGGGTTTACTCTGTTTTCCCCTGTTTTTCAGGTACAGGGTTTGGTGAAAGGGAAAAAAAGAGGGAGAAATAAAGAGGACTGGTGTCTGGTGTGCTAAACTTCTACCCATTTTCTGTTTTGCATCGTTTCTCATCTGGGTTTCATTGCTTGGGAGAATTGAGTTTTGTTTTTTGTTTGTAAGAGAATTTGAAACAAGTTTACCTTTGTAAAATTGGGCTTAGTTTCGTATGAAAAAGTGAAATGGGATTAATTTCGTGAACTTGGGTTTCTTTTGAGTTCTCCGGAGAAGGGGAAATGCTTATTGAAATGTTGAGAAATTCAAAGGTGGTTAATTTTATGAAAGTTTAGGCGGGTAATTTTATGTAGTAGTTTATGTGATATTGGGTACGAAAAAATGGGCATAACAAATTCAAAAGTTGAGAGGAGTAATGCTCTGAAGCTGTGCAAAGAAAGGAAAAGATTCATCAAGCAAGCCATTGATTCAAGATATGCTTTGGCAGCTGCGCATGTTTCATATGTTCAGTCTCTTAGAAACATAGGCATTGCCCTTAGGAGATATGCCGAGGCTGAAGTTTTAGTAGAAACCTCTCTATCTACTTCAGCCACCGAACTTGATAAAACTCCATCACACTCTTCATATCCGTCTCCATCGCCATCTCACGTTGGCGGTGTTTCAGATTCGCCTGTGCTCAACGGGAGCCCCCTTTCACCGTCTGCTGCTAGAGTTAGTTATATGAGGTCTAGTGGGGCTAGTGCCTTGACAGTTAGACTGAGTCCAACGCCAAGGAATATGCATGTGGAGGAAGGTGAATTTTCAATGCCTCCACCGCCGCCTCCACCTCCCGAGTCAGGGTCTTCTTGGGATTACTTTGATCCTGCTGATGAGAGCTTTAGGTTTGTGGGACAAAATGGTTTGAATCAAAACTATGATGATGCGACAATGTATGGGAATTATGGCAAGAAAGACTTTGATTTAAATGGAACTGGTGGGTATCATGAAGGGTCAATGACTCCCAAATTAGAGACTCCTACAAAGGGTAAATTGGTGACAAACAATGCAAATTCTGCTACTGCTAAAAAGACTGAAAAGAGTACTCAGCAAAGAGTTGAGGATGAAGTAGAGGACATGGCCACTGAAAAAGAAGTGAGTGGATCAACAGGAAATATGGCAGGAAAGGCTTGGGCAGTACAATCTAATTTGGGGAAAAATAAGTCTTCTGCAGAGAAGGATATATGTGCTGAAAGGGAGGATCCTTCTGAGTTTATAACACACAGGGCAAAAGATTTTCTCTCTAGCATAAAGGACATTGATAATCGCTTCTTTAGGGCATCTGAATCAGGAAAGGAAGTCTCAAGAATGCTCGAGTCTAGCAAAATCCATGTTGGGTATGCTGAGGCCAGAGGTAATGATTTCTTGATGACAAAACGGAAATGCTCTGTGCAATTTTGAAATGAAAAAAGTGGACTTATTGTCTTCTGTTGTATGCAGAATTCATTTCCGTGTTGTTATCTTTGAGTCACCTTGACTTTTGATTTCTCCTTCTTGTGGTCAGATTTCTGACACAGTTTTGTGCTTGCAGGTGCATCATCAGCCTCAATTTATTTGACCTCTTTTGGAGCAGCTTGTTGCCAAGGCAGAAGTGCAAATGTATCTGATGGTATGTACCAGTTTGTACACAAGAAATTTTGCATTTAGACATTTTGGTATTAAAATTGCTTCTTGGTGTTGATCAACGTTCAAAATTCTGCATGTTATTCATATGTCCGCTCTGTAAAATTTTGGGAGTTGACTAGAATTACCACAACATTTTTAGCAATTTTTAACTGCATAAAAATGCAACATGAATTTAAAGTGGGAAATGGAACTTCATTTTTATTGCAATATTAATATTCAGAATTAATTCGCCGAGCCTGAAACTTAACATGATAAGTTCCTCTTCCAAATTCTCACTCTTAGCATATGCGCAATATCAGATCAACTTGTTACCAAGGTTATCACTTGGAAAAGGACAACATCATCAAAGTCTTCCTCATCTAGGAATCCTCTGGCAACAAAGGATGATAATGATGACAGTGGAAGTGATTTTATTGAAGAGTTCTGTATGATTTCTGGAAGTCACTCTTCCACACTTGATAGACTGTACGCATGGGAGAGAAAGCTATATGATGAAGTGAAGGTACCATGCTTTTTACATGTTGCGATGATGAACTTTTTAGTTTATGTTCACTATTCATTGATTGTGAGTTCCAAATTGTATTTATGCCCTGCTCATCTTGACTACTTAAGTTCTATTTTCCGTATTGCTTGCACTGTACCTCATTATGAAGTATCTGTTGATAATTTTGTTAAAAGAGCAAAAATCTAGTTTCACTTCCTTTTAAAAAATGAAAAATTATGGATGCTACAATAACTTTTTTTCAAGTTTATTGTATATGGTTTAGCATATGCACATAAAAAGAGCGGTTTAACTACAAACATAGAGAAAGTGAGAAACTTATTTTCATTTTCTGACATAAAAAGTTTCTCTTGGTACTTATGATGTGCAAATTGACAAACCATTTCCGATCAACCCTTCCTGCTCTCCAGCAAACATGAAATATCCAAAGGTTAACTTTTTTGCAGGAGTTAAACAAAATGTAAACTGCTTTAGCTTCATGAGGACTAGTCCATTTTAAATATTGTGTAAATCATGTTTAGGAGAGGACAATTCAGTTTGAGGGATGGAATGGAGCCTGGTGGTAAGAATTATATCCTTGCAAACGTCCTGATGACTATTCCATTATAAATATTGTGTAAATCATGGTTATGAGAGGACAATTCGGCTTAAGGGATGGAATGGAGCCTGGTGGTGAGAATTATATCATTACAAATTAACAAATCACAATATCAGTCTGGAAGAAATATGACCATCTCTCTTTGGATTGATCACTATAGTTGAGACAGGGCATCTATGACCCAAAATCTAATCAAGCTTTACTGCATTTGGAATATCATAACCTTGATGTTGCTGCTGCATGCGAATATTCTCAACAAATGCATGAAAGTTAAAAATCTCCATGCGTGATTGTCACTGCAACATTTGGGATCCACTGGTTTGATTACAAGAATGATAATGATTATTAATAGCCGCTAGAGTAAGCATTCTGGTATTTGTTCAAGGGTGCTAACCTGCTGGATGTAGGGGTGGAACTAATCAAGTCAAGCTGAACATGGCCTTGTTCAAGTTTGGATTGAATTTTTTATTGAGTTTGAAATTGTATTTGAGTTTGGTTTGATTTCTAGACAAGTCGAACTTGAAAGAGCTTTAACCAAACTGAACACAAGTAGAGCACGAGAACCTTTGATAATTTATGCATAAGTTATCATTTTTATCTGATTGTGTATAACTTGAGTCCAGTTCAAATCACACTGAATGAAAAACAAAATGTTCAAAAAAACTTGGTTTGTTATGCTTAATGAACCAAGCTCAAACAATCTTTTAGGATCAATCTTGAGTCGAGTGTCAAATAGCTAGATTCATTTCTTGGCCCTAGTTGATGTCATGAATATTTGGTCCCGCTTGGATGCCTTTTTTTTTTTTTTTTTCAATTTCTCAGAATTTTTGCTATATCATGGGTTATTTCATTATAAAACGTTCGAGAATGTGTTTGGTTCTGTTTATCTCATTTTTTCCTTCTCAGTTTTTCTGGAATTTTCCCCGAAAATGCCCCCATTTTCTGAAAACACCTATTTCTGTGTGTTTGTTTTATTGAAACATTTGCTTTTCATTAATTTCCTATATCTCCACCCAATGGACCTACTAATTAAAAAAATGTGTTTTATTGCACCATGGTCATCGCTATCACTACCTTCATCAAAATTCACCACCACCACCTCCTTTCATCAAAATCGACCACCACCTTCATCAAAATCCACCCACTGCCACCACTGCCTTCATCAAAATCCTCCACCACCACTACGCGATCAAATCTTCTGAAAATTCACTCCACATGAAAACATAATAACAGAAGCGTATCTCAGCCGTTAGATTGGGAAGAAAACTGAACCTTTTTAAAGGTGCACAGTACACTTCGTACACTATATTATTTGACTGAATAATTAAAAATAATTTCAAGAAATAAAATTAAATGCATTATTATTGTACCATACTGTCCATATTCCTAGACATAGGATCCCACTGTAAAAACTCATTGTCATTTCTCATCTTCAAAAACACCATTTTCATGGAAATGTAATTTGAAAAACAAAAGCACAACCAAACTGGCTCTTAGCTTCCTTGTTATTTTATGAATAAAATGCATCATGGTGACTCACAGGGATTTTTGTGGTCAAAGTTTTAGGTCTGAACTTGATTCTGAAGTGTACGTCACGTCACCATCATTATGATTTGCCATGCCTAGTTCAAGTAGTTATTAGATTTCAGCGTCTGTGATGTGATGGCTTTTCTGAATTTTTGAGCTATTTTCTTCTTTTCTTTGATTTTCTGACTTAAGTATTGTATTTGGTCTTTGTAGGCCAGTGAGTCTATACAGAAGGAGTATGATCGTAAGTGCGACCAGCTTCGGCACCAATTTGCGAAAGATCTTAGTCCTCAAGTAATTGACAAAACTCGGGCAGCTGTGAAAGATCTACATTCACGAATAAGAGTGGCACTGCATGCTGTTGATTCAATATCAAAGCGGATCGAGAAAATGCGGGACGAGGAGTTGCTCCCACAGCTCCTGGAACTCATTCAGGGGTGAGAAAGATTTCTGATTTCTAAAACTCAGACTACTAGTAATTGATGCCTTAATGCACATTGACCTCGTTGGCCCCCTCTGATTTCTCTTTAAGCCATTTATCATCAAAGCCCATTCTTGCTTGTAATGTTGTATTTTATATACAGACTGACTAGGATGTGGAAAGCCATGCTTGAATGCCATCATTCCCAGTATATTACCATCTCGTTAGCATACCATGCAAAAAGTTCTGCAGTAGCTCCGCTTGGAGAAACACAAAGGCAGATTATAAATCAGCTCCAGGATGAGGTGGAGTATTTTGGCCTCAGTTTTGCTGATTGGATCAACAGCTATACATCTTATGTAGAAGCTCTCAACAGCTGGCTTCAAAACTGCATCTTGCAACCACGGGAGCGACACAAAGGCAGAAGAGCATTCTCCCCTCGCCGCTGTCTGGCCCCGCCTATATTCGTCCTCTGTCGTGACTGGTCAGCTGGAATCAAATCTTTGCCATCTCAAGAAGTTAGTGATGCAATCAAAGCTTTTCTGTCTGACTTGCGGCATTCTGCTAGACACCAAGCAGAAGAATCGTGCAAAACAGAAACCACAGTCTATTTGCAGAGTAATGAAGCAGATGATAAAGATGAGGGGAAGAATGAGGATGGACCTTCGAATATAAGCTGCATACAAGCAAGTTTGACAAAGGTTCTTGACAGGCTGACTAAATTCTCCGAGGCTTCAGTGAAAATGTGTGAAGACATTTTGCAGAAATGTGATTCAGCTCGAAATGCTTATGACAATTACAAAGCACCACCAAGATCCTTTAGCATTTGAAATTGTTTGAAGTTATGTTTCTAGTTTTGAGTTGATGGATGAAGTAGATATTTGTAAATCCAGGAGTTTTGTTGGGAGCCCTTTTGTGAAGAAATAGGAAGTATCTGAAATAATTCTTATAAGAGCTGGTAATTGGCTAATTGCGAGCCATCAGGAAGATTCATTCAATCCTTAATAGTGTTTGTTGGCATTTTCTGTCTTCTCAAGTTCTCTTTTGTTTTTTTTTTTTTTTTTCTCAAGTTCTCTTCTTTGTAGTTATTTTGGTGGTGAAGTCTTGTAAAAATGTCTTGGTTGAATTGTTAATCCTCTTAATCCTCGATTGAATTTATATATGGAATTGATAAGATTAATTGGATAAAGTAGAATTGTGTTGTTTATAAATATTGTAATTTGTTTAATAATATATTTGGATAATATTGTAATTTATTTAATAATATATTTAGATTGTAGGATTGAAATTTAAAAATCCTGAACAGGATAATCAGTCTTTCATTTGGGTGCTTGTCATTTCATGCCTTCTTAGGTGCAAAATTGTATATTTATATTTAATTTAGGTGTAAAATTGTACATTTATATTTAATTATAGTTGGGTCAATTTTTGGAATGCTCGATTGATTATTTGTCATAGAAATAAATAATTTTTTTAATCAATACAAACCCTTAGAAAATACTATGATTTATTTTATTTTATTTTATTTTATTTTATTTTATTTTTATAAAATTCATGCCAGCCCTTCCAATTATTGCAATTGTGGAGCCAGGCCTTCAATTTTTCACATTTTTCAATTTCAATTTTATTGTGATTATATTTGTATTAGTGAAATCGTTATTTAAATTAACGAAGTTGTGTGCCATATTCTATTAATTAAAATAATTAGATTGTATTAAATAATTAAATAATAATTTCTTTTTCTATTCTTCAAGGTAGTGAAATTTTCTATATTATTTTTTCATTCTAATATTGTTTGATTGAAATGGCATAAAGAAAATAGTAATACTAATAGTAAATTAAACAATAATTTAATTGATGTGACAAAAAAAATATTAGAATTCATAAATTATTATTGTACATTAAAAGATTATTTTTTAATAAAAAATTATATTTGACTTCCTATACTTAAAATATTTATTACCTAAATAAGTAACATGAAATGAATCAAATCTGATTTTGTGTTGGAAGGCGCAATCCCGCAATGGGCGCGCCTAAATTTCACAATTCAAAAGGGTAAGGCGGGGGCCAACGCCGGCCGCTGCCCCGCTCTTCCACCCCTTTCTAAAGTCAATTTCCCGCTCCTCATTCTCCTCCTCTTCTCCAACACCATTTCACTCTCCAATCTCCATTCACGACAACAGTTCAACTAAAACTGCATTCTCCATTCTACTGCAGCAAAAACAGCAGAAACTCCACCCAAAGATTCTCCAAGTATCTTCTATCCTCCGCAAGGTCAGTCAAATATTATCAACACGCTGTTATTTACCTGTACTTGCGTCTTATACATATCTATTGGCAATTTCGGTTTCTCTTTTAGCGTACAATTTTATTGGTGTAAATCTGATGATGGGTGGGCCTTTTTTCAAATAGCAAATGTGTCTGTATGTTAAAAAAAAAAAGGAAAAGTCCCTAGGTGTTTTTTTCACCTATTTTGTTGTTTTAATGACTTGGGATCTCCGTCTGTCTATGTTTGTGGATCAGGATGCTGAGAATTCGTTGATGCTTGGGAAGTCTGTAATGTGGGTTTCTTGAATTAAAGCTAAATAGAGAAGAGGTATAAGCTTAGGTTGTGAATTTGATGATGGCTGAAGGGAGTACTTCTGGTGGGCTTAGTAAATCGAGGTCCGTTCTAGGTGATCTTACGAATCGGATTGGTAAAAGGGGATTTTCTGGAAGAGAAAAACATAGGATCAAGAATTTTGATTTCAATGATAAAGATGTAGTCAAGCGCATCTGTGTTTCACCTTCCCCGTGTACTGAGATTAATTCTTTGAAAGGGAATGTTATATCTGGTCTGTCTAAAATACCCAATGAAAATAGGGACCCCAATGTGTCAGGTTCTGGCAGTAATTATGTCATTTCCAAGAATTCAATTGATGTCGATGCTGATTGTGATGGTGGTCATTGTGTAAATGGGAAGAATGTTGTAATGGGCAACTCAAAAATTTACGGTGGAAATAAGGATATCGAGATATTGGATCTTAGTGGAGGGGGTGTTGTTTCCCAAAGTGTTAATGAGTTGGATGTTGATAATGATTGTGCCCAGATTGATTATTCCAAGGATGATGCTCTACCAAGGATGGACAAAATAGCTACTCAGAATTATATAGATTCTAATGTGAATTCTATTGCCACTGAAGCTGATGGTTGTGGCAACTTAGATTCGTTGAAGGAGAAAATGATCTTGGGAATTGCTGAAGTAGTGAATGAAAATAAGTGCCCCTGTCTTGAACATTCTGATAGAAAAAATGTAGTTGACTCTACTATAATTGGTAGTGGTGAATATGTGGTCTGCAGTTCAAAAATATATAATGAAGAAAATGATCCCAATTTGATAGATCTTGGAAGGGGCGATGCTATTCAGTCTACTAACATTAAAGCTAATGGCGAGTTTGGTCACAGTTTTCCTGCTGACACTTCAAGGACAGTGAGTGAAAGTGGTAATGACTGTCTTCATGATGGCAAAAATTGTGATGCTGGTGAAGTGAACTTAAGTCTGGAAGGCACTCAAAGTGACATCAATTACTACCATAATGACGTGGATGGTCATAATGCTGACAATTTTGTCGTGAGTCAGTCTGGATCTATTGACTGCACAGTTATGCCTGAGTCACAGGAATCTAGAGTATTTGGAGTAGATAGATCCGCCAAACTGAAGGAGGATGAATGTGCTAATATGAGTGGGGGGACCGACTCAATCAAAGCTTGTTCTTGTTCTTTTTGCACAAAAGGTATGGCACCATTCATGTTGCTTTCTAAATTGTTGTTGTAGCTGTAAGTTTTAATAATCAGAAAGCATTTTATACCATAGTATGTCTTGGTTTATTGATCTCTTACCTTCAATGAATTACTATGATAAGGCCATGCATTTTGTTTTGACAATCAGCTGCATATATATGGTTGGACCTCAATCATCAGGACATCAAGGCTCGATTGTCAGGTCAGTTAAACTTTTTAGTAGTTACTAGTTAACAATGATTGGCACTAATTATTTGCACCTAACTATTATTTCAAACTTCTTAAGCAATGAAAAGGGCCAGCAAGAAGTAAGCATATTGACAGAAAACAATGGTTGGCAATTTTTTATCATTTTAATCTACTTATTTCTTTTTTAACCTGTAAAATATTTTGAACTTCTTAGCAATGAAAAAGAGCCAGAAAGATGCAAGCATATTGGCTGAAAGAAGTTGCAGGATTAAGGTTACTGAGAAACATGGTGCTGAAAGCTCCACCAGAGTTTCTAAGTTGGAATCTCATCTGATATATCAGTGGAGATCCCTCTTTCAGCGCACGGCAGATATATGGGAAGAAGAGGGTAATCAGCTTGTAAGTTCCTTATTTCTTTTACCTATCTCATTTGTGATTAGAGCTATTTCATTAAGTTAAAATAGGATTTGTTCATTCCAAGTCATGCTGCATTTCTGGAAGTGCTAGGATGCTTCATTTTAAGGTGATAGTAAATAATATTTTCCTGTCTTTATGATTATTGATTTTGTTATAAGGTGCTATGTTTGTGCATAAATCATGTTACAAAAAGTTGTTTAGCAATTTTTGTTTCCCTTTCCAAATAGTCATGATTTACGAGGGGATGTTGCACACAATCAGATATTATTGCTCTATAGATTCCTGGTGCATTTTTCAAAACCATATCTGGTCTTTGTTAGAAATATGTCATCTGTCGGCTGTAGAACATTGTGAATAAAGTAGAGCATTTGTGATTATCCTTTGGTTCCCTATGAACAAGAATAGAAAAGAGTTGTTTCTGGTTAAATATGATTGAAAGAAGAAAGAGTGTCTTCAACAAGCTATTAAGCATCAAACTATCAGAGGACCTAGTTTTTGACAATCTTAATGATATGTGGCTCTTTAAGTGCCATTAAGAGTAGCTTAAGTGGAAACGGGGGAAAGGAGGAGATCAAGGAGGCAGGTTTGTGGTTGCTTTGGTTAAACTTATGATGGACTTGTTAACTCTTTGCTAAATTTAGGGTTCAGCTTAGCCAAACTAGGATTTATAAAATCTAATTAATTAAGACAAATTAGGTCAACCTAGATTATATCTGGTCTCATCCTGTTCATGGAGTTTTCCAGCAAAACATTAGATGAGCTCTAAATGAAAATGCATGTCTAGCTCCAGAACTTTATTTACCCAAGTCAATGCTGATAGTTCTAACTCAGAAACCCACTTCTGCATATTGAAGTCTGAAATTCTGGATATTAAGCCAGGCACATGCATATTAATTGGTAGTCAAATACAAACCGATCTGAATGCCATCAATATTGTGATTGCCTATTGTACTGCTTTTTTTTTTTTTTTTCTTCTGATGTTTTGGTCTTTAATACAACAGTGGTTTTCTTTTGATTTTTGTTTCTCCTTTTTGTCAAAGCTTTATGTGACACACTGAAAACACTGTTATGTCATATATCTAAACAACCATATTCACTGTCTGATCAGTCTTGGGAAGTTATTACCTATTAAAACAGAGAGAAGAACATCTTAATGAAATATTGATTGCCTGTTGCAGGAAGCTAGTCTATTACCACTGACTGATCTGAGAGAAAAATGCAAAACAGACTTGGAGTTGATTAATGCTAAGATGACAGAAAAGCGTTAAAGTTGTTATGGAGGCTTATAATATCTGTAAGATGAATAATATTATTCTTGTGTTAGTAGTTAATTATCGAGGTTCAAATTTACTTTGGTTGTTGTATTTTAGATATTATATAATATCTACAATGTTGTATTTGTTGTTCCTCTTGTTATTGTTGTCATAGAAACTACATGCACTTGATTATATTCATGGATCCTCATCTTGCTCTTTATTTGTTTGATGAAGGGCAGTTCACTTCTCTTTCCTGTCCTATAACTTGCACCAAAGTTTTTAAGCTTATTCATATACTTATTTCCACTGACTTTATACAATCAGTGTCAGTGAGCCTTTGATGCATTTGCTTGCTTATATCTACCACACTTATTTGCAACTTACAAAAGATATCTTATCTCAAACTCCAATAAAAAGTCTGAATATATTATTTTCCTTCAGGGTAAATTACATGAAGGTTGAGTAGAGGCCTAATTCCACTTGGAAGTGAATTTTTATGCATAGTGCTAATATACATGTTAAATTCTATCAAACTGGCTAAGTTAGGGATTGGATCAATATCTAGGCCTATGCATCACTCCAAGAATTGCTTTGAACAAGAAAGTTTCAAAACATAGTAGTTTGCCCTGAACTGCAAAACTCGAGTTTCTCACCATGGTGATGTAAAATCTGATCTTTATGCTGTTGATCCTTGAATTATAAAGTTTGTGGCACTCACTCACTCACTCCTTTGTGGTTACCTTGTAATTTCATTTTATTCCGGGTCGATTGCTAGGTTTGGTCCTTTGGAGATGGAAGGATTTCATATTATGAATGTTGAACCTGGACTTTCATAGGCACAACCAATCCAAACTGAGGCCTAGAGTTATAATCTAGTTGAGTTTGCTTTCTTTCTCAAGATTATGATACAGGTTACTTTATTTAGATGAGGATGAGAGAGCTGACTCTGAACACAGAAGGATTGGATTACCATCATATTCATGGAAGGTCAATTCCAACACATATATGAATTCATCATGCCAGCATAAAATATGAGTACTATCAACTGCATTATTTGTGATTTGTATAGAGGTTGACTTTTAAGGCCATAATAGAAGCTCCACTAAATGCATATAGTTTATTTTTGACTTTGAGGGGATGAAGTTGATAGATAGATGTAAGCTATCATTCATTTGCAGCAGCCCCATTGTGATATGTTCAATAATTAATATTTTAATTTTTTTGATTAAAATTGTTGCACAATTTTTTGAGATTGATTTAATTATTAGATAAAGATGATTCAAACTCGAGTTATTTTTTCTTGTATACACATTTTATTATCTTTTAATTATGAGAATTGAGTTTCAAATTTTATTGAAAGGAAAAAAAAGTATTTAGTATTTGAACTTAGTTTTTTTGTGTGTAATGAATTAAGTTCAAATAATTTTTTATGAATTGGCCTTGAATTGAATATTAAATTATTTAATTATTTTCATACTTTTGTTTCTAACATGACTTTTTAAGGCTCTGTATACAAGAATTTCATTATTTTAAGCCACCAACTATCCTTTGAATTTCTCTATTTATGTTTTAAATTTGGTGACAATTGGGGTGGAATGTGATGCAGCACCCAAAATGACTAAACTGCCCCACTTTATGGAGAACTTCTTTAGGTGGCATAGGCTACCATAGTTAGTATATTAAAGGTTGACATTGAAAAAGTCAATTGAAATGAGTGGTTCACTAATATGGTGGTAATAATATATATACAGATCAGCCCAATTAACTCTAATTCATTGGCCTCAACCATCATTAGTGTATGCAAAATATTCGAAATTTGAGCGTCGTTTGTGTCACAAAAATTGTTTGTAGGAAGAAAATATTATAAAAATTTGAAAAGTCAATGATATTTATTGAAGCTTTAAGCCAGATTATTTTTTTATTTTTTTTAAGGGGGAAAAAAGATAAAGGGGCTTGCAAAGGGTCAACTCTGTACCTATTATCTCATCACAATTTTGTTTGAATTAAGGAATTCGAATGTTAAAAAGTTTAAATTTATAATAATAAATTTGTTAAATTTATTTTCAGATAATAATAAATTACAAGATAAATAATAAATGGTGGATGTAAAAATATACAATGGATTACGTCGTTCAAGTTGTACGTTTCTTATGCTCTTGTCTAGGTTCATTAGACCCTCCTTAACCCTCTACCTCTCTGAATTATTCCACAAAAATATATTAGAATTATTTTTATATTTATGATAGATTTTAAATTTACCTAATTTTTCAAGTTCAAATCCTTTGCCAAAAACAAATCGTTGGGGCTTTTAATTGGATTTATAATCCTAACTACATAAGCCCAACCTTAAGAATTTAATTTAATCATCTTTATAAAATATTCAAATTGGTTTAGGCACCATGAAAACTAACCCACCTCATCAGAGAAGAAAATTAAATAATCATCTTTTTTTTTTTTTTTGTACAATAAATAAAAAAGTTTTTTGAATTAGTAATTAATTTAAGTACATGCAAAAATACCAAAATGCATGTGAGTTAATGCGACCAAATTAGGGGATGAGTCACAACTCACATGGATAATTCACATGGCTCCTCAACAAACATCACTACCAAACCAATCCTTTACTTTGTTTGACAATAATTCATTAATCAAATAATTAATACATTTCAAAAATAAAATACTTGCACATGGTCCTTCATTTTTTTAAAATTTTACGCGCTCCACAACCCAATATATTTTGTGTGGAGGTGTGTATTCAATATTACCACATCGAATTGAGCGGAAATCGAATTTTTGGTATATTAAAATGTCACCGAATTTGAATCGAATTAATTGGTTCGATTCGATAATTATTGAATTTTTTTTCTTATTTTGGTAATATAATTTTTTTGAAAAAATAAGAAATATTTAAAAATTTAAATAGTAAAATTAGAATTATAGTTTTTTCAGTTTTTATTTTTTATTTTTGGCAAGGAAGAAAAATAAAAGTAGTGTAAAAATAAATACTATATATAAATATGTACATAAAAATAAAATATAAAAATATATAAACACGGTTCCATAAACCAAAATCAAAATCAAAACTAAACCGAATACCGAATTTTCATAAAAATTAAAATCGAATACCAAATTCAATATTTCAATTTAATTTTCGTACGTATTTGATTTTGACTCGATTCAATCGATTTATCGTGAACACTCTTACTTTTATGTAACAACTTAGTTGGGACTTAATTCATTATACCTTATGTAACAAGTGATATAATATATATAAAAAAAAAATTAGATTTTGAGGATGAGATAAATTTTTTATTTATATAGGATGACAATTTTAAAATTTAAAGAGAACAAAATTTTGAATTTTATATAATTTATATATAAAATATGAAATTTATAAACAAAAGTAAAGAAAGGCAATCGCCCTATCTAACCCTCTATTTGCCCTGTCTCTGAATACTATCAAGGGCAATAATGTAATATTCCCTTTAAATGATATTATTTGATATTCTTTTATGCGTATAATTTTTTAAAATTTAACTTTTTAATATAGTTTGTGACCGTAAGTACATGTTCAGTCAATGTTGTAAGAAAATTTTTGAACTTATCTTTTCCAAATAAATTGAAATCTTATTTTTGAAATAAAATTTAAAATCATATATTAGAAATAATCTCAGGTACGCAGCGGCGAGGCATACAAATTACAAAAATATAATTATTTTTTATTTATTTTTCTATTTCATGTTGTGCTCCATTATGTTGATTAATGCACATGTTTATGAAGTAAATTGTGTTCATATATTCAGTAGTATATGTTTATTTCATTGATAGAATTTAAAACATAAAATACAAAGTGAAATTAAGAAAAAAAAAAGTAAAATAAAAGATTTGAAACTGTTAGAGGCCGTTAGGTTTTATTTTCAAATAATTTTTTTTATTATTTGAAAATTTGAAAATATATTTATTTTATTCGTTTTAATAGAAATATGATTTATTTTTATTTTTAAAAATTTATTACCAAAATTACTATTATTTAACATATTTTCACTATTTTTATCCATAAAATATCATAAAATAAATATAAATTTTATTTTCAAATATAATAATTTACATAAAAATATAATTAATTTAAATTTATTTATTTTTATATAAAAAATTAATAAAAATATTTTTAACTCTAAAATAAAAAATAAAAAATAAAAAATAAAAAATAAAATTGAAAATAAAACCATGGACTTAAAATTCCAGAGGAAACAAAAAGAAAATCTTGATGGGTTTTTCTTTTCAGCAATGAAAATAACGGCGGTGGCCCACTTTGCTTGGCTTCAAAGTGACCTCCACGTAGACTTGGTCAAAGTGGGACCCCCTTTACTTATGAGCCTTCTCTCCTGTTATTTTCATTTTTATCTCTTTTTGACTTTCATATCATTTACATCCAATTTCAATTATTGTTTCAAAATCTTCCAACTCTATAATTATTTTACATATAATAAAAATAAAAAAATAATTAAATTAAATTATTTAAAAATAAATAAATTGGTACTTTTTATTTTAGGGTGGAGACTAATAGAAACATATAAATAACCTATTGATGTGTATTTTATTTTAATAGAGTTTGTTCAAATAAATTCCTATAATAACAACTTATGCTAATACAATTTCAAATATTACATTTGTTGTTATTGTGCTTTCAAAAACAACACAATAAATAAAAGTATAATTGTACTTTGGGTTTTACCATTTTGAAATTTTAGGCGAAAATGACATATGTTTTATATAAATTGTTATAACAAAAAATTATATACAATATAATTATTCTATATTTGATTCGTCCGTCTGTAATGATAGTAGTTTTTTCCCAATACGAGTTACTATTATTGTATAACTACAATATATATAACAAATTATGTGGAGAAATAAATGATATTGAAGTGCCTAAGTTTTAATTTCATTTAAAATGCAAAATTGAAAGTTAATTTATAAGGGAATGCCCATCAAAAATTTAAAAAAAAAGGAAAAAAAAAATGATTATATTGGAAGACCAGTTTGGTAGCCGACAATAACCATGGTTAATCAACTCAACTTACATGATGAGATTGGTTAAGCTAACACGATTTTACGTGTGAGATCCCAAATTGGCCCTTTTCACAACTCTCTAGAACCACTATTTAATACCATGCACAAAGTCTTAAATTTCAATATACGTCTGGGAATTTGTTTGTTTAGTCTATTATAAATTATTTAAAATATTTTATAAAGTAATTTTGATCTTATAAAATAATTTAAAATATTTGGTAATTTATAAATAGCTAAAATAATTTGTTAGAGTTTTACAAGTTCATTTAAAAAAATAAGAAGTTTTTAATTTTTTTTAAATATTAACAAACTCTTTTAATTTTGATCACATTAATTACAAAATTATCATTTCTAATATTTTTTAAACTCTATAATTTTATTTTATCTAAATATTATAAGATTATTTTTAAATTTTTTTATTAATGACTCTTATATATATACATATATATATATTTGTATGAAGTTTGCTATTTGATTATTTAATATTTTAATATTTTAATATTATGCATTCAATTTTAGATGAAAGTTTAATTTCTTTTTCTTTTTGAGTATATTAAAAAATTATTTTTAAAAATAACAATTAAAAATTAATGATATTACATCATTATTTTAAATGAAGAGGTTTTTATAACTAAAAATATATATATTTAAAAATTAAGCTTTATTTTAATATATTATATATTCGAATGAATAATTAATCATAATTATAAACGAAAAACTCATTGGCGCCGCAAATAACGATGATTTGTCTTTGTCACTGCATTGCTAATTAATTGTTACTCAAAGTCATTAGGAATTATGATTATTTCTAATCCCCCCGCAACTCTAATTAACCATAATTAATTGTTGCTTCCCTTCCCCGCTGGAAATTTGACTTTGGAGTTTTGAGTGTCACCCCTTCTAACTCTAATATCCAAAAAATTTAATCAAACCTTTTGATTTTCAGAAATTAAAATAATTAACAAAAAAAATGACAATTTTATTTTGCTTTAACTTTTTTTAAACGTCCGATTGGAGTCCACTCGCCAAGACTAATAATGAATGAGTTTAATATAATAATTTATATTTAATTCAATACGAAATTTTAGATGAAAATTGAAAAATTAAAATTTTGATATTTATAAATTATTATTCTCAAAAAATGATAATTGATAGTTAGTAATATTACATTATTACATTAAGTGAGAAAATAATATTAATAAAATAATTATTTTATAAAATAAAAATAATAACTTTAAGATATATAAAGGTGGCTGCAAACGAATCCACATAACAAAATATATAAATACTAAACACGTAATATTACACTTTTGTATGTAGTAAAAAATCACATATTTAATATTCTCCCTTCCAATATTATAGTTTTTGTTTAACTCGATAACGAGTTTTAGATAAACATTTTAAAAAAATAATTTTTAAATTTTTATATTATTTTTTCCTTTTATAAGTAATGACTGATAATTAGCGATGTTCTACTATCGATTAATTAGGGATAAGAACTGGCTTTTATTTTTTTTTAAAGAATAAATTTCAAATAAAAAATTTAATTAAAAAAAAAAAGAAACTTCACTGTTGAAAGTTTAAAAAAATAATAATTATAAATTTGGAAAGTAGTAAATTGGAGTCACGTTGTTGGCCCCACCTCGTTTGTCTCTATAGTTGCAAGAACATCGAATCTACCTATGTTTAGATTGGTAATTTAATTAGTAATTTATATGTTAATGACGGATTAGATAAGGCAAACAAAAATTAGATGGGAGTTGGTATGGATAAGAATGATAATTAAGAAAGTGGAATCCTATGTTTGGCAACCAGGGTAGTTCCATGGATCAACAATCCATTACAAATTTTTATTTAGGATATTGTTTTATACTTTAAATGTCTTTTTTATTTTAATCCCTTGTATTGTACTTTATAACGATATAGTAAGTATATAAAATATTTATTTAAATACATATTTACAATAAATTATTTATACTTGACGTGTATTTGTAAAATACAACATTAAATTGAAATAAAAAAATTCGAAATGATTGTCTTCTATTATATTATAAATTTTTTAAGGCTAATATTGTACTTTACTCATAATTGCTAAGTAATAAAAATAATTAGAGGCTTATGGTTTTATTTTCAGAAAAGTATGTGACTTCGAGAAGATAAAGATATGAATCATGCTTTTTTTCCTATTATTTTTTTAAAAAGAGATGTTTTCCATATGATACAATTCAAATCAATTGAATTTATTTAATAAAAAAAAGTTATATGTAAATATAGTAAGGAAAAACATTCAATCCCTTTCAAATTTCGAGCAAATAATTGTAGTTATTTGTCCAAATAACTAATCAAATGGTGGAAAATCAAACTTTTTTTCTTTTAATTTTTTTTACTCAATCTATTCAAATTGTTCAATATTTATTTTTGACCTATTAATTATTAATTATTTTGGAAGGAGGTAGTATATTTCCACATAATATAAAACAAAATTAACCATCTTATTTCAATTTTGATCCACAAAAGGTGGGCCCACAAAGTGATAGCAAAATGTCTTGATTCACATGGAATGGTCCAGATTTCTTGAGGTTAGGTAATGGATCATGGTCCCAAAACCACAGGATTACAGCTTCTCTTATCTTTCATCACATTCAGGTGTCAGAAACGGAGGCGTGCCATTACAGTAGATAAGACAAAAACGTAGTAAACTCCAAAAAGCTAAACCCGAGACTGCCTACTACCAGTCAATCGAATTTTTAACCCAACAAAAATCCGCCACGTGGCATACCCACCCACACCTGCCAGTCACCACCTGGCCCAATCCTTAGGTGTCAGTACATGATTGGGTGTTAGCAAACATAGGATGACTTGTGAGAGGAATCATTAAGATGGAAATAAAACTGGTTTTAGTGAGAGAAAATCCAAGATTAGAGAGAGAGAGCCAAGGCCATGGCCCTTTATAAGCACATAGAGTGGCACCACCATTTTGCACAAGAGCGAAAAAAATAAAATCAGTGAGGCTACACCTGCAAAAACAGAGTGTTGAATTAACTTTTTCTTCTCATTTTCTTATACACCCCCCCCCCCCCCTCCCTTCTCTCTCACACCCCGCTTCTTGGATCCCGTTCTGCCATCATCTGTCTTTCAAAAATTTACTCGTATTTTTCAGGGTTTGGTTTTCTTGATTTTTGAACTTTCACTTGAAAAATTCCGCAGCGGAAAGAGAAAGAAGCAAACCCGATAAGGGAGTCTTTTTTTGAAAGCCAGGTGATTCAGAATAGAGATCACTTGTATTAGTGTAAAGTTTTGGTTTTTCTTTGATCAGAACAGTTTTGGTTTTGGTTCTTGAATACTTGTCATCAAGGGTAAAGAAAGGTTTGGTTATTTTAAAACCTCTTTGATCCTTTGTTTCTGTAGAAAGTTTGGAACTTTTGTTTTGCTTTTCACTTGTTCTTTAGTTTTGGTTTAGAAAACAGGCTGGTTTTTCACAACTTTTTGTTTTGCTTTTGTGTGTGAATTCTCAGCTTTCTTGATAAGAAACCATGGCAGCGGCTATAGATATATACAGTTCTGGCAGCAGTCAAGTTTTCTCTGCAGATCCCTTCAGAGGAGAGCTTATGCAAGCACTTCAACCTTTTATGAAAAGTGCTTCTTCTTCTTCGTCAAATAGCTTTTCTCCTTGCCCTTCTGATCAGTTTTCCCCCTCTGTTTCTCCTTCTCCTCCATCAACTTCTTCTTCCTGTTCTTCTAACTATTACCCTTTGTCTTCTTCATATTTTTCTTCCGAGTCCAATATGTATACTGGTTTTGGCTCAATCCCATCAAAAACCCAAGTGTTTTCTCCAGGGTTTTCGAGTTTTAGCCAAATGGGACATGAGCAAACAGTTGGTGCAATTGGACTTAGCCAACTCATCCCATCCCAGACCCTGCAAATCCAAGCTCAATTTCAGCTTCAGCAACAGCTATTGCAACAATCTCAGCTCAATTACAAATTGGGTGAATTGCATCATCAGCAGAGTTCACTCTCAAGCTTTCTTGGCCTAAAACCCGTCCCAATGAAGCAGCCCGGAACTCCCCCAAAGCCTTCAAAGCTTTACCGGGGAGTAAGGCAGAGGCACTGGGGCAAATGGGTTGCTGAGATCAGACTTCCAAAGAACAGAACCAGGCTTTGGCTTGGAACCTTTGACACAGCCGAGGAGGCGGCCTTGGCTTATGACAAGGCTGCTTATAAGCTGAGAGGAGAGTTTGCAAGGCTGAACTTCCCCCACCTTAAGTATCAGTTGTGTCAAGAATTCAGTGAATTCCAGCCTCTGCATTCTTCTGTTGATGCCAAGCTTCAGGCCATTTGTCAAAGCCTGGCCAATTCACAGAAACAGGGGAATTCAGGGAAGCCCTGTTATGTTTCTGATCTAAAATCTGAAATTTCAACAGAAACTGGTGTTCCCAAGCTGGAAAGTGCGTCGAATAACTTATCAAATGTAGGATTGAAGGGTCAGGGGTCGAGTCAAATTGTGAAGGTGGAAGCCTCAATATCATCCTCAGCATCTCCTTCACCATCTGATGAGGTATCATCAGCAGGGTCGACTTCGCCTGAATCCTGCATCACTTTCCTGGATTTCTCAGAGCCATCTTTTGATGAATGTGATGATTTCATGTTGCCAAAGTACCCTTCAGTGGAGATAGATTGGGCATCTCTATAATATGTAATACTTAATGCTTATAGCTAGTACTTGCTTTAGTTTGCTTGGTCTTGCCATAGGTTTAGTATGGAGTCAGTTGTGGCCTCTGCAATGAGTTTTTTGACATATGCAGATGTCCCTGGAGGGTGTGGAATAGTTTATGTCAATAATATGTAATGCAAGATCTCTGAATCTTGGGTCTGCTGGTGGTTTTTTTCCATGCATGACCATGGGAGATTGGCTTGATTAGCTCTTTGGAATAGTATGTGAAGATCTCTTGTAATTCTACTATAGTTGTATATATTATGGTGTGCTTTCTATTTTCTTTGTATTTGTGGTGTTCTTGTCTCTGATCTTTCTGTTCATTAATTCATACTGAAATGGGGAACATTTATGTGGACAATTGAGGACCCAATGAACCTTTGTAATGAATTCCACAAATAATTGTTTGGGACTAATGAAAGGATAGATCAACATGCTGAAAGGATGTTAAAATCTGGAATAATTTGCTCCATAGATGATCCACACTCAAGATGTATATTTACCGAACATGTGAAGTGGAACATAAGAAAATCAAAATAGAAGATCCCACTCATACCTGTTTCTATTTTTTTTTCTGCAGGATTATCACAAGGTAATATACAGAAAACAATATCAGAAATCAGAATACAGATAAATGGCTAAAAGTCATGGTTTCCATTATTGAAGGTTCAGTTCTTGTTACTTCTTGCTTACACACTATGACACTAGTACCTTCAGAGCCATGGTGGTGTAGCTAGTAAACTCGTATTCATAATTTATCAGACTGGCGTTTAGCTATGAGGATAAAGAATTTGCTTGGCCATCTATGATTGCCAAAGGACACATATGGAGGTTCATTAACTGCAACAAGAAATCCATGCATATGCATGGAAAAGGTCTATTTTTGACTCATTCTATAGCTTAGACAGAATAGTGACTGATCAATTTCTGAAGAGCCTAAGCAGAAAATGTGTAACCAAAAGGGATTATTGCAATTGTTCATCAGTATCTATCAAACATTACATCTTTTTTTTTTTCTTGTCAAGGTTGCTTCAGGTAATTATCTTATCAACTTGACTAAGGTTATATTATTGGGGAAAAAGTTGGAAAGATGATCCATGATTCAAGAATTTTTGGAGGGATACTTAATTGTGCTCCTTTGACAAGTTGCTCAAGACTCAAAATTTTGTGAGGTGCTATTTCTGTCCCTTTTTGTAAGTATAGAGTTGGCTTAGGTTGTTCTACTTTGATGGAAGAATATTTTACTAGCAAGGATAGAGTGTAGGTTTGGGAGCGAAAAAGATATTTTAATTCTAATTAAATAATAATTTATTAATTTGAATGACGTAAAATTTTAAATTTAATTTAAACAGCAAAACCTTTTATATTTATTGAGCCTCATCCTGTTGGCACAGAAAATAAAGGCACCTTATCACTTGAAAGCTGAGAGAGAAGGGATTTGGAGGCCACCACTTTCACCCCCAAAAGGACCAATCTATTCCAGTATTCTCATTCTTTCTTCTCATCAGCATACAAAGACAAATTCAATTCACACTGCCAAAAATTGTGAAGAAGAAAGTGACTGAAAAAGCCCTTCATGGGCCATCAAGAATCCTTCAAAGATGAGCATTGGGATATCTTTTACCTTCTTTTTATCCTAGAAGATTCTGCAAATAATGTAGAAAAAAAAGAAAATTCTAGTCTAGGATAGTAGGCCTTTGATTTTTGCTGCTAAAGGCCATCAATTTGAAGCTACAGAGGTGTGAATTGGTTTAAAAAAATTGTTGCGACATAAAGTGATTCTTTAGAGGTAATGGAAGAAAGGTCAATAACCAACTTGATCATCCCTGCTTTACAGGCTTTGATGAGGTGGATTAGTACTCCTTTTACACACTCCTACATTAGCCAAGAATCTCATTTTTGCAACCACTATGCAAGTAAAGAGAGGTTCCATATATTTTCAGTTCACATCCTTACTATATATGCCAATAGGATATGATCAAGAATCTTTTCATCGGTTCGAATCGAATTTTTTTATTCCTATTGCATCCGCTATTGTATTATATTAATTATTCATCATGTATAAATTTTATCCGTAAAGTGTACATCTGACGATAATTGATGTTGTGAATTAAAAATACAATAAAATTTGTAATAAAAGATTTATCCGCAAATTTTATATCCGACGTTTATCCGACGTTTATATGACACATTAACTAGGAGTGGAAATATAATTTGTAATGCCTTGCATGTGATGTGCAAAGAATTGTCAATTTGTCATCATAATCTACCACTACTTTAAAGTTATGAATCTTAAGTTGGTGGTTGGAGCAAGATTAGGGTTGTTATGTATGGTCTAACATGTGTCTCAGTCTCACCATCTTTATATATTATAATTAAAGGTAGAAAAGGTAAGAATGAGTGTACCTTGAATAGGAATTACAGTTAGTTACATGTTCTTCGCATGAATTGGTAATAGTTGGGAGTCTTGATTTCCTTATCATTGTCCCACTTGTTTGAATTTAACTATCATGCTTAATCATCAATAATACTCATGCTTAATTGTTATTGACCAATGGCTAACAAAATTGTTTAGCAAAATTGTAATCATGTGAGATTTTTTTCTAGAGAAATGGTCAAAAGCATTATTACATTAGAATGTGAATGAACAATAATTCATATTTAACAACAGTAAAAAGTAGATAAATACTTATGTTTTTCTTGGGAATCAATATTATTCTAACAACCGAATCGAAAACAATCGGTCCAATCAATTCGATTGCGAATCACTGGTTGATTTGTTTCGATTAGCCTTCAATAATCGTTAAATTAGTCAAAATTGGCCAAATTGATTAAATTATTTTTTTATATTTTATTTTTATTTTTTGAAAAATTTTAAAGCCTTAAACTTAGTAATTTATTATATGTATGTGATTATTTAAATTTTGAACTTTGTTAAATAATTTTTTCGTTGGTTAATTATTATTTTTAATCTTTAAAAATTATTATATAATAAATAGTTTATTACATTATCATTTTACATAATTTATTAAAAATATAATTAATTTTCATTAGATCAATTGGATCAGTTAAACTAATAACTTGCAACAAGAATTATTTGGTCATCAATCCAATAATGAAAATACTGGTTGGAATTCAAATTCACTTAGAGGCGATTGGTATGCAGAAATAAAATTATACATGAATAGAATGATGATAGGAAATGAATAATATGGGTATAACATTTTTCATATTTGGTATGTACAATGAATGAAAAATGAATGAAATCGTCATTACTCACTTGATTTCAATTTCATGATTGGTAATTAGAAATGAATATTAGGAATAAAATAAAATTAATTTTGATGACCAAATTACCTTTCAATAGAAAATTTTTAGAATAAAATTATTATTTGATATATTGTGCATATGAGAGTTTGATATGATTTTAGTTGGTGTTAATATGTGTGTGTGTGTGTGTATATATATAGATAAAATCTAATACTGATATAAATATTTTTTTTAATTAATAAAAACCAACACATAAAATTACTTTATTTCCTTTTTATTATTGACTAGATTGAGATAAAAAATTAAAAAAGACGATGCAAAAAAATAATTTTTTTTTTGTGTTGATTCTATTTTATTAAGGATATAATGAGTATGAGTAAAACTCGAACCGCACCGAACCTGCATCGCTTGGGGCAGGTTTTAAAACTACAAATGAATTTTGATGCGAGTCTCATGTTTTAATTTTAAGATCTGAATTTGATCCCTTAAAACGTTGCATATATTTTTTTATGTATTATGTATGTATTTATGTGTATATATATATATCTTATATATGTACTCATAAAAAATTATAAATATAATATTCTTATAAATTAAAATAGTAATATAAAATTAATAAATAGTTAAATATAAGTTGAATAATTAATTATTTGTTAATAATATTATTTTCTCATATTTAGAAAGTTTTGGTAATATTATTATTTTAATATTAAAATTATAAATAAGATCTAATGGGTCCAGTCCAATCCACTAACTCTCGAGTTTGGAGAAAATTCGAGTTTGAGTACATAAAAGTCTTGAAGGGTCGGATTTTGGATACACCCGATCTGACACGTTATCATTCCTAAATTTTGTCAATTTTTTTTATTTAGTTTAGGAGGATAATTTTATCAAAAATAAATATAGATTTATTTCTAAGTGATTGAGAATGACTAAATCCATGTTTTAAGGAATGATGATTCATTTGATAATGAATATTACTAATATTAAATTATATCAATCATATGTTTAGAAATGGACCTAGAATGCCAATTCCAATCATGTGTCATAAAATCACAATTCCTAAAGAAATTACCATTCATAAAAGTATGAGTTTAGCCATTCTCTTCCTCCTTTGTGGGTTTAATCATTCTCAATCAATTATGAATGAACCTATATTTATCTTTGACAAAATTGTCTTTCTAAACTAAACAAAATTATTTAACAAAATTTAAGAATGACAACATATCGAGTTGGGTAGGATTTGTTAAATCCTAACCCCTCAAGATTTTTATGGACTCGAACCCGAACTCGCCCAAAATCAAAAGTCAGTGGCTTGGACCCATTATACTTGATTTACAATTTTAAAAATATTAAAAAAAATAAAATAATATCACTATAACTTTCTAAATATGAGACAAAAGTATTATCAACTAATAACTAACTATTTAACTTATATAAACATGTTTTAATTTTAAAAAAAATTAAAAATTTCAAATATACTTGTTACTTTTATATATTTAAATATTGTTTAATTTTATATTATTATTTTAAATTATAAGAGTTTTATATTTATATTTTGTATGAGTATATGCATGATACATATTTTATTTCATATATATATAAATATATATCACATAAATACATACATAATAAATAAAAAAATATATGCAACGTTTAAAGGGATCGAGTTTGGGTCAGGTTCGGGTTTTAAAATTAAAATCTAAGACTCGTTTTGAGATTCATTTGTGTTTTAAAACCTGCCCCAAGCGATGCGGGTTCAGGCGATCCAATTTTTATCAGACTTATAATATTTCTAACAAAATTGAACTAATACAATTTTTTTTTTTTATTTTTCTATGTCATCTTTTTTATCTCTTTATTTCAATTCAGTCAAAAAGAATATAAAATAATTTTATATATTATTTTTTTTAATGAAAAAAATATTTATATCAGTGTGAGATTTTATATCTCTCTCTCTCTCTCTCTCTATATATATATATATATATATTAACAACGATTAAAATCATAACAAAGCCCACTATACACAATATATCAAATAATAATTTTATTCTAAAATTTTCTATTAAAGGGTAATTTAGTCATCAAAAATATTTTTATTATATTCTTATTATTTATTTCTAATTACTAATTATTAGATTGAAATCAAGTAAAAAATGACGATTACATTCCTTCTTCATTCTTTATACATATCAAGTGTGGAAAGTCGTATATTTATATTATTCATTTTCTATAATCATTTCATTTCGTTCCTATCTAATTCCCTTCGTTCGTACTAATATTTTTGAGGCCTTAATTTTATCATTTAAATTGGAGCTCCTTGGTGAAACTTACAAAGATGAGGAATACAGACTAGTAGATATCACTTAGGCCCCATTTTTTCGGGCGGGAATAGAATTTGACAAAGAGAATATGATTGTTAGGAATTTGATTGTAATTTGATTCCATTATAGATAACAAAAGGAATTTAAGTAAGGGAATGATACAAATTCATTTTCAAATATATGGTATCGTATACACTGCAAAGGAATGGAATTCAAACTGGGATAAATTGACAAAAAATTTCTTATTGCATGTATGTATATAACTTAGTATCTATGAATATAAAAATATAGTTTTCTTTTTGTGTGTATACATATTTATACATATATGTATATGGATACGCAGATATACTATGTCTTTGTGTAATCATGTGTATACCTATATATATATATATATATATGAGTATACAAATTTATATGTAAATATAATAAATATATCTGTATAGAATAACATATATATTTCTATTATATATATATATATATTAATGAAATAAATAACATATGGTAACATAAATATGTGTGTATATATATGTATAATAGGAAAGACATATAGAGGGCAAGAGTGTCTTGTCTTGCAAACTATACTTTCAGGTTCCCTAAGGAAGAGAATAAGAATACCATAGAAATTCAGAGTCCTAGATTTTTAGCTCAATATTCCTAGTTTTTTAAGATCTATTTTCTTTCCCAAAAATTAAGGGAATGTTTGAAATTTGTTTAGGTGTTATGGAGAATGTATTTTGGGAGAATGTATAGAAAAATGTAATGTATTAGGAGGTAAATGTAGTAAACAACGCAATATATGTTTGGTTTTATTTTTTAAAAATGAATTAAGAATGGAAATATTTTGGGAAAATAAAACAAATATTCTATAAGACACCTTACCAAATGATAAAATTTCTAATGAATCCCCTCGACTCCTCTTTTCTTGAGAATTGATGCATCTCTTATCAATGTATGAAGGACTATCTCTTGAGCACAGGTTAGGTTCGACTTCGATAAAAAATATACATATATATATATATATATATAGAACACCTAATAACGTATCTTCAAAATCAATAAATACGATATCACCACTTCATTCTGGGGTGATAGAGGACCGTACCATTCAAGCCTTCTTTTTTTTTTTTTTTTTCCGTTGTTTTTTCTGGAGATTTGGAGAAAGCTACGGATTTCCCTAATCCTCGGCAATCAGATTTCCAAATTGGACGCCATTCCCTGGCAAACAAATCGAGCCTTTTGTATTCTACAAATTTATTTGGATTCAAGCATCCAACATATTCTCAGATCTCTAAAACTTTATTCCATACTCATAAATATTTCAAAGGCCTACAACCAGTTTAGAATTTACAAATCTTACCCTTTACAATGCTACGGGCCTGTATCCATTCTTCAAGGCAGCCCACTTGTACAAGAGTGGGCCCAACAGGGCCCATGGACTGAGGATGCAGCTTTGTTATGGGCCCCTTGATTAGATGTCAATTAATAGACGATTAGAATATTTTGGCCCGTTGGGTCAAAAGATTCACTCTTTCACCTATCCTAAAAATTAAGTCCAATTCGTACTATAAAATTGAGGTCTCAATTTTCTACATTGGGTGAGGATTAGTTTAATTCATAATAATTTTTGTGTACGTTGTCCTTTGATCATGTAGGCATTGATAAATAATTATTTATTGTACTTAATTATGTACTCGACCCTGCAAATTCAAAAGAAAAAAAAAGACGTGAAAACAAAAGGTAGTTGAAATCTCAATAAAAATATTACATACGAGATGAGTTAGTATAATATTAATAGAACAACTTTTTCTTTTTCTCGTGATTATAGTAGAGACTGGAAAATGTCGATCTACTAATATAAAAATGAAAATAAAATAAAATAAAAGGGAGATCCAAAGTCATTAAAAAAAAAAAAACATAAGATCCGATAATATATCACATTGGATTGGGATATCTTCATATATAACTTGTCCCATTTCATTGTCAAGAATATATGTCAATTAACTTATATGTAAGAGATCTTTGGATTGATATAATATGATATCTTCACCACATATACCACTATATATTATCCATAAACGCATTATAAAGACTACTTTACAAGATCTAATCATGCCCAACTTGACCATTTCTTGATGTGAAAACACTCTGTGCGTGTGTGTGGAGATTTGGTTTTTCTTCCTGCACGCGGCGTAGGCATGGCAACTGGAGAATCTGAACCACAAACCAACTTTTTGAAAAAAATTCTACTTTTCTTGGTAAGCATATTTTATAGCACATTTGATCAATGTTTTTGATGTGATTCATGAGACCCGATAAGAATATTTCAAGTTCATAAGTTCATGAAATTCAAATAATATATATATCATATTGTATTGGATTACACTCCTTGAACGTTTATATATAAATAAGTCATTCTTCATTATTTGAAGATTTTGCCTTTAATATTTGAGCATTTACTTTCTTTCAAGCTCTACTATTGATTTGAATATCGAATTTCTTTAATCGTTTGTTTGTATCCCAAACAGCAATCCACCGAACATATAGTTCTTAATAAGAAGTAAGATGGTAAAAAAATTCGAAAAGGTTTAAGATATGACGACTTTCATTTTGACAGCTTCACTTTTCTTTTTTAATATTTATCTCGGATGAAGAGTTAGGAATCTATCTTAAAAATATTTTAGTATTTGGGTGAGCCCAACTAATGACATATCAAATGTATATTGAGTTATCATATGATTGGCTGAAATTCGGCTAAACTGAGTGCAAGTTTGGCCTTGATATCTCAACAATTGACAAGAATTAATAATATAAAACATGCATTTGTTTTGTCAATACTAGGAGATTATGGTTAGGTTATCATTGACTGAAACATTTGTGAGTGAAAAAGATGCAAAATTAAGTGGTCACTTTTGGTTCTTATTCAATGTATCATTTAGGTTGCACATTGCAGTAGTAAGTCTTCCATGGCAGGGAACAACTGCAAATTTTATATTACTTTTCAATAGAAGGATTCGAAAATTAAGAATTTTAAATTCATAACAACATATTTGTTGTTTGAATAATTCTAATTTACAATAAAATTTTAATTTTAGCATCCATTTTGAACTATTTTATTATTACGGTGAATTTCATAATTCGGAATTATTTTAACCTAAATGAATAAATGACATGTTTAAGCCAAGAGAAGGAACAAAAAGGGCTGGCAAGGCCCAATCTCCCCCTCTCGACTTCAATATCTACAATTTAATTAAAAACATTTATGTTTTATCTCTTAAGTTTGGTGTCCTTTATTTAAGTCAAAATCTTCTTTCGCTCCCGTTTTTCTCCATTAAAAACTTTTTGTACTGTCCTTAAAAGAAAACTAGTGCAATCCATGTAGACAAACTTAAATTAAGTTGTCGTGTACACAAGCATGCTAAATAATCAAGTCATATCAATTATCAACTTATATTTTTGTTACAACTATTGCTCTCACACAATACCAATATTACAAAGCCCCATTGACATTGTCATTTTCGAACAAACGACATGTAAACTTAGTCAACTTGTCACAAGAGTTACAGTACGCAAAAATTATCTTATTGCAGTACATGGAGTTTGAAAAAAAAAAACAAAAAACTACAAGCTTGAGAAGCGTCGGCTTTTTAAAATTTTTAAATTAATTATAACTTATAAGCGCAAAAGGGATGTATCTTCACTTGCTGGCTGTTGTGAGGTCGAAATTTCTAAATTTTGGTTTGTCCTTGAGTTGGTGCTCCATAATCACTTTTGTCAAGTCATTGCTTTTCAAAAAGCAATCATCCCACTTAAAGGAAGATATCCTATTTTCTTATCTTAATGACTTATATATTAATTACTACTACACACCATATTTTGGAAAGTAATGTAGAAAAGTGTTTTGATTTTCGAAATTCAACTCCTAATAAACTTTTAAGTGAGTTAACGTCGGTAATACGAATAAATTGTTAGAATTATCGAGTTATCTCAATAAAAATTATTTATCGTCCAAACTTAAATAATAATTAAAGAAAAATGAATGTAGGGAAGAAACTAGAAATACTAATACGCCAATATAACTTACGTATTGAATAGTTTCTGATAGTTCTTAGACTTATAGGTGAGCCCATCAGCAAGGATCACATCAGTTTCCATGATTTTTTACCTTCGCAACTCTCTCTTAAGATTCTCTTCTTTGATTAAAGCTAAGATTAATCAATATTAGCATTAATTAACTTTCCACCTTAATCCAAAAAATATTTTAAATTTTGATGTTGATGGCACCCTCGTGGAAGGCCATCATGCCGACCTGGAACCTTGTAGGAAGGCCCCATTACCTTCACATCATCAAACTGTTTCAGTTGGAAAAAGGGCTAATGGATATTGCAAAAGAGGATACCCAAAAGGGTCATTTTTTATCTTATACTCTATCTTCATCCCACCTTTTTCTTTTTCTTTTTCTTTTTTTTCTAGTTGTGAAGTCTTTGAGCATGTTGGAGTTGTGAAATTTTGCACTAACTCAAAACCCTAGTTGAAAATCTCAAGAGTCAAAAGGAATTCAAAAGTCAAGTTTAAGTAGCTCCGTTTATTGATTTATACGTATTAACTGATCTGGAAATAGTTATTCTCCAGTAAATTACAGGTAGACACACGTAGAGAACGAGCCGACAATACAAATACGTGTTTATTTACAATTTAGCAGTCATTATCCAACTTCAAACACAAATGAAGATAAAAAGGAAAAGCACATGGATCCATGGAGATGGTTATAAATCAAGATGTGACAAGGAACCCTAAATCCTAATTGGGCATTCTAGCTTTTTAAGGGCAGATATAGTTTTCACTTTTCTACTATGCCCGGAATTTGATGGATTTGCCGACCTCAAAAACTGTTGGGATAAGGGGTGGGGTGGGGATATACACATACAGTAGAAAAAAGAGTGGATATTTTCATGGTTATGGCATGTTCTTGTGCTTAAGATTTGTGTCCATCATGACTCATTATTAGCAGGAAAAAAAAAAAAAAGAATGCAGCAAATAATGTTAATCAGATAAGGATTAACATTGTCTGAGACGAGGATAAAAAGATTTGCATGTTTATCTTCTTCATCTTTCTATGGTCATTATGTGTTTTATATCATCATCTAATAAGAGATATGGTGAATTTTAATCTGTTTCAGTTTCCCCTTTTTTTTGTCTTTGTCCGTAATATTAATTGAAATACATTTGACGTGCATTTCCAAATTGAGCATCAAACGAAATAAAGCATCAATTTAAAATAAAAAATCTTGACGTGCATCCATAAATCAAGCATCATAAGAATTATAAGAAATAAAATATTAATTTAAAATAAAAGATGGCGACGTGTATATGTAAGTCGAGCATGAAATAAAACATCAATGTGAAATAAAGACGGGGTTCTTCAGATTAATGTTTGAAGGGTGTGAACTGGACATGCATGCAAGAGATACGTATCTCTTACAAAAATGTAAGTAAGAAGAATTCAAAGCTATCATTTTCTTGTACAGTTGTTTACCACTATAATTATGTCTAGATTACAGTGTATTGTCACTTGATTACCATGATTGTTTTTTGTTTAAGAAACGTAGTTATCAAACAATGGTAATAAATTAATGGCACTTAGTTTCTTTATGTCATATAATAAGGCTTTAAATACATCATTCTTGTTGGTTCAAGCTAATTTTATGACTTTTACAGAAATTGATTATACTTGGGAAAAATCTTTAATGATTAAAGCATATGATAAAAGGTGATTATTAAAATCTTGAAGTCCATACAAAAGAATGGTCTTTAACAAAGTATTATTAGTGATAAAAAGGGACATATTACTTTTCAAAGATATCGATATTTTTTTGGCTTATTAATTTTAGGATTTAATTAATGATTAATTCTTGTCTGCACATACGATATTTATATATTCATACATATACATACATACATATATATATATATATGTTTATTTATTATGTCATAGTTACCTACCCTTTAGCAAATAAACGGGTCAGTATTGATGTGCCATAAGATTCGATATGGACCAAATCAAAGAGAAAATAGAGAAGATTACAAAAATTTAAAGTTACCAGGATATCCAAAAATGTCTAGTTAATTTTCTTATCTCTGTATATATATTATCACGCAGCAAGTGCAATATTTACTATTCATTCAAAATTATTATTGTAAATCATTCGAATTGTGGTAGAATAAACGGTAAAAAATACCTATTTTTATAATTCAATACTCAATGATAACAGTAAATTATTCGAATTGTGGGAAAATAAATGGTGAAGAATATATATTCTTATAATTCAATACTTAATGGTGGCCGAATGTAATATACAGATATATGTAGAAATGGTAAAAAATACATATTCTTATAATTCAATACTCAATGATGGGCGAAAATAATACACTAAGACATATATAGAAATGATAAAAAATACTTATTCTTATAATTCAATACTCAACGGTAGGCAAATGTAATACACCGACCCATTGTAGAATGACCAAAAAAGAGGTACTTTGATAATAGAATGACAAAAAAAAAAAAAAAATTGATAACCTCTACTATCATAAATCTCACATCGAAAACTTTTATTTTTCATATGAAATAAGTTTCATAACTTGTAAATAGGAACTATTATCAACTCACCATGCTCCCGCAGTCCCTACATTTACATCAGCAAATTGTGCACTAGCTAGCTCATTTGATTAGTTCGAATGAACACTACAATGCCAGCATCACTTCTCTCGTCTCTCAATTGCAACTCGACACATAGAGTCGACTATAATACCATTTGACAAACTCCAAAATAGAGATACTTTGGTAAGCTCCAACCCGATCCCAACGCATAAAAAGCAAAAGGCAAAAAAAAGCAAAAAAACAAAATACAAAACAAAAGAGCAAACAATAATTTTATTTTACTTGGGAAAAGTTACAAGTGGTGATCTCACCTTTTTCACCAAGTAAAAACTTTTGTTCTCTAGAGTGAAAAGCCATAATTCTTAATTTTAGCCACTGATTACTATTTAAGCTTAATTTTAATTGGTGGCCAGGGATTAATTCTTAAATTTTATGTCTCTGAAATTATATACAAGTGGGTATGGATCTTGAAAATCATAAAAACTCCTTTTTCAAATGACATAAGAAGACAAGGTAAAAATTCAATTTAACTTTATATGCTGCTTTTTTCTTTACCACCTTTTTCCCTCCTCCGCTGAATATTCCAACTTTAATAGTAGCAAAGAATAATTTCTTTTCCTTATGATACAATTTATCATAAATCATTATTTAATATCTTTATTGAATCAAATCACCTAAAAAATAAAAAATAAAAATATAATATATAAATCGAATTTTTGTCTTAAGTAACAATGGCCAAAGAAAAATTTTAAATTTTTGTCTTAATTAATATGCCTTAGAAAAAGCTGCAGGTTTAGGAAAACTCGAAGTTCTTATGGCTGATTGTAATTGACTTCTAATCTATGGCCTTGATCAGTTGATAATTTAATTAGTACTTAAACCTGTACTTTGCTTTGTTAATTTAATTGAATGTGACCTAATGTGGACAATAATTTAAATATATGATCCATGTACTTTAGGGTAGGTTTCTTGAAGATAATAATGTAAATATTTGGTAAATGTACTTTAGGGTAGGTTTCTTGTCTACCACTTCTTTCGATACCTTTCTTTAATTCAGATGCATTGGTCTATATAAACGGAAATTTTTGGATCGATCGAGTGAAATATATCATATTTATTTACTATTATTAAATTAGTAGAATAAATGGTGAAAAATACTATTTTCTGAAATTCAATAATCAATAATAAATTCAATTACACTCTAAATAGCTTGATCATACAATGAAAATTTGGTCGCTCAATAGCTATTAGTGACCTCTAAAAATTGGATGGCGGAAAATTATGTTAGATCGATCAAGTTTAAACTTCTAATTTTTACAAAAAAAATAAAAAAAAATAGAAGAAATTAACAAGAACACCGGCAAATTGAAATTCTCAACAATTAGCTGATCATATTCTGAAATCAAGATTTTACTAGAAAATAGTACTCTGAACATGTTGATCCCTTATTTATTAGACTAATTTTTAATTTGACTTAATAACGTTAGTCACTATAAAATGTCTAATTATGCTAAGAACATAAATACTTCAAGAAAATGGACATCTATGATAAAGAAAAAAATACCCTTTTTTTTTTTTCCTTTTCATTTTTCTTGTTGGGGTGGGGGTGGGGGTGGGGGTTCAAGCCATGCAATCAGATAAATCAAGTTGAGCATTGGTTGGTGGCACCCTTATAGAAAAAGGTGGACCAGGCCCTGGTGTCGACAGTCGAGCCGTGGGTGCGAGAATTTCAGTCTAAAGGGCCACATCAAGGCCGAAAGTTTCAAGGTATCTTTAGGAGTGGCAGTTATGTTGGTTATTTGTCACATTTTTGGCCATGCAAGATTCATCATTCTCTCTCTCTCTCTCTCTCTCTCCCAAAATAAAAAAAAAAAAGAATTATTTTTATCAATTTTTCGGTTTTTAGAATCTCCACCTAAATTTGGTCCCCTTTTTGCACAAGAATATCACTTCTACTCGTAGTGCTCTTGCAAGATGGATTCTTTGCTTTGTGTTTGTAACTACAAAAGGGTCAATATTTTTGGACGCGTATGTGATTACTTTTTTGTTGAAAAAGAATTCTCAAATTATTCGATAATTGAATTGATTGTATTCGTGTTGATAAGTTAATTATGACAGCTCAATTTGTCGTGCTACATAACTAGTGTGATTAAAGTTAAGTGGATACACATTGGACATATTCAAATAATCGATAATTGACTTCTTGCCACTTCTCTAACTAATAGATAAGATACTTGTCTCTAATATGAATAAATTGTTTGAAGTTCTTGAAATTAGTTTGAGTATACCTCTCCAAACTCAAGTCAGTGTAAAGTTTTAGAAAAAAATAATATTTTTGTATTAAATAGCATACCTTGAAATGGTGGAAGTTGGAGTATTTATACTTGAAGCGTGGTATCTTGTGTAGTATGGTGCATAGATCATTTAGAATTTTTTTATCCTGTAAACTTTGAGATATTCATGGTGGGCCTTATGGATTTAGCTTTTGGGCATTTATGAACTTAGCATAAGTATTATAATTCATCTTAAAAAACTTTAGTCCATAATTCATATTGACCCTTTGAACTTAATCTAGTGAGTCTTTTATAGATCATGACCTATAAGGAACTTTATAAAATGACAAAGCTCACATAAATATTGTATCAATTATATGATTTGAAATACTCAGGAGATTTTGAAATTTGTATTTCATTCGAATAATGAAAATGAACATGAATAACAAATTATTATTAAAAAAAAATTGACCAAGGGGATGATCCTGACTTCATTTGCATTAGATCCTCATTATGTAAGATTTTTATTTTTTTTAATGGTTGGAAAGGAAAAAATATCTTATCTTGCATATAATTATATATGTTTGTGTGTACTTCTTTTATTCGATGAAAATACATAAGTAGTTTATCAATTATAAATATTAATATTTTTCAATATATTGTATTAATCCATTAGTTTATAATCGTCAAACTATCAAAATGAAGATGAATTATTTCATCGAACAATTGAAATAATTAAAATTGCGTATTTTAACAATTATATATTAATAACAAAAAAAGTTAAACGAAATCCAACTCGATAAATTAACTCTCAACAAAAACAAAATCAGGTAAATAATGTAAATCTATTTAAAAAGAAATAAAGAGGTAATTTATTTGAATCCTTTACTTCAAAGGGAACAAATTCTAATTATAAAAAACCAATTAAAAATAATAATAATAATAATAATAATACTTATGACAAATGGGAAGTCATTCTAATAATAAGACAAACAATGAAATTGTACATCCTTAATTATTGGTCCACCTAGCCATCATAAACTCATCATGAATAATTCCAAAAATAGGTTAGTCCAAAAAAAAATACCTAAAATTTTATTTAATTAATTAATTAATTTATATCCTGGCAGTTCGTTGTCAACCAATACTTACCAATCATACTACCAGAAACATAATCATATTTTCAAGATTAGACTTTTCAATTTTCAAACCCATTTTTGATTTTACGTGCAAAATTATGAATCCAATAACTGTGCCCAGTGGCCAAGTGGGCCAATATTCGGGTTAAAACCCACGTTCCTAAATGTGGGCCGACTACCAATAAAGTTTTCTCTCTCTTTCGCACGCGCAACTGAATTATCCGATTGCTTGTCTTTTTTGTTTTTGAAATATGTAATTTTAGAGAGAATATTGAGAAAAAAAAATTCTGAAGAAAAAGAAATAAGTTTTGAAAGTATATTTGAAAGTGTAATATTTTAATTGATGTAATATGTATTTTTTTTTAAATATATTAGATGTGTATATATTTTTTGTGAAAATATATTTTGTATGTGAATATATTTTTGAAAAGTGGAAAAATGAATTCTGATTTTATTTTTTTTAAGAAAAACACACAACCAAACATATTTTTATGATTTTTTTTTTATCTCGATATGACTTCTTCATAGGCAATCACATCTAAGCTTTTTAAAAAAAAATTATAAGATGTTTAAAAACTCAAAAAAAATATAAAATATTTGATAAATTTTTTACAATACCAGTTTGTAAACTCTTAGGATCTTATAAGTTTTTCTGGAAGCATGCGCAACACATTCTTATTTTTATAATCGTAACAAATTTTTTTAATTTTAATAATATTAATTATAAAATTACTGTTATTAATATTTTACAAAATAAATGATCATATTTTATTCGAACATAATTTTAAAATAAAATTTAATATCTTACCTCTAAAAATATTTTAAAATGTAAGAATTTATAAAAAATTTAAAATAAAATTTAAACAAACACCCTTTTTAAGTCCAACTTGGTTGAGATGTAAATTTGTCAAGGGCCAGACTGTTATCCAAAGAAATAAAAATTGAAAAAAAAAATATTTATATTGGAAAATTCTTGAATCTTCCAAGACCATTTTGGAATCTGTCTAAGAACCCATATAAAGCTATGTGAACTGAATATGATCCAGCAGATGTCGGTAGAGCGATGCGATTGGGGCGGGTTCTCTATCTTTTTAAAATTTATTATTTATATATTTTTTTGAACTATTTTGAAATAATATTTCTTTCTCAAAAATATTTTTTTCGCTTAAAAAGATTATATATTAAACTTTAATAATCACTTTTAAAGAAAAAAACTATATAAAATTTCTTTTCAACTTTGATTTATAGCACCGTGTTAAGTCAAAATGAAGCAGTAAAAATAGAGAATATTTGCTAAAATAATTGGTTTTCATCTTTTGATGTTGACTTCAACTTTTCTTGGCTACCAAGTAGCATTCTTTTGAGACTCCTCGTGAACTTGGAACAGTGTTATTCTTCTACTGCAAACCTTCCAAAAATTAAAGACAGATAGTATTTTATAATGGGGTTTCTTTCTTTCTTTTATTTGTTTACTTTATATTTAAACTACCTAATACATTTGAAACTGCACTTTCTCTGGCATTTTGTCTTGTAGATGTAGGATTCAGGTCTGATTTATTTTTAATTGAGGTATTTGAGTTTGAAATACTTATAATACTAACATATATCAGGTTTGGTGATATAATTTTCAGTTGAAATACTTAAATTAGTTGAGGTTAAGAGGTCGATATGAACATATAGACGAAGTGAATTACGATGTATAAAATTAATTTATGACAGTTAAACACCAAATTATTTATATTTGTTGATCTAATACATTTGAAACTGCACTTTCTCAGGCATTTTGTCTTGTACAACTCTGATGTAGGATTCAGATCTGATTTATTTTTAATTGAGGTATTTGAGTTCGGAATACTTATAGTACTAACATATATCAGGTTTTGTGGTATAATTTCTAGTTGAAATTCTTAAATTAGTTGAGGTTAAGAGCTCGATATGAATATATAGACGAAATGAATTGCGATGTAGAAAATTAACTTATAACATTTAAACACCGAATTATTTATATTTATTGATTTATGTACCTTGTACATAATGTGATCTTAATGTCATAATCTCACCAGCTCTCCCATCCTTGGGTATCAACGGTTGAGCTTTTCGAGTCAACCCGACCTTAAGAACGGGTGGAATCGAGTTTCATGTAAAAAAGATGCGGATCTTCTGTATTTTGAGGCACTTTAGTAATTTTCTAAGGGTAAAATAGTAATTGCATTTCCCACATCGACCTTAAAGATGAAAAAAAAAATTATTATAAATTTTATTGCATTATTTATTGTATTGCATTAATTGCCGCTATGTATATACTCTGTGTATAAGATTTGCTACGATGAATAATTAATAAAAATACAATAATACAATATAATATGTATTAGGATTTATGGTTTATAGATAACATGAAAACAGTCTTATAATGCCAACTTAGGAATAGCAAATGCAACTTGACCCTTAAGAATGCACATTATTACAACATAACCAGATTCATTGTACAGAATGCCGACTTGGTGATTAGCAGAAAAATTAGTACAAAAGCAATCCTCCAAAATTAAATATTTAGATAGAAAAATGAGGGTATAATTGTTATTTTAAAGCAAAGTCAATGTTTGGAATAATTTGGGGATTATGTGTCTTTCTTTATGGCATATGGGGTAATATAGTATTTTACAAAATACAGGGGGCTAAAATACCACTTATACCATCTTAATATACATAACTAAGCCACGAGCAAAATGTGGAGTAATTTATTTTTATTTTTATTTTTTGTTGATGGGAAAAAATGTGGAGTACATTAGGCCGATAATTAAACTTAATATTAAGTATATATTAGTAGTCTTATCTGACACACACACACACACACACACACACATATATATATATATATATATATATATATATATATCAATACTCACATCCTTTATGTTGTAAATGTCCTTCTTGAGACATTTTAGCATATAACTACCTTTTTTTTTTTTTTGCAAAAAAATTATTTTTATTAGTTTGGTTTGTTCCCTGTAGTGGGATGCAAAGTCTAAGGAAAATGTGATGCTTGAACTATAGTAAAAAATAATAATAATAAATAAAAAATGAGCTGCATTTTCACGGGGATAATCCATAGGTTTTCCAATGCGGCAAATCCGGTTTAAGTAATAAAGTGATCTTTTTTCAAGTATTGAAGTCAAACTAGCTCTACTCTAAGATGAGTACGATCCCAAATTCCATGATGGATTTTAGTTGATGAAGAGAAAGTAGTTATTTGGGATTTCAGTCTTGCGTTTCCTTTCTCATTTTGAAGTAGCTTAATCTTTTCACTCAAAAGTTCTATTACCTATGATTTTTAGTACGATGACAAATACTGGATCCTATAATTTTCACTTAAGTAATGAAATTAGGTAGAAAAATAAGTATTTAACTATGAAAAATTAACTCCCATGGCATAGTCAAAGAATTATTAGGTTGTGGGAACCTCCTGAGGAAACAGTGGTGCAGTGGCAAAAACGCTTGCAATATCGTGAGTGACAATAGTTCGAATCCGCACGGAGGTTTAAAAATGCCATAAGGTTGGGAGGCCATGTGTGTTGCCGTTTTAGGTTGGAAACAGAACGAGTTGCTTGTCTATTCAGGCGTGAGTCGTTCGTGCCATACCCAAATTTAACTGGTGGTTGATCAAGGAGGTCAGTTCAGTTATCCCCAATATTAGTTAGGGTGAAACTCTGGAAACGTGAATCATAAAAAAAAAAAAAAAAGGAGTAAATATTATAACTGGACAATTTCATACATCATAATCCAAATAATGCATGCACCTCACTCAAATCACTTTAAGGAACAAGATATAATTGACACCCTTTTTTTGTTTCCAACTAATAATTCAGATTTCTTAGGCAAAGTGTTGATTAACAGGCCATGTGAAAAAGAAGATGGAGAAAGAAAGGCCTATCAAATAGCAATGGACAGAGAGTTTGTTTTCTTCTGATAAGTTAAAAATGCAGAAAAGATTTGCCCCCATAATTTGTATCTCTTTTTGTTATATCATTCTTTCTTTGTGACTTCCAACTCTAATTCAATCATGGCCATTACAACCATGTGAATTAAATTTTATTGGCCCAAGAATTTGTTGATTTCACTAATTAGGGCACCAATCATTTTCTCTATTTGGTCAAGAAGTTTGGCAAACACATGGGGTTTGTTTTTGGAAGGGAACTAGTGCACATCAAGTTGATTGAATTTTTAGATTAATGTTCATTGACCCACCCCTAAATTTTATTTTTATTTTTTTTGTTATTTCTTTATGTATATTGTGTTAAAACTTGAGATGCATTAACTATTTTTCTTGCTTTTTCATAGAGTACTAATAAAATATAAGTACTCTTTTGAGATTCATGATATTGTGATCCATGCATTAACTATTTTTCTTGCTTTTTCATAGAGTATTAATAAAATATAAGTATTCTTTTGAGAATTCATGATATGTGATTAGATCAACGCCCCAAGTGCATGGGGTGGGGGTTCGTAAAACTCTGGTATAATAAGTTTTGCCAGCAATTATTTTACACTTATTCTTATTTTGTGAAAATAATTAATTAAAATTATTAGAAAAATCTATTATCAATGTTTATAAACTACAATCAATGTAGGGTATCACAATAATGATTTCATGATGAGAAGATTTGAATTGGAACAAAAATATGATAAAAATATAATGAAAAAAGAGCACGATAATGTATATGATTCGATATTGGGTAATATGCACGGATAAAATATCTAAAGGGTTAAATTTATTATTATTATTATTTTTGAAATTACATTGTTCGCTATAAAAATTGATAAATAGAGAAAATACCTTTATAATGGAATCATATGATTCAATAATATCAGAATAACAAATTAAATAACTATTATTGTGATCTTATAATTATATGGTTGAAGGGGATGCAAAGACAATCCCTTTCCTTAGTTTGGTATGATAGGAAAATCAGAAAAAGGGGACACTCATGTGTGTCTTACACACAATCTCTCCCCTAATAATGAGGTAGAATTTTGTACACGAGCAAGGGTTGTCTTATCCCTCTTTATTATTTCCTTCCTGTCAACCATAAAATAGAGGTTTATACCCCATTGTCAACCTTTATTATTAGGGATGATAAGGACAAGATTTTATTTTTCATTTATTTTTTTTAATTTTTAAATTTGCTCTACCCCAAACCTCTTCTGTTTAATTTTTTAGTTTTTAATTATTACATATGTATTTTTGTGTTATAATCTTTAAAAAATATATTTTTAAAAAATTTTAATGGTATTATTTTTAAAAAATATTTTTTTAATATTTTAAAATTATTAAATGAGTCTAATAAGTCCAATCTATTAAGTTTGAATTCAAATTTTTAAAAATCTTGACGAGATAAATTTTAAATTTTACTAAATTCATCGAACGCCATATCTAGTTACGCTTTTTCAATGTACCCCTTCCCCTCCCCCAAACCTAACTTTTATTTCCATAGCTAGCTTTTGCATCAAAGTTGCAGAGTTCAGTTTCCATGTACGGGCAATTATTGAGATGAGATTAATGACTTTTAGAACGAGTACAATTAATGTCTTTACTATGAAATTCAGAACGATGGATTCCATCAAAATTAATAGAAGATTATGTACACTACTTTTGGAAAATGAAGATCAAATAGTACCATGATCATTCACTAATATACATAACTTTTGACATAATGAATAATCGAATTATGTATTTACTGTTTATATCGATACATAAATAAGAAAAATTATCTTTAATTAAGTTTTTCAAGTTTATAAATTCTCAATTTCTCATGACTATACATTTAAATCCTTATTGAAAAATAATTTTTTCTTCTACATTCATTCAAGCAATAAAAATTGATCAATAAAAATATAAAAAAAGAAAAGTGTTTTTTTTTTTTTTTTTTGTTTATTTCAATTGAAACCGTTTTTCTTTTTCTTGCTTCGAAATAGACCAAAAAAAGCCAATGGTACTTGGTGAACACGTGGCTGGGCATGGCCCCACACAAGTGCCCTCCTATTCACTCAAGACAAGCCACGTGTACAAAAAATATTCAAAATTTTCACCATAAAAAAAAAAAGTGAGGAAAAATATTAGAAAAAAAGAATATATATATATATATATATTGGAAAGCACACGTGTGGTGTCGGGCTTTAAGGCAAAACAGGGTGCATGCTTACAGGTAGGTGATAGAAGTAGGGGGTCCTAGGTTTCAGTTTTCGGTGGATGTTTTTTGTTAGGCTGCTGGCGAACATTACACATACTTCTAAAAAATTATTAAAAAAAAAGTTGTGGTTAGAGAATTTAATTAATTGAACTTTATATATATATATATATATATTTATGGTGGTCTGTCCAATGAGTGTTGTTAGGAGGTATTTTTTGTTGGATAATTAGGACCTTTGGAAATTAAATGATGCTCGGAGTTTTAAATAAGAGATGAAAAATTATATATTTTGTGTATTTTTATATTTTTATTCTTGAAAATAATAGTTGAAAATTAATGATATCGTATAATTATTTTAGGATAAAAAGAGTATCTTTTTCATTTAGATTTGGTATGTATATGGGTACTTATTCAGTCAAACTGAAATGAATTGAGCTAAAATTTTAATTAATCAAAATTTGATCAAAATCTGAAATCGAAAATCAAACTGAATTAATTGATTCGATTCGTTTTTAATCAAATTTTTTTTGGTTCTTTGTTTTTTTCATTAATCGAATTCTTATAAAAAAAATAGAAAAATAGATTAAAAAAATAAATAATAGAATTAAAAATATATTTTAAATTTATTATTTTTAGTTTGGGTGACAAAAATATAATAAAAGTATAAAATTATCAATATAAAAATTATATATAAATACATAAAAATAGTATTTCGATTTTCGATTCAGTTCGGTTAACCGAAATCAAAAACAAAATCAAACCTAAAGTAAAAAATAAAAAATAAAAAATAAAATATTTAAAAGCGAATCAAAATTTTTCGATTTAATTTCTGTGCAAACCGAAATTTTGATTTCTATTCGATTTGATTACTTAACCGAATTATGAGCACTCCTAAATATATACAATTTTTTTCAAGATTATATCTAGCATAGTTAGTAATATGGTAGCTTAATTTTTTTATACAATTTAAATTAATTTAAGAATCAAGTAAATTATTATAGGATTAATCTACTAAAATTTTTTAATTGAATAATTTTTGTCATTTTTATAACACATTTATATGTAAATATAGTCATACTTTTGGTTTCTAAAGTGTCCCAAATTCTTGAAAAGATGATTTGGACATCTACATGGATGGTCAATTTTTGTCTTGAGACTTCATAAATTTCAAGAATGTAGCATACTATACATTTATAATTTAGCAATAATGGAATTTGTTTTTTTCTTGCAAAGAATTAGGCAAATGGCAATGTACTCAAGATCTTGGCGTGGCTTGTGTTTTCAATAGAAAGATTTTCTACATTCCACTCCAAAAATGGCTTAAATTCTTTCACTTACTTGCAAGAAATAAAAGTTTGGAATTAGTCCCAATTTCACATTTAGGGCAAAAGAATGATACAAAAGGTGTTGAATTACACTCTCAACCAATCCTCATATACTACATTTAGGTATGCCCCATGCAACTTTATTTCCATCATTTTCTTGTGGAAAACTCCCCATCTCACCGTATGATCAATATCTACATATCTAATTATTGGTTGTTGATAATCCATATTCATAAGTTATTGATTGATAATGATTGGTTCATTGTTATTTGATATGCACTGTAATTACACAATGATTATTGAGAGTTCATTTAAAAAAATTCCATTACTAGTAGGGGTGTAAATGAATTCAAAAATTGTATTTGAATTTGGTTTGATTGTTAGATTTGAACGAGCTTTAATCAAATCGAACTCGAGTAGTTTGATATTTTTATACATATTTTTTTTTACTAATCAAGTCAAACTCAAGCCGAACTCGAGACGAGCTTCATATTTTATCGAATGAGAAAATGTATTCAACCTTGATTTATTATGTTAATGAATCGAGTTCAAATTAATTTTTAATAATCGATATCGAGTCGAATATCAAGTAGTTTGATTTGTTTTTCATCCCTAATTACTAAACCATTGCATGACATCACTAATGAACCATTTTTATGTGTCACCCCCCCCCCCCCCCCCCCCTTTCCGCGTGTTAAGATCAAGATGTGAATCATAATATACAATAAAAAAGATTAATGTATAATATGGGATTGATTCATAATTTTGTTTTCAGTTATTATTTTATTTGAGAGATTTTATCCACTAATAACCTCACATGTAACTAAAGGCAATATCTTAATCCAAAATTAAGAAACGTAATTAAAAATTGATAACCCTTTAAATATTTTTGTTTGTGAATGCAGACAAAATGACTTAATTCTGTCTTTATTTTTTTCTGTCTACTTTATCGTGAGATTCCATTATCTTTTTCATATTTAACACAATGAACCCTCATCTTAGAATTATTTACAATTCTTGAAACCAGAATCAAGAAGGAAATCAGAAAGATGACGTTTGGCAATCTTCCTTTTCCTCGTGCCTAAATTTAAACCATACATACATACATATATATATATATATATATAAGTACCCCTAATAATGATTCACTTAGGGAATATAAATTAATAGGCTAATGTGGAGTGTATTTAATTGGCAGTTTGCCACCACTAAGTATAGATTAAAGTCCCAAACCGATGATTTAGGCGTAGAAAACGGAATCACTTTGGAATTAACAATTTTCTCTTTTTATACTTTGATTCATGATAGTTTTTTATTTTGTTTTGTATTTCGATTTTACAATATTATTAATACATGCTATATGTATAAAATGATATAATTAATATTTATTTATCATGTATAAGTGGTATTACAATATAAAATAAAATATAAATTATAATAAAAAATCAGAATCCATTTTTTGGAGGAGTTTTCAATTCAATATGAATTTTTATTTCAATTTAATATTCTATCTCATATTTTATTTCATTGATAAATGCTAAATATATAAAATATTTTTCTTAATTATACATTTAGCATGAATTATATATATTTATAAAATAAAATATAAAATAAAATACTAAATTAAAAAAAAATCGACCTATCAGCAAAACTGCATTCTCAATTTGGCCTCTAATCAACAAGTACACATGCAGATCTTTTGCCCCATTAAAGTTTCTAGAAGTATGCATTAAAATACTGAAAAAACTGCAGATGCAGAGGCATGGGGACATGAATTAAACAAGAATCTCATATTTTTATATGGCGTGAGGAAATTGTGGTAGGAATAATTAGGGGTGCAAAATAATATTTAAAAGGTTTGATTTGATTATTCTTAAATTTTTATTCTCACTTTTGTACCTTCAAGGATCATTCTATTCACATTGTGGTAATAAAAAATTAACCACGATGGTTTGGATTTAAATTTGAGTTCTTAAAGATTTTAATGAATTGAATTTTGGATCGAATTTTGAATTCAAATAAATCCGATCAATCTCATATAAATATGAGATTTGAGATCCTTTTACCCAATAAGAACTTCTCAAGAAATGAGAATTGGGGTCAAGTCTTCCACTAATCTAGAACTCAATCCACTCAACAATTTAGAATATTCATATCATGATTTATTAGGGTATAAATGTGTACAACATGTTCATAATTGACTCAGTAAAATTATTGTTAATTGAGTGCAAGCATATTTTAATTCTTTAATGTAACAATGTATGTTTATTTGATTTTAGTATAAACTATTTTTGAAGTATAGTTTATTTACAAAAGGTTCTTTAATATCAAGGGAGTATTTGTAGTTTACAAATTTTTAATTTTTTTTTTAACAAATAAGTCAAATTTTAAGGATAATTTTATAATTTATCTGGATTTTGTTTAATCTTTTCTTTAAGAGATTGATTTTACCACTTGCCTTCCTTGTGAAGATATTTGCGCGTCTTTTAATTTTAAATTATACTCGTAGGATTTGTCATCTTATATACTTTTTAAATAATTAAGTTGAAATAAAATAAAAATGTTCAACATATATACTTTTTTAAATTAGATAAAATGAAATAAATTCAAAGTCTACTGGCTTTCTATTATTTTTGGTTATGTATATGTAGATTATGGCTTTTTTGATAAATTATTATAATTTAATAAAAATAATTATTAAAATATCGTAAAATAATTTGGGTTTAGGGATTTTTGGAAAAACGTCATCTAAAAGGACACTTTCATTTAATTTCTTTAAAAATACAACATCAATCAATGCAAATGTAACGTCAGAAATGGTTAACCAGATTTTGAAAGAAGGCGTAAGCCTTCTTTGTAATTTTTTTTTAAAATTTTGTACTATCTATGAGCATCTTTACGTCGAAAATGATTGTCCGGATTTGGAAGGAAGGGAAACGTTATCCCCTATAACGCATTCTTTGTATTTTTTTTTTAAATTTTGTGCCATGAGCAGCTTTATGTCCATCACTGCTGCAGCTTTTTTCATGCAGTTCACGGGATTATAAGCAATACTTATATTTCTTTTTCACCCTTTCTTCTTCTTCGCAACCATTTCTCTTCTCTCGACTTTCTTTCTTCATATTCATCTTCATCTTCTTCTGCTTTTATATTCATTTTCTTCATCTTCTTTCTAAATCAGTTTATTTGAATTTTTTATTCCTCAAGTCATTACCACCATTTCACAAACCAATTACTCCAGTGAGGTAGTGGCGATAGCGGCAGCGATAGCAAGGCAACGACAACAACAACAACAAAGCGGCGACGATGATCAAATTAAAAAGGTAATTATTATTATTATTTTTAAATTATTTATTTAAGTAATAGTTTCTTTTTAAATTATTTAAATGAGTATGCATTATATTTTGAAATTAAAATGTTAGAAATTATTATCAATATTAATTTAAATATTATAGAGATAACAAGAGTTTTTTTTATTAATCCATGTTTTGCTTGATTTGATAATATGTTATATCAACAATTTATATTATGATTTTTTATATGTATTTCAAACTGATCAGTTGACCTCTCTTAGTATAAGTGCTCGGATGAAGCATTCGGAGGATTTGACTGCAGCTAATTTATTATTAGAATGATATATTTATGTTGGTGAGTAGGCCGTGACCCTTCTCGTTAGCCAAGTTTTGCTTTCACAAATGCCCTACAAAGAACTACAACCACCAGATGACACGTAGACTAGGACAAATAGGAGGAGAAGGATGAGTCGTATTGAGAGATCCAGTCGCTCAGTAGAGGGTGATACCACCAGTCGGACTCAAATACATCCTTTCATAGGCCATCCTTCGACATCATATCACTGCCCTCCAGCAGCAGATGTAGCCGGCCTTCTACATTGTCAGTCTCTCCTGATGATGTTTATAGGCCAGTCCTAATATCAGAGGATTATTTTTCTTTCACTCCTTACGATCCGACAACATATACGTATTCGCAGGTACAACTTGATTTTGTCTTGGAATTGATGCCTGGAAATGAATTATCACGTCCAGAGTTTAATATCTTTCATGTTCCATTCTTTCCAATGACATCAATGTATCGAGATCATATCCATGATACATCTTCATCGAGTTATCATAATATATATGAAGATGATAATTCACAAAATGATGAGATATCAAAATATTTTAATATTACTGCACAAAATAGGGCAGAGAGAGTTAGAAGGCATATGAATAGGTGACCACGTGGTTGTGATACTGGCGGACATTACTGGTTATTGTACATTATATATTTAATTTGATTACTCTATTCATTTATATAATATATTTTATTTAAAAATTTAACTTTTATATTTAAGTGTATAACATTATAATTATATAAAATGCTAAATACACATAATATGAATAAATTACAAATATACACAATCAATGTATTTTAATAATATTATATATATATATATATATGAGTGAAACTATATTAGTTAAATTAAACAAAAAAGAAAAAAAAATATTAAAAATTTGAAATCGTTGCTTGACGTAATGCTTCCAATTGAAACGCTTCCAAATAACGAATCCAATGGAAGCGTTACTTCAAGAGACACTTTCAATTGGTGGTTAAAAAAAAAATATTATTGAAAGCGTTGCTTGACGTAACGCTTCCAAATAACGAATCCAATGAAGCATTACTTCAAGAAATACTTCTAATTGGTGGTTAAAAAAAATGTTATTGAAAGCGTTATTACGAATAACGCTTTGCCATAATTCCGCGAACTCTTCTCATTCTACGGTATTTTAATAAATATTTTATTAAATTATAATATTTCACCAAAAAACCCTATAGATAACCATCATACTTTTTTATTATTGATAACTTTTTAATATAGAGAGAAAAAAAATCAAAACTTATAAACTGCATAGACAAGAGAAATAAAATTTATCTTTGCATTTTTCCTATGACCCTTTTCCCCTCATTTTCCGACTAATCTTGTAGGATGAGTTTTATGAGAAAGCTATTTCTGAAAATCAGGTCTTTGCATTTTCAAATACAAATAAAAGTTATTTAGACTTACCCCTGATCAAATTAACAGTATGAAATAAAACATGAAGATCTATTTATTTTAGATTGACTTTATTATAATTATTAATATAAGAATTTATTTGATTTGACTTGTGAAATATGAATTACAAATATTTTTGTACTTTTTCAACTACTTGTGTGATATTTAGTTTAGGAATGCAATACGCGGATTTGTCCAAATCCTAGACACATCTCGCTGAGATTTTTTAGGGTTCGAACCCGGATTTGATGAATTAGACCCGATAGAATATTTTTATTATATTAAAAAATATATTTTTAAAAGCAAGACACTGAAACTTTTCAAAAATATTACATAAATATATATAATAAATTTTAAGAAATGAAGAAATTAAAAGGGGTTGGTCTAATTTGAAAACGAAAATTCGAAACATGTCTTCAATTCATTTGTAATGGTAAAAATGGCCTCCAAGTAATTCGGATCAGATTCGAATTTAAATTCATCCTATTCTCATCTCTAATTTAATTTTATTGGGAAAATATGAGTTATATATTATTTTGAACCTTACCTAGTACTCCTAGCGTTGTATTTTAATGAGACAAAAATAAGACTATCACCAACAAAAGGTTGGCAATAGTCCCAAAATGTCTCACTTGAGGTGCAACTATCACCTAAGACCTCTATGCACATTTTCCCCATTGTTTACAAGTAGAACAAAACAATGTCCAGAATATTATTGATAAAATATTAAGTGATAATATTAAATTTATTATTTTTTATTAAGTTAATTTTTTATTTTGTCGTAGTAGTAATTTTTATAAAATTAAATATGATGAATTATATTTCAATTGTCACTAATGGTAGTTAGTAATAATATGTAAATCCAATGACAATAGAGTATTTTCATAGAGTTTTATTGAATAGTATTTTCAATGTTGTGGCAGTATTAAAGTTGTAAGTAATTATATGTATAAGTGACAAGAATTCTTTTTTTGTTTTGTTAAAATTAGGATTGTCACTTACATATATTATAATGGCAATTTAAATTTATAGGTTTATAATTTGCCACTCACATTGCTTTTTCTTGTAGTATGTTGCCACTTAGCACATGGAACAATATTGATATTTCGCCGTAAGTAAATATTATACCTAGTAGTATGCATTAGGTATATATCTTATCATATATTTATCCACTCACACACACATATGTATGATGTGTGTATAAATGCAAATTCGATACATATCACTGAATTTAACATTTTTTAAACCTAACTTTATATATTGCCACTTATATATATATATGTGTGTGTGTGTGTGTGTATTTTCATTCTATTATGTCATTTTGTTGGGATTTTAGGTAGACATTTAACTCGTTAATACAGTTATTAATAGCCTACAATTTTAGATATAAGTTGACACCTAAAAATTTATAAACTGGTCACACTATTCTTCCACATCGATATATCCTATGAGAGATGAGGTGTTAGTAGCCTTGGCAATTGCCCTACCAGTAAAGATATTAATGTCCAGCTACCACTAATTGAATGAACAATTAAGTTCACTACATTAAATTACTTCTAGAAATTTTAGTCTTAATAAAATATTTTCCACATTCAAAATTATACAACACTCAACAAAATAATATTTTTCCTCACTCCAAATTTTTTTGCTGAAAAAGGGAAAAAAAAAAAAAAACCCTTAATATTCCCTTCATAAAGTCAAATGTACAAAACATAACATTAAAAAAACAAACAAAAACAAAAACATCAACAAAAAACAACAACAACAACAAATCTTTCTTTCACGAATTGACAGATTTTTTTTTTAAAAAGGAGAGTTAACCTTAGGAGTGTCCTAAACCGTACCTTAGACTAGGAAAAACAATTTAATTAAAGATCCTAACCAAGGTTTAACTGGCAAGGCTAAATGGTGTGGGGACCTAGAGATTAAATTGCAATTTTATTTGTTTTGGACCACATTTTTAGTTAGACTTTCTTTACTCTTCAATTTCAATCACAATGGAGTAAATCCAACTATGGAAATTCATAAACTGAAACATTAATCACGCTTTTTAAATGATATTGAGACAGTAAGTTATATTTAACACTTTTATATCTCGTAAATTTAAATATAATATTTTATTACATCCTTTATTGTATCACAATAATTACTGTCACTTGTAAATATAATTTTTTATTATAAATTTTATTATATAGTCTATTGCATTATCTTGATTATTTATCATATATAAAATGTCATTCATAAAATATATACGTGATGACAATTAATATAATATAATAGAGTTATCATGTTCCAATAATCCAAACATTTTACTTCAAACAATCAGCAATGTGATCGCTATAACTGAGTTAAATACTCTGTCATAACCGATAACAAAACATGTAAAGATATTACAACATGATACTACTCGATTTGAGTATTGAAATATTATTTTAAATTTTTAATTTTAATTTATTATTTTATTTCGTATTTGCTAGATTCATGTGCAACCAATTACAAAACAAAAAAGCATGCATAAACTAATGTATGATTAGGTTGCAAATTGAATCATAAAGCATGAAGAAGCAGCTGGTTTTGCTTAACAGGGTTAGGTTTTGAGCTCAGCAGCTGCTTGTTTTATTGCCCCCAATATGGATACAAGTGGCCACTGTTGTAAACCCTCCACAATTTAGGGACCATTTACTATGTTTGGGAAGGTCACTTGTTTTCAGAGGGTTCCAATGGAGTTTTGCCCCTTCAGAAATGTGGTTTTGGGTCCATTTTAGGAAAACTCGAATCCGGTACCCAATTCAGTGGGTTTGTGGGTTTGTTGAGGTGTGATGCCCACATGCCACGTGGCAGGAGCCCACATTAATGCCATGGGCCCAGCTTCCCCTTCCCACGTGGCTGGCGGTGGTGGTGGCAGTGGTGTTGACGGCGGAGAAAGGTGGCAGAAAGATACCAGCAGGTGGGGTGGTGGGTGGGTGGGTTTGGAGCTCCTCTCTGGATATTGAATGTGGGGACCCCAACCCCACCTCCAAGGGGTGTGGGTCCTAGCAAGACTTAGGGGCATGGTTTCGTCCGTTAGTGTCTGGTTACAACTATAAAAGAACCAAACTGCCTCAAATCTCTCACACAGAACACACACTCTCCTTGTCCTGTCTCGCTTTCTTCTTTCTTTGTTCTTCTTTCAGTCTTTTGGCGGATCTTTTGTTTATGCGAGTGGCCCAAAATTGGAGATCCTTGTTTTTGCACTTCTTTCAGCCTTCAAAAAACATCCTCGAATTGAGTCCCATTCTTGATCATTCGCTCCACATTTTCCCAAGAAAACAGAGACCTCTGTTTCTTCAAGAAGAGTACTATTGACTTGTGGCAAGATATTTTATGTAATCACACTTCCATTTTTCTTGTTTCTAAAATGGGTTCTGCCTTAGAAGCCATTTCTGTTATTAAAATTGGAAAAAGAAGAAGTTAATGTTTTTTTTTTTTTTTTATGGTTTTGTAGTGAAGAAAGGAGAAACGATGACGAAGCAAAATATGGTGGTTGCGGATGCAAAGTCAGGAATCAACATGGCGATATCAATGGCGGTTTCTGGGTCGTCCCTGTTCACGTCGGCGGTCCAAAGGCCGCCGGCGGTGCGGGGTAATTATATCAGCATTTCAGAGAAGAAACTGCTGCAGAACCTTGATATCAATAGTGGTCCAAGAATCAACACATGGGTCGATTCTATGAGAGCTTCTTCTCCCACTCATATGAAAGCCTCACCTCTCTCCGATGGCCCAAATTCTTGGATTGTAAGCCCGCCACCACCATAATCAACCCCCCCCCCCCCCCCCCCCGCCCACGCAAACAACACGTATGTATACAGAGCATGCCCACAAAAGTATTTAGAGTATTTACATACTGTAGCATATGGTATGTACATACAGATGCCATGCGCAGATACATACACGTGTGTGTGGGGTATTTGCTTTTTTATTCTGAATTTTCCATGTTGCTTGTCGGTTTGTGGGTTAATGACAAGTGGGAATATTTGGATGAAACAGCTGCGCCACCCATCAGCTCTTGACATGTTCGAGCAAATAACAAGTGCTTCAAAGGGAAAGCAAATAGTCATGTTTTTAGACTATGATGGCACCCTTTCCCCCATTGTAGACGACCCTGATCGAGCCTTCATGTCTGAGGCGGTCAGTATATTTCTCCACTCCAAGAACACACACACACACACACGTGTGTGTGTGTGTGTAGAAATTACATTTATAATGATGCTGTGTGAAGTCATTTCAGAAAGTATTTATGCGTGTAATTCTTGGTTTCCAGATGAGAGCAACTGTGAGGAAACTTGCCAGATATTTTCCCACTGCTATAGTGAGTGGAAGGTGCAGGGACAAGGTACAATTTTTGTTTTGTTTTGTCGTTTGTTTCCTCTTTGAACTACATATATTTTCATCACCTCTGTGTTTAAAGTACTTGAAATAATTGCAGTTTTGGTTGTGTCTGTACAGGTGTATAGTTTTGTGCGTTTGGCAGAGCTGTATTATGCTGGAAGCCATGGCATGGACATAAAAGGCCCATCAAAAGGTTCCAAATATAAGAAAGTAAGTTTTTTTTTGTTTTTTTTATTGGCTTTTTTTTTTATTCTCCATGCAATATTTTTTGCCAATTTTTCATGGGATTTGTCTCTTTCATTTTATTTCTTCTCTAACTCATCTCTGGAAATTAGCAGGGTACTCAAGCTGTTCTTTTCCAGCCAGCCAGCGAATTTCTTCCCATGATCGATGAGGTTAATTGTCTGCTTTTTCTTTAAATCCAGTATTTTTTTTAACAAAAATATAATTATATTTTTGACAAATATATTGAAACTTTCAGGTTTATAAAGCCTTGTTGGAGGTGACAAAATCTACTCCAGGTGCTAGGGTGGAGAACAACAAATTCTGCGTCTCTGTACATTTCCGCTGTGTTGATGAGAAGGTACATTTAAATTTAAATTTTATTTTATATATTCTTGATCTTTCAGGGCTAATAATTATTCTAACTATGATAAAGCAAAGCTACTATTTTTATTTCTCTGACACCATTAGGGGTTTTTTTTTTTTGGTGGTGGTGGGGGGTGGGGGGTGGGGATTGGTTTGTTTACTTTCTTGATATAAAAGCCTGAATTAAATCCAAGAAAAGGTCCTGATTTGATTACATATTCCCATCAAATTGCAGAAATGGAGTGAACTGGCCAAGCAAGTTGGATCAGTCTTGGAAGCTTATCCGAACCTTCGATTAACCCAAGGAAGAAAGGTGTGTGAGAATATCTTTTGCCTGCAGAGATTCTTCTGTTCATTTGTTGTCTGATTTTGTGTAATGTTACATGCTTTAATGGGTTGTACATTGATGACTCACCTTCACTTATCCATGTAAATTTTTTAATGCAGGTGTTAGAAATTCGTCCTACTATTAAATGGGACAAAGGGAAGGCTCTTGAATTTCTATTAGAGTCACTTGGTGAGTTAATCCTTTGTTTTATGATTGTGATAGCAACTCTCATGGACAACATAGTTAAGTCTCTAACTTTGTGATGTGGGATCTCATTCCAACAGGGTATGCCAATTGTACTGATGTCTTTCCTGTTTACATCGGGGATGATCGAACCGATGAAGATGCTTTTAAGGTATCCAAAGCTTGCCCTAGAACTCACTATTATGCTTTAAATAGTAGCAAGTATTGACATACATGGTTTTCTTTCTTATGTTTGATTAGGTGCTAAGAGAGAGAGGTCAAGGATTTGGGATTCTTGTTTCCAAGACTCCAAAAGACACCAATGCCTCTTATTCTTTGCAAGAACCATCTGAGGTAAGATTGTCGAGAATCCAGCCAAAACACGTATATAATGATGACGCTATCAATATACAAGTAGCGTTCGTATATTGACGAAATGAAATATGAGATGAAATATCATTTGTTTTTACATCAAATGATGTGAACTGGATATTAACACATATCTTATTAGCAAATATTAATGATACAACCGTCATCAACTCATGATCGTTTATTTTATGCTATATAGGTCATGGCATTCTTGAGGCGCTTGGTGGGTTGGAAAAGAATGTCGTTAAGACGGCACTTCAGAATGAGAAGAAGACTTGAAGAGATCAAAATGTCTTTACCAAATTGAGAAGTGTTTTTTTATAGCTTATGTGTATTTCTTGCTAGGACCAAGAGAAAATAATATGCAAGTTTTAAGTTCCAAGTGAAAATTAGGGAAGGTGGAAGAAGGGAATACGAAAAAGGGGGAGAAAATCTCCTCTTGGTATCAAGCCCTTGTACAACTTTTTATTTGTAAATTAAGCCCGTAAGAGGGTGAATTTGTAATTTAAGGCTCTATTCAAGTAAATAGAGTTTTTTCATTTCTGCCCATCTTTTTCCCCAGTTTTCTATTTTATCCCCTAGATTTTTATACGTTGCCCATTTTCAAGAGGGTCTTAATGAAACTCCCTCTTTCATATGATTGGTTGGGTATGGCCAAATAAGGTTTGAGCAAGAATTTTCCACATAAACCAATAAACTAAGTTTTCGTAGTTTGTATTTCTTGGACATGAAATCAATTTGCAATGTATCTGGACGCTTTTTCAGCTTGGATTAATATAAATTTAGTTATAAAAGAACGAAAAAGAAAAGAAAAGAAAAGATGGGAATTGCTTTAACTGACTCATTAATATCTCTGTTAAGTGGTATAAATCTGGGATAAAGCTATGTTTCTCCTTTTCAGTTTTTCCATCATATAGTTCACTAGACCCTACAAACAACCCTGATATTCAAGAGAAGGGGGCATGCCCTATGCCCATCAAGATTTCATAGGAGAAATTTACTAGTTTTGTGTTACACAATTTTTATTATAAATTGTATTAAATTTTTTATTTGTAATAATTATCCAACTGCAAATTAATGATCAGTCCGATCCCACTAGAGACAGAAAACTAAAAATTCGATCAAATCAGTCAATCAGTCAAAAAATCGATCAAACTGGTCATAAATAATTTTCTTTTTATATTTTTTTAAAAATTTTAAATTTAGTATTTGATCACATGTTAGATTTAGAGTTTTGTTGTATGTATTTTTTTTTTTTATATATAATAATTAATTCATTACATTATTATTTTATATAATATAATAAAAAATATAATTAATTATCATCAGATCGATTAAAACAGTCAACTTATATCGTCTAACAAATGACGTTGTAAGTGAATATATCTATAGATGTATTGACAAATGTTTAAAATTCGAATTATTTATATTTTTAGATATAGCACTTGTGTCTAAATATACACATATGTGATATAAAGTTTGATATAAAAAAAAATGGGACTATAATATTTTTTTATTCATTTTTATGCATATGTTGCATTTTCATGCATGTAACACTAGAATCAAAATGGTTTTGAGTTAGTGGACAAAAGAATTAAAGGTTTACCAAATTAAGCAGATACCCTATAAAAATGAGAACGAATATTCGTAATCATAACCATGAAATTAATGGAAAGCGTGCTTTATTTTATAGTCGCCATGAATACAATTTTTATCTCCTGTCAATTACCCTCTGCACGCTTTAACCCGACAACCATGGACACTACCTTAATTGCTCTGACAGTAAGTCTTGATAGCTAAATTCTACTACAATGGTCAATGGCAGCAACCTCTATATATGGATAAGATCATTGCAGTTGTCTATTGCGTATGTATATACGATGTATTTTTATTTTATTTTATTTGAATTTGATATATATTTAATTTCAATCTAAATAAATTCATAAATTCAATAGATTCAAATTATATTGAATGTCAATGAGGTGCATGTTCCAAAATAAATAGATATAATCTATTCATTATAGGGCATGCATGTATTTTTTGACTTTCAATTGGTAATTATTATTCATAAAATTATTACTACATAAGTATCGTCAAATGAGTTTTCCTAGAACAATCCTAAAACCCTTATAACTGTCTCTTCGTGTTGTACATATGAACTCAACTTTAGAAGTAATAATCAGAATACGAACGTTACAACAGACACACTTCAGAGGTAATCCGCAATAATAGACATACATATATGTATATATATATATACACATATATATATATATAAATACACATATGTATGTATGTAAGTATACCTAGTTTGGACTATTATCTATGGAGCCAATGGTTTTATCTTTTTCTGCGTCCCATGCTGAGTCAAAAAGGATGTGTTATGAGTCCAATGTCCATTATATTCAATTTCTCAAAAGATGGTTCTTCAACCACTTTTTAAGTTTTGTTTCCCCTTATTGCTCTAACACATCTTCTTCATATCTGAGATATTTGTAATTACTAGTTTCATCGTGGTGATTAGAGGACAAGGATACCTCTGATCGTTCACCTCTAACATGACACGTTCCCTCTTACTTATACAATCAAAGGAATTAGACGTTCCGAATATGCCAAGTTGAGAAAGGCATATTGTTTTTTAGAAAAATAAGATTAAGAATTATTTGTCAATTCTAATGTTAATAATTTTTGCTTTTAGGATTCGATGCTAATGGTGGCTAATGATCCTTCTTCCTTGGTGTGTATCAAGACCAATAATTGGTGCATTGTTGATTATTGTATGACCCTCTCTAGCTAGGTGTCTAAGTATGCTAATCTTGATGGACTTATGCTTTGATGATATGGTTATAGGGTCTGTATCTGCCTCTTTTGTAGGAAATTATTATTCTCAGTCACATTGGTTGGATTCTACTTTGAATATTCAGGCTATAGTTTTCTTACATGCTTGTAAAAGATTTAAATAATTGGCATTTGTTCTTGTCTAGGACCATGATTAATACTAGGAATCTAGGGATAGAAGCTTATGGGAAGAACTACAAAGGTTAAGAGTTGTGCTTATAATGACAACTTATTAGGAGATAATGAGAGATTAGTAATAATGCAACACCTAGGAAAGCTATAGATACACTCTATAAGCAATATTAATTGAGATTTAGCTATTATTAGGATTATTAAAATTATTTTGATTGATTAAGGACAAATACATTTTTAGTTGTACCCTTTTACACGATGATTATACTTGCACCCCTTTTGAGACCAATGTAAGAGTTGGATTATAATGACGAATAAATCATGGTAGAAATATCTTAACTAATATAAAAAATATTAATAAATATACTAATGTTTTATTAGATATATATATTACACGATATTTTTTACAGAGCACATAAGTCAATATAAATTTAACCTAAAAATTTATGTGTATGAGAGCGCTTGCGTAAACACATAGACAATACTTATGTAATAACAACTACCCATGTTCCAAAAATAGACCATACCAATGAGAACAGAAGCAATGCCACCAAACATGACAACAAACATTGTCATTGGATACCAAGATTTGAAAGATCCCACCTTAAAAGACATAATGAACTCCATACCCCTCATTACCAAATCTTCTTTTAAACAAAGAAATTCCATGTAAGGAGACCTCCAAGAAAGAAAAAAAAACAAAGCTTTAATTTTTTTTCTTTCTTTTTGGTTAGGTTGTGAAAGGGAAACCCACCCACAAGCTGGGCTAGGTGTAGGGAATCTAACACAAAAATTGGTTGAATGAGGAGTTGGAATCCACTCAAGATTTGCAAGTGTTATTCTTGATGTGAAGAAAAACACATGGATTTTTTATTTTTTTTTTGGAATGTGACACTAACATGCTTCCAATTTATTTGACAACCTTAGCCCCTTTTGGACGTGGAAAGATGGAGTCCACTAGGGTTCACCCCTCATCATTGGTAATCTTTAAAAAAAAAAAAAAAAGGAAAGAAAGAAAGAAAGAAAGAAACCCCTAAGTCCCTCCAAGATTCAATTATTGTTAAACAACCAGGCAGAAGGAGAGAAAAAAGAGTTGTTACTCTCTCCTTAAAATCCTACTACTTTTACTACTTAAATATAATATACATGTCTTTGCCTTTGGGAAAAAGACATAAAATCCTACTGTTTTTACTACTTATAATGTACATGTCTTAATTGTCTTTGCCTTTGGGAAAGGAGATAGAAATCAAAAGAAACGTATCACATTTGAGATCTCAATTTTTAGTCCAACTTAGTAAACTTACCATTTAATTATATGTAATACTTTTAATTCGAATGCATGTCTGTCACGTTCACATTCCTTGTTTTCACCCACCCATTCATCAGTTGTATTTTTATTTATTTTTAATAATGTTCCAAAATAAGAATTTTCTCACTTAAACTAATGATGGGCATCATTGATTTTCTAATACTACTTTTAAATATAATAATATATTTTACATAAAAGTTTTATTTTTTTAGTTCTGCTTTTAAAGAGAATGTGAGGAACACTTAAAAGTCAAAAAGAAAAGAAAAACAAAAAATAAAGATCAAAATACATCTAAATACATGCACACTAGGGATGACAATCAGGGCATACTTCGGGTTGCTAGGAAACGAGGTGGATTAGACCAAACTAGAGATCCATCCCATCTAAGTTTTGAGGGACTCGAACCCTAACGAGTTAGACCCACTAGATATGTTAGATTGATTTAATAATTTTAATAAAATTAAAAAATATATTTGTAATAATAATACAACTAAAAATTTATAAAAAATATTTTTTAATAAAATAATATTATATAAATATATATAAAATAAATTTTAGAAAATTTTAAATGAGATGGGTATGTTAGAAAATAAAAAATTAAATTTCACCCCAAACTCATTTATAATCTTAAAAATTCATTTCAAGAGATGTGAATTCAAAACAAATTCTTATTTGAAACCATTCCATTTCCATTGCTATAATTAATGAACACACAGATCCACAGCCACACAATTTTTATGTGTGTGTGTGTGTGAAACATGGCATGTGAATGAAGTTCCATTTAACATGCATGGCATATAGGAAGGCAGGCCACAATTTGTGGCAAAATGCCATGTCATGGTATCATCATGCTCGGCAACCAAAATTTCTTCAAAGAGAAGACATAGACTCATCACGTAATTAACACGTGTGTCTCCATATAAAATAGGTCCCCGCATTGAGGGTCGACCCCCCCCCCCCCACCCCCCACACCCCCAACCCAGGGTGGACTGCTGTCTTGTCTTTGGAATTGCAATGCCATAAATGTAAATCTATTACTCCTTATAACTCCATAATATATATATATGGATGTGTGCATGGATGTGTATCTATTTTAAAAGAGATGTCATGCATGAAAGTGATTTTCACGGCTCAGTTCACTCAACTTATTCTTATCAAATTAATGATATTGAAATGATCGAATGTGTTGTATTCAATCCATTTAAAAATTTCACGAGGTATCACATGAAACAACATGTGACCCAAAAGCCAGTATTATGGGGGAACACGTGAATGGAGTGTATGTGGTGCAGGATCATTGGTTGGATTCAGTCTCAACCCATCTGACATGCTTGAAAAGAGAAGAATGGATCAAATAATGAATGATTGGTATGTGCAAATGGCGAAGTTGGTAATGGAGAAGTAAATGTTTATATGTATGTAGGGCTTATTTGTGTTCTTTGTAAAGAGGGAATGCACTGGCAGCTCTGAATTTAGGTGGTGACTTGTACAAATTATGACAAGAGGGTATGTCTTGGTTTTGTTTTTTTATGTTCAGAAAGAATATATTATGCGAAAATGTGTAATACGAGGAAAATATATTAAAAAATGTGATTACGATGAGAAAGAATATGATATATATTAAATATATGATTTCACGATATTTACTTTATTTAGGAAAATAATCGTATACATATCAAGTATTATATTTATATTTCAAACTCATTATATACCACACTTGCTTGATTTTACATAATTCAAATTTTTGATAGAAAAAATTATTATACAAGTAGATTAACATCCAATCACCCACACGAATGCGACTCAAAGTCAAGACTTTTGATCATATGGACTCAACTTTATTACTTCATAATACGTTAGTTAAACATAAATGATGAAAATATTTATGTAAAGTATATTTAAAAATTGAGTAATGAGAACTCGTATAGTATTTGTAAGTATTCTTTTTTATCGATTCAATAAAAATATCGTCACAATCCATAGTCATCACAAAATTGGATGAGATACATATCCATTTTTGCAATTTGCATTTCTTTATATTGTATACTCAAAACTCGTGGAACATTTATTTTCCCTTAAAGAAATGACCAAACTTGTATTGAGGGAATGTAAAGTCTAAAAATTTATATAAGTGGAAGAGCATATGGTCAAATATTGTGTTTTTTTTTTTTTAAAAATAATTCACATGCGTTTAAGCATAGGAAATAATTACAGCATTGACAAAATCAAACATAGATTGACTTTATGGATCATAGAGGAAGTAGTGGGAACTACTTAGAAGCCACCTCAATATAAGGGGAAAAGGAGTTCCCTTTCCAAAGTGAATACTAGGAGGGGTATATCTATAATTAACAATCTTGACTATTGTGTCTATGTAATTATTAAATATTCTCCATTATGATTAACATAAGGGTAAAGTACAATTGTATTCCATAAATGCTCTCTCTGTCTCTTCCCTCATTTAGTAAATTCCTTAATGGACCTAACTCATTATTAGTAGGATGATAATTGGATAAGTTTTGGATAAATTCGAGATTCGTCCCTCTCTCCATTTAGTAAATTTTTGAATGGACCTAACTCATTATTAGTAAATGTCAACTAGATGAGTTTGGGCAAATTTGAGATTCATCTATCAAAAAAATTTAAGTTTTGGATCTAGATTCAGTGGTTAGATTCATTTTATTATTTTAAAAATATTTTGAAATATATTTTTAAAAAATAATATACTAAAACTTTCTAAAAATATATATTCTTTAAAAATATCATATAAACACACATAGTAATTTAAAAAAAAAATTAAATGCAATAGGGACGAATTTGAAAATAAAAATCTAAAATCTCATACCAAACTTGTTTGTAATATTTAAAATCCAATCCAATTGGGCCGAGGCTGATAGGGCCAGCCTCCGCTTGAAGTCTATATGAATATAAATTTATTAAATTTTAAAATTTTACTCTTCAAAGACGGCTTGAAGTCTATATAAATATAAATTTATTAAATTTTAAAATTTTACTCCTAAAAAATAAAAAAAAAATCCCCTTCATATGATTTAAAATATATTTTTTTTATTATTATATTTAAAAAATAATAATCTAACATCCAAAATAAAATTTCTTACTCCATCCCTATACTTGTTATAACAAATGCTCACCGCTCATATGTGGTTTTACTTGAGACTAATCTTGATCCTACATGATCCCAGATTGTACATCTAAAATTATATCAATGTGCATGCCTCCCCCCACCCCCACCCCCACCCCCACCCCCACCCCCCACCCAAAAAAACAAAAGACCTTTTTCTTGTGACTTAATTTGTTTTGAGTTGGCTCAAGTTTATTGTGATGGAGAAGTGTGTATATTTATGCAGCTTTGCATAAAGTAACGGTCATCAATCTTCGGGAATCACATCAAGTTAAGAAATCTGAAGAAAGTAATAACTTGTTTATAACATGGAATATTATCTACAGGCATCATTTTAAAAGAAAAAGAAGAATTTAATCATGAGCATTTGGAGTAAAATATTTTCAAGCTACCGCATGCAATGACGCTATGTGTGATGTACATGTAACACAAATCCTTACAAAAAAAGACATCATTATTGGAAAATGCATTGTGCTTTAATGAATGTGACAATTAAAAATTTTCATTTAAATTATCTGAAATAATTTTAGATAAGAGATGAAAAGCTAGATATACGATATTTTTATATGATTTTTTTTAAAATTAATGGTCAAGAATTTTATGCAATCAAATCATAAGGTTCCTCTAGAAAGTAAATGTATGTATCTTATGAAATTAAAAAAATTGTTAAATCACCAAAAAAGACATTCAATCATGAATTAATGAAATAATATAAATTAAATATCGTATATACATAGATTCGTATGTATGTATATATATATATATGTGTGTGTGTGTGTGTGTGTGTGTGTGTATCAATTTCTTCAAAGTACTTGCTCCATCATTATTTGCAAGTAATGTGCTATGTCTTTTTAAAAGTAACCACTTAGCATACATCTTTAAAGTTTCATACCTTTGGCCGAGCTATGATTATTCTCAATTTAAGGAACTAGCTTTTGTATAATCATGATCATCAAAATGTAATAATTATTAATCTACTCAAATATTTTAATTGGGGAAATATGAAAATCAAAGTGGATTTGTGCATAAAGCCACCAGCATGGTACTTGGGCGTGATACAAACTGCCAAGAATTCCTAGAAGGACCTATTCATTAGTTTGATACTAATACGGTATAAACAAATAATAAAGAAAAAGAACAGGGACCACTTTGCAAATAATCTATGACATAAAAGCAATCATACATATTAACCTTAACCCACACGTCTCCATTGTTGCAATAACGTAATTCCTGTTGATTTTAATTATCATGATCATCTTCTCGATCAGTAGGCTGATGGGCTCAAATATTTTTATTGCTAAAATTAAGGGCTAAAATTTGGAATTAATATGAATAATTCAGATCTAATTATCAACCAATAATCTATTTTTAACAATTAGATCCAGAAAATTATTACATACAGGTGGGACGTGAATTGAAAACCTGTAAAGTCTCATGATCTTACACGAAATCTAAGACATCTAGAGTGAAGTTGTTACATACATAATGAAATCAGGAATTAATATGAATCATTGAGAACAAATAAGCAATGAGCAACCTACGTTTAACAATTAACAAGAATACATTATAAATTTCATTAAAGTAGACAAATACTCACATATAAATCGAATCAAAAACCTTAGATTCGAGTAAGATTTCAAAACCCTAGAATCTCGATCTTACTCGAATCCAAGAGCCTTGGAGTGTCAAGATCTTACCCGAATCCATTTTAAAATTTCGAGGCTTTAGCCTTGCCATTTGAGGCAGACCTCGTAACAACTCTAAGTTCGTTTTATGACTATCATGAATGGGAGTTTGGACACTTCAGATAATAGATCAGGCCCATGCCAAAGATTGTTTTGTTTTGCACAATTGGGCCAGGCTTTGGTTGTTTATAATTCAAAAGTTTTAGGGCAACTAGCAAGGGCTCGGGCAATAGAAGGGAAATGCCCCGGTTCTCCAAAACATATGCATCTCCATTTTTGTTGTTAAATCAAATATTTCAGATAAAAATCAGATAAATAATTGAAGCAAAAATGGGTTCCTACCTATGTGGAATGTTGTTAACTTGAAAGAATGTACATTGGATTTGGGTTAGGGCTAAAGAGTACTAAACATGTCAAAATGATTAATTTCTTTTTTTTTTTTTTCTGGACCCTGAGTTAAGCATTTGAAGTATGCTAATGATAGTACGGTGCAATTCAATTTTTTTGTTTTAGTCTAGTATTTTATCTCATATTTCATTTTATAAATATATACTAAATGTATATTTAAGAGAATATTTTATAAATATTACGTGCATTAAAAATATGAGGTACAAGATGAAAAAAATAAATTAGAACAGAAAATTCAGACACAATTTTAAAGTGCATTGAGTTGGCAATGACTGATTATCCATAGGGTTTACTTGAGTTGGAAACTTGTGTAATTCAAAGTTAAACAAGCGTTAAATTTGTAGGGTGAACAAACAAGTTTCAAAATGACTTTGACTAAATTCCAAGTCCAAAATGGTGAAAGAAAAAAAGAGAACATTGAAACCAAAAAAAAGAAGTAATACTATAAACAACACAATCGATCAATTTTTTTCTGAGAAAAATATTAATCTAAAAAACTAAACTACCACATTTCAGTTCATAGTTCTTTTTATTTTTTTCTCTTTAATTTAAATGAATATGAGAAACAAATGATTGTCGATTACCAGTTGATCAAAATTTTTCCTGTGGGCTAGAATTCCGTTCGGCATTCTTGGAACGAAATCTTCGTCTTATTCATCAATGAATTCCTCACCCTGAAATCACAAGAAATTTTCATGTCCATGCGCTCATTTCTCACCCAGCTCTTCATCTCCATCGGCACCTCAATCATCAGAGCCATGGATTTCTCCGTAGCACTATTCAGGCTTTTCTTGATTTCCATCGACAGGGGCATCCCAAACAACACCACAGGAAAATCAATGGCGCCGCCGTTGGGCTCTTGCTTAATCGTTGATGGGATCCCCCCTTCCCCGATTTTCTGATTCTTGAAAACCAGGGACGCTTCTCCACCTCCCTGGTAAGAAACAGACATTCTCGTATTCCGGTTGTTGGCCTGCAGCGTGATGTCGAATTCCGGGCGTCGGCTCTTGCCCTTTAATGGCTGTTCCAAATTCCTGCCCTGGATGCGTGTGACGGCGAATTCCGGCGACGTGGGGCTGTAGAGGGTGGCGCGGATGGCCAGGACAGCGATTCCGGCGATGATGCCGAGGAGCACGACGGGGATGGCGGTCCAGAAGAGGGTGCCCCGGCAGGTGGTCTGCTGATTTGAGGGCTTGCGGTTATGGTACTGCTCCAAAAAGCGGGCGTGTTCGGGTGGGGGAACGCGGTAGATTTGATTGCGGGGAATCTGAACGACGTAGGTTTCCAGAGAGGAGGCGGCGGGCGGAGGAGGAGGAGGAGGAGGAGGCTCGTCTTTGGTGTGGTCGGAGGGTGGAAGCCGCTCCTCCATTGGAAGATGAGGAGCGGTGGACGTTGGGGGTGGATAAGGCAGAAGCGGTGGTGCTAAATGTTTATTTGCATGGGAACTACTAATTTTGGAGATGGTTTGCATGGGAATAGGCAAGGATTTGTTAGTATTAAACCAAGTCCAAGAACAAAAAGTTGTACTTCTAAATGGTGCACAATTAATTGGTTAATTAAATAATTGTTTATTTATTTTTATTTATTTTTGTGGTTTAAACAATTATTTATGGTTTGCATCCATTGGATATTATGATTATTAATTACAAGAAAGTCGTCCTAGCGTTTATCCATAACATGATTTGAATAAATGTTTTATACCACAAGAAAGGCGTTTCATCATTTTTTTAATTTTAGTTTAATTTAAAAAAGTTTTTATTAAATTTATTTAAATGATAAATAAAACATATTGAATTCTAGTTACGATACTATAAAACTATTTCACCATGGTCAAATTTTTTGGTTGTTGATACTTTGGGCTAAAAGGCCATTGAAAATCAAAATTGAAAAATCCAAACAATAAATATGAAAAAAATAGATAGAAAGACAGACCATTTTTTAAATAAATTAAACATTTTGGATATCACAGTGCGGTAAATTGCCATCAGAGGGGGATTAAAATGCTAGACTACCCTAGACTTTTTTTGTGGAAGGTAAGGGTATAAAAGTCATTATTCCCTAATTATGTTTTTTTTTTTCACTTGTTTTTTTTGCCAAGGATACATTTGTCTAATTAACCCATTTCTGAATATATTTTTTTTTAATATTCCATTTTTCACAAAGGGGAATTAAAAATTAACCCTAATTCATTTGGATCTCGAAAAAGGCATAATTCAAACTATAACCCTTTCCTTTTAAGCTGTAGTTTGAAATGATTGAAGTTAATAGTTCTAAACCAAATTTATGATTTTGATTACATGGTAAAGATTGGTGGCAATTATGTAGGGTAAATTTATTCTAAAGTTGATTCGAAATTTATTGTTAAACATAACAAATCAAGTTTAAAAATATTTTTTTATTCGATAAAATTTGAATTATTAAACTCAACTTATTAATAAAAAAAATAAAAAAATATATAAAAAATCAAGTTATTTGAGTTCGATTTATATTTGACTCGATTAAAATTTATTTAAATTTAATTAAATTAATATTAAAATTAAATTCAAATATAATTTTTAAAAATTAATAAATATTTAAATAAATTTAATACAACTTGACTTAATTTATTTAGATTTAGAGCCAGACTCCTGTGGACTTCAAATTCACTAAAAATTTCACATTTAGTCCCAATTTTCAAGGTCGACTCACGTCCCTCCAACTTGAAAACTACGACCCAAGAATGTACAACACAATAGATCAAACAATTGTATATCTAAAACTTAATTTGATATACCCTATATAAAAGTCAATATGTTTGCACTAAAAGTCATGCTCATTTCCCATTACAGGAAGGCAGATCAAGAAAAGTTATATCCCATATAGGATGGCAATAGCATTGATTTGGATTACGAGTCAATCTAAATTTATTTTGCTTGAGGTAGATTTTTAAATTTATAAATGAATTCAAAATAAATTTTGGTTTGTATATTCAAATTCGTTCGTCCTATTTAATTTTTTATTTAATATATATATATATATATATGCTTATGTAAAATTATATTTTAAAAAATATATTTTTTTAACAAATAGTGGTGATATTTTAAAAATAATATTTTTTATTATTTTTAAAATTATAAAATGGGTCTAAAGGGTTTAGTGGGTCTAACCCAAATCCGATGGGTTCGAAATGGGGCACGTATTGGATTATTAAAAATCTTAAAGGGGCGAATCTTGAATTTTGACAAATCCACTCTGAACCTACCTCGTTACCATCCCTAATCTGATAACATTATTTCGCAATGGTCAATTTTTTTAGTACTGTGGGCTAAACGATTATTCTACCTTAAGTAATTAAAATATGAAAAATCCAAAAAAACAAAAATTAAAAAAAGATAGAAAGACACAATTTTTGAATATATTAACTATCTTGGATATCATCGATAGGATTGAAAAATAAATCAAATTATTTGATATTCGATTTGAAATTGATTATTAAAACTTTATTTGAACTCAATTTGTTAACTTAACAAATCAAATTTGAACATTTTTCGTTCAATAAAACTTAAAACTCGACTCAAATTTGATTTGATTAGTAAAAAAAAAAAATATATTTATAAGGATTGGTTGGTGAACCCTTTTTCTCGATTGAAGGTAAGGGTATAACTAAATAAATGGGCAAAGTGTCTCATTAACCCATTTTTCACTTGTTTTTAATATTTTATTTTTCACATAGATAAATTATAGTTAACCCTTATTTACCAAGTGTGCGTCCACAGAAGCCAAATTTCGGGTGCGTTTGTGATTACAACTTGAAAAGTCAACCCAAGAATATGCAAAGATCAATCATTAGAATATTTAAAACTTAGTAAACTTAATTTCATACACCTCATATAAAAAAGTCAATATTTTTGCACTAAAAGTCCAGCCCATTTGCCATTACAGGGAGGCATATCAAGAAAAGTTGTATCCATTGCAGCCATGGCAGTCAACCTCAACCACCTCTTCCTCCATCTCCTCATCCTCCTCTCCATCTTCACCATCTGCAGATCTGTGAGTCTTTCTCTCTGCAATCAGATTTCATAACAATCAAACTTGGGTTTCTTACATTCAAATTTCATACACCAAAGAAATGATCAATCGGGTCAGAATGAGTGCTAAATATATCTTTGATCAACCGGGTCATGGGGCCGCCTAAGAATCGTTGATGACCCTTTTCATTTCTATGCATATTCTCTAAATTTCTTGTGCTCAATGGAAATGTTTCTTCTTGTGAAATTAAGACACCGGCCTCCTCAACTACACATTTTTTTTAAATTAAAATAAATTATATATATAAAACTATTAAAATTTAAAATTTCGATCTCTAATATTTATTTTCTCATTTCTCTCAAAAAAAAAAAACAAAAAAAAAATTGTGAGAAATGCAGGATGACACGGATTGCGTGTACACGGTGTACGTGAGAACGGGCTCAATCATAAAGGGTGGCACTGATTCTGCCATCAGCTTAACTCTCTACGATGCAAATGGTTATGGGATTAAGTTCAACAATCTGGAGTCGTGGGGCGGGCTTATGGGCGCGGGATACAACTACTTCGAGAGGGGAAACCTTGATATCTTCAGTGGTCGAGGCCCGTGTTTGACAGGGCCTGTTTGTGGAATGAACCTCACATCTGATGGATCGGGCTCGGGCCACGGGTGGTACAGTAACTACGTGGAGGTGACCGCGAATGGGGTCCAGAAGCAGTGTGATCAGGAACAGTTCAAGGTGGAGCAGTGGCTAGCCAGCGATGCGTCGCCGTATGAGCTCACTGCGATCAGGAGCCATTGTTGGTCCGATGACAACAAGCATGTGAAGCAAGATTCGGATTTGTCTCGGGTGTCTGTCATGTAGTAGTAGTTCTTGGGCCCCGTTTGGGTCGGAGTATCCGGCCCGTATTGTTTTTAGTTTTTGCCCTTTTACCTTTTACCTTTTACCTTTTACTTGGGTGTGATTTTCCTGTTGCTGGGTCATGGTATTGTAAATTTTGTGTCATCAATTTTACTTTACTAAATACTGGGGAGGGTGGGTTGAGGCGATAATGTGAAAAGACCAAAATGCCCTCTTTTTCTTTTTCTTTTTTTCTTGTAGTTGTTGTATTCAAAAGTCATTTGCATGTTGTTTGTATAAACGAGTTAACAAGTCGCCCATTGGATTTTACTGTCAATGTTCATACAATCTAGAGCTTAAGCCATCGAGATTAGAAAATACTTGTTTATATAGATTGTTCCACATTAAATGATACTTATGTTACGCTATGCTGATGTAGTATTATTTTACTATTTGGTATAGATAAATATTTTCCTTTGAAACAAGGATTTGTTATTTAAATGAAATTGAAGAATAAAAAGTAATGGTGCAAAATTAATTGGTTAAGTATGTGCATATATATATAATATATATATATATATATTGCGGTTGAAACAATGGGTCATGGTTTGCACAATTTATTTTGTCCATCCAATGCAGATTATGGATTTTACAAGAAAGTCAAATGTTTTTCTATTATCATATAATTGTCATTGTTTTTTAATTTTAATTTAATTTAAGAAGCATTGATGATGAGGAAATGGTTCAATTACTAAAGGGCTAAAAGGTGGTGGAGTATCAATAATCTAAACCAAGGCCCGTGAGGTTCAACATGGATCATGCATTCAATCACGAAATAAAAGTTTTAACCAAAAAAAATTTAGATATCCACACTTACCATTATCAAAAGAAAGGTACACAATTTATTTTTAGATTTTTTTACTATTTACTTTTCATTTTCTTCGAGTTGATTTCGACTTGAGCATTGAAGGATTTTTGTCGAAACAACCTCAATGCCTCTAACGATTAGTTGTGACACTCACAATACCCTACATTCCAATTATTTTTCAACTCATAATTAAAGAATCGAGGTTATACTGCATCAATAAATTTTATTAATGTATTCAAATGATTTAATCTTAATGATGTTTTGTGTACCAAAATTAAGAAAGTTAAAATATAAAAGTGAATTCTAGTTGCCACAGGACCAAAATTTGGGTTGTTGATACTTTGGGCTAAAAGGCCATTCTACCTCAAGTAATTAAATTTTGAAAAACCCAAAAAATAAAAATGCAAAAATTGAAAAGATAGAAAGAATTATTTTTTTAATAAATTAACCATGTTGGTTATCACAGTAGGGGTAAATTGCCATAAGAGGGAGGTAAAATGGTCGATTAATCCGTGGACATTTCTTTTTTTGTGAAAGCTAGGGTAAAAATGTCATTATTTTTTTTTGCGTTTGGTAGGCTTGATTGAATAAGATGGATGTAGTAACGTATCTAGGTACTTATTTATTGTTTGGTAGGTAGTTTTAAAATATTTAATATCTCTTCTAATTTATTTGATTTGATAAAGTTAAAGAGTAGGATAAAGTATAAAAAAATCGAAAATACCTTTAACTTTTATCATACCTCTAATGTCCTATTATGTATAAACGTCTTCTTTCATAATATATTCAAGTATAGAGAAATATATTATTTATATGTACATTGTTTGCCATTATATATATATATATATATATATATATATATATTTGTATATATTCATAAATACAAACATATATTTATATTATTTATATATTTATTTTATATTTTTGAAAAATATTAATATATTTATCTTATAAACACAAACATATAATTTATAATATTTATATATGTGTCTTAAATGTCAAACATACATTTATTTCTCAAAAAATATCTATTAAAAACAATGAAATGGCGCTGCCAGCAATCTATTATGGGTCCAATCAATCCCTAAAAAAGCGATTATTAAGGAGGATGGATATCCCAATATATAAGTTACACTTGTGCGGTATGGGCCTCATGGCCCAATCCACCCCTCAAAAATTAATTATTAAGAAAGAAGGACATACTACTATATAGCATATAACTTCTTCTCGTGCGGTGTGATGTCAGTCCATCTCTAAAAAAGAATTTAATCCACCACCCCTTAAAAATCTATTACTAAGGAGGAACGATACTCTATTATATAAGTTGCACTCGTACGGTGTAGGTCACACGAGTACAATCCATCTTTAGAAAATCGATTATTGAAAAAGAAGGATAAACCCACTATATAATTGCTTAGTCCACGTCTAAAAAATCAGTTACTAAGAGGAAGGATAAACCACTATTTAAAATTGCACCACTAAATTGCCCTCGTTCACGTGAGCTCTTAGATAGCATGCGCTCAAATATGATTTTGTCACCGTGCCCAATACACCAAAAAAGTGGATGCTTGTTAAACTAACAATGCTCAACTATATAAATTGATTCAGAACTCCGTCCCTAATCAATGTGGGAGGGAGTCCTGTCACACATCGCAGCATAAGCAGTTCCAGTTGAGCCTTAGTTCGAAATGATTGAGGTTAATTGTTCAGCCCAAATTTCAGATTTTGATTATTTGGTGGTGCCTGTTTGGTAGTGTATGGAGTTGGGCTAAGTCCACACTCCATTGGACTTCAAGTCTAGATTTGGACCCAATTTTCATCCTCGACATAGGTCTATTCCATCTCGAAAACTCAACCCAAGAATGTAACAAGACAATAGATCAATAATTAGTACATCTAAAAGTTAATCATCAGAAGTCAGGAGCATGCTTAAACAATGTTATAATTATTAAAGAATTAACATGATAAGTTAATCATAAAATTAAAAAGGCCGTTTACATATTATAGTACAGAGAGCAACTATTTTGGGACATCAAATAGTTTCTTGTTTTCATATATAGCACGTATCTCTGTATTTTCAATTTTCTTTTTTCTACCTGATTTGGTCCCCTGACCTAGATGTCCTAAGGGTATATATCTCCAAGATCTGAACCTCATGAACTAGAAGGGTGTAGGTACTATCCTTGGAATCTAAGTTACTAATCTCTGAAAAATAAAAATTCGTTAGCCTTGTTGAGATGGTCATTACCTATCAAATTAGACCTTGAACACCTAAAAAAATTTATATCAGAGTTTTTAAATACTAAATCATGTATTTTCATACATCAAATGTGGGAGCCGGAGGCTTATTTATAGTTTAATTCATGTTGATGTGGAGGTTTCTTGTCCACTTTTAGTGCACATTATATGTGGATGAGGTCAGCTATTAGAACAAGTTTGGGTTAGGTTCTACCCCGCGATTCTATGCGCGGATTTTATCTTGTTCTGTAATTTTCCTTTTATTTTGTGGGTCTTTTTATCTTTCCATTTAATCACCATTTTAATACACATCACTACCCAAAAATCCTAGGAACCAAGATGGATGAAATTGTGTAAAGAACTTAAAAAGTAAAAATGCAAACATATAAACTTGTTTTAAAGTAATATTCAAAGGGAAAAGTCAATTTAAATTCAAAAAAATAACCAAGGCTGACAACTCTTTTCTTCAATGCTAGGGTAATACCATTAACTATTTGATGTTTTTTTTCTTGCTGCTACATCCCAACCATGGTTGGCTGAAAATTTTCAGTCTAGAATTCCACCGCCAAAATTTTTAGCCCGCCATTGAGATTTTGAAATTCAAATTTCAAATTCAACCTATCTATAGATAATACCAAAGCATATTCAATTATTTCTTGAGCAACAATTATGTTCATTCACATATTCAAAATTCCCTCAGTCTCCGAAACTCCATTGGTCTTCAGTCGTGTATTTTAGCCAGCGAGAAATGGAAAAGAAAGAAATGGGAAAAAGGTTGTTTCAGTCTACGGTGCTCTTTCAGTTAAAAAAAATACGGTGGTGCTCTTCATCCGTGGTGTTCCCTCAATGCCGGAGCTCCTACAGAAGATGGGGAAAGTAAAAGAAGAATAAAGATAAGAGGGGAAAGAAGGAAAGTAATTGGATGAAAATAGGAGTTGGTGCTCCAGCGATTGTGTTGCTACTCCGTCATTGCCGGTGCCCCTCGATTGGCGGAACAATCGGAAAAGAAAAATTTTGAAAAAAAAAAAGGGAGAAGGGGGAACGCGACCCATGGTTTTTTTTTTTCTGGGAAGACGGTTTGCAAGATTGAGTTCTATGAAGAATTTTATGGGCTGCCTATGGTTGGGTTTGTGAGAATTATGTTAAACATAAGATCTTATGGGTTGAACATAGTGTTGGGTTAATGAGGCTTCGTGAGTGGAATTGGTGAAAAAAAAAGGCCTCATTAGCTGTTGAGAAAAAGAATTTGGCTAACTTGGTAAGCTGGTCAAGGTACTAATTTTGTTTTTTGTTTTTAAAATAGAACATAATTTTTGTTTAATTGTGTTTGTAGCTGTAATTCTTATGTTCATTGCAATAGTAGTGAAATAAGCACTTATTGTAATGTGACAATTATGTACATTTATTTATTAGGAGCTTAAATTATCTGATTCTAATATCCTAATAATTGGTTAGTTGCTTAATAAGTAGGATTTGCTCTTTCAATTGCACAATTTCATTCATCTTTGGCTTTGAAAAATTATAAGTACCTCTTAAAGAAAATGATCCAATGATTTTGACACTATAGGCATCAAGGATAGTGGCAAATTCTAAATGTTCATACGGTAGTAATTAGAAACAATTATGCAAAAGTAAGTTGAGAGGTCTAAACCATGCAAGCAACATGGTAAGGCCTTCTAGTTATGATTTTTCATATTTACCTCTAATCACCACACTAGCTTAAGCTCCATAATTAATGAAAGTAGATAAACAATTTTTATATAGCATGATCATTGTGTTTATATGATTCTCATTTTATGTAAAAGATATGGTGTCATACACATGATTGAGCCAAGTAGATAAAAAAAAAAAAAAAGAATTAAACTTGTTTTCTATACACTAAAGTTGAAAAGGAGAGGAAAAAAATAAGAGTAAATTCTTGATTTTGATGCTCATGAGCAGTCATTGCAACTCTTCTTGCATGTCCTATATAAATCTGCAGAACCAATCATGCAAAAAGAATTCCTTCATGCTCACCCATATCAGCCCACAATTTTAATATTCGTTTTCTATGAGTTTTGAGTGTGAGTAACCTCTTGTGAGCTTTGTCCCTTTCTTTTGGAGTCTTTTGCATTTAAAATTTATTCCACAAAAATAAAAAAATATAGTAAATATTAGTTACTTAAAAAGATTAATTCCTTTTGATTTGACATAATGAGGATTACGTATGAGCAATTTATTTATTCGATTATTGTCTTAATTAATAACTAAATTTTGTTTATCTAAACTCAAATCTTCAAACAAAGCATTTATTTGTTAACTTGCACTATCAAGAATTTCAGTCAGCATATTTCTTGCCTCATCATGAGCTTTGCATTGTATAGCAAGACCATATGTTGACCTATTCTGGAAATACACATTGCTCCTCAAACTTATTCTCAACTTCAACTTCACCAATATCTCCTTTCAAGTCTGTAACAATAAGTAAACATCCCTGGTCAACTTAAAATAATTAAACATCATAATAATTTTTATTTATAAAAATGAAAAATAAAACTACATACCTAAAAAATCACATATATTGTCAGGTTCAGGTGATAGGGTGGTATTGTTCCATTATGCAAATAATAACCTACATAAATGCCAATCAAGAATTAAAAATTTCTTTATGATAATTGACAAGAAAATTTATATGTATACATTGAACTGACACTAATATGCTGAAATCTAGAATATTCAAAAGGTCAATGATATTTATATTAATCAATTTAATACTTTAAAAACACAATATAAAATCATAAATAAGTTATCAAAAAATAAGCCCCTACTGAACTAAACCACTAGTTAAACTCTCTCTACACACTTCACAAATAAAAAGCCAACAAATAGTGTTTAATTAAGCTGCAAATTAAAACCAACAACTAGTGTTCTATCTCTTCATTGGTTGTTATAAACCATCCTTTTTATTCATCACTACAAATTAAACATTAAAATATGAAAATAAAAATAATTTTATTTTAATCGTATGAAGTATACATTACATAAGGTAATAATTTTAATACATAACAATAACTAATCCAAAAAAATAAATATATCAATCATTCACAGAGAAATCAACAAAACAAGCAATTTCAAGGTAAACAATGGCTTCCAACTTACTAATTAGTCATATCATTTTACTGTCCATTCTTAATGTCTTTCTCCACACACCCATTGTCTTTTATTTAAAAAAAACCCCAAAACACTCAACTATCATACAAATAATTTTGTGTTTAAAAAAAAAGCTCAAAATACCTAAATGTGACTGAGTACGGAAGCGAGGGATATACAAGCGTCAATGAGCAGTCCACCGAAAGACGGAACAAGCTTGCTCAATGTGGGTGGGGAGAAGGACAACTCGAATGGCATGAGGACGGAAAAAGTTTCTTGAGAGTGATTAGAGAGCAGTTCCGGGATGATCGGTGAACAGTGGCTCCAGTGACGGCGATGGAGAGCGAGAGATTTGTTTGAGCTTCACGATCTGGTTTGCTGCTTGAGAGCTTGAGAGATAGATGAAAACTTGAGAAACAATGAAAAGTTTTGATGGGTCTGTCTGTATTTTATCAAAAGAAAAAAAAAGAAAAATTTGTCATTACACGTATCAAAAATTGAAAAGCTTATAGTTAATCATAATTTGTTGGGTTGATTTGCAGTTTATTCAAAAAAAATTAAAAAAAATTTGATACAACACGTGTCAAACTTTGAATGACTTAGGGTATTATTCTTCTGCGACTTAGCCCATACTTGCAGCACTCACCACCTCGCAGAGCAATATAATATTCATATATTTCCACTCTGTATAGTAGTGAATCAATGTAGAATTTTTTATTACTACATGCATTTTTTATGGTATTCTCTATTTTAATATATTTTTTATATCTACTTTTTTATAAAAAATTATATATATATATATATGTTATATATAAATAATAATTTGCAGTAGTAAACATTGGCTGAAAGTGATCCAAAAGTATCACAAAACAAAATCAGGAAATTATTGAGTAGTGGCAAGTCCACATCTCTCAATCTTTTGATTTGAATGTGGCAAATTGATTCAACCTACCAACTGTATCACACGTTTCTGCTACGCGGCATTAACTAAGCGTGAAATTAATGAATGGATCTGATGCAATATTTTATTCAGTATTTTTATAATTGTAACTTGACCAAAAATCTCCAAAAAAGCTTTATTTTTTCTTGTTAAAAAAATAAATTAAGAATTGGTAACAATGTAATATTAAATATTTAATAAGAGCGGGTCAATAAATAGCCTCATCTACCACTGTGCAGATAAGATTACACGTACCAATCCTAAACTTAATAATTGACAAATGGCAAGTGGCAAGTGGTAATTTCATCTAAAATTTAAGGTTGAGATCCTTGGGATGAGAGGAGGCATGTCCAAACTTAAATTATTACAAATGAAGTTTGTGCGTTCTTGAATTTTTTATTTTTAAACTTATCTTATTTTGCAAGAAACTCTTCTTATTTATATTTTTTATTTTTTTAAATTTATTATATTTATTTATGTAATATTCCTTTAAAAAATATAATTTTTAATATTTTAAAATTATAAAATAATCTAAGAATTCAAGTTCGGATTTTTAAAAATTTTGACGGAGCAGTTTTCGGATTTGGTCATACGCCTCCTCAAATCTCATTCATACGACTAATCTGTACCACAAACAAGTGTATGCTTCAATTTTATAGATACGTACCAAGTGAATAAATTATTTTTTTATTATAATTTATATAAATTATATATATTTGATATATATTTATTAAATAAAATATTAATAAAACATTAAATTAAAAAAAAAAAAAAAACTACTATACCTATCACGTGAGTTTCTTCAAATATCCGCGAGGCCTGTACAAGATATTGAATCACAAAATGAGGCAATATCAGCAAAGGTTTGGAGATTGATAAAGAAATTGGAGTTGCTATCTAATCTGCACCATTTAAATAATTAATATATATATATATATATATATTTGTAGTGTTTGGCTTTTTCTCAGTCGACTTCTTTGTTTCATTGCAACGTGGCATGTAGTCTGTAATACTATTTTCAATCAAAATTCAATGTTCAAAAATTAAATAATTAAGTGTTACTAACCACTCAAATTGACTATTTTTGTGAGTTTAATATAGGGTAATTCAGTTAAATAAAGAAAAATTATTTTATAATGATAAACACCATAACAAATGTATAAATCTGGAAGTTTTACAACACTGCCAATATGAATAATATAAATTAGTGAGGAAAATTAAAATTTTGAACTCGTTATTGTACCCAACTAAATATTTATATTCATTGTGAATTATAAAAATTATTCTTTAGGTTTGAATTATTTAAAAAAATTATTTAAATTTGTAAATTATAAATAACTCCTTAATATTTAGTTATATTTTATAAATTATATCTACTGAGCAGATATTTATAAAATAAAGATATTTTAAGTGATAAATATAATTTTAATAAATAATTAATTTTTTTATAATTAAGTTAATTCTAAAAATAATTTTTATAATTTATCCTTATATTTATACCTGTTGAAAAGAGAAAGCAGAGATAATGAGACAATACAAAACAGAACAAAAACGGATACCAAACCCACTAAAATAGTGATTGCTAATAAACCAAATTTAATGATTTTGTTGGGTGTTATTTTGGAGAAATGTTTTCTTTCTTTCCAAATAAAATATGCATTTGGCATCAGCGTTTCAAGAAAATATGTTTTTATTCTCAAAATATTTATGAATTATTAATTTAATTAAATAAATATATATATTCATTAATTATAATAAAATAATATTAATAAAATATTTATAATTAAAAATATTTCTTATCATATATACAAACTACATTGATATTATTTTTACAGTCGAAAATATCTTTCAAAATAAATTAAATTATTTTTTTTCAATATCGTCCAACCATATTACCATTTTCCATACACCCATCAATCATCCTGCTCAATATATATATTTTTTAAATAAATTTTATAAATTATCAAAAATAATACCAAATAAAATTAATTATTTTTCAGACGTTCTTCAATCACCTTACCTAAAATATATTCCCTTATAATATTTTTAATGAATTATCAAAATTAACACCAAAGTCAATTATTTTTTGAAACAAAGCAAAAGAATATGTCAAATACAAACAAATTTAAAAAATAATACTGATCTTTTTTGCTAGGAAACAAAAAAAAAAAAAAAAAAAGTACCAGCCAAATCAGGTCTAATCACGTGGGCCACTAGATTACTACTGACTGTACAAATCAACATGTGCACCAGTCACCACGTCCAAATGCCCCCAATCACTACAATTCTAACAAATATCTATACTTTATTTGGTACATTTTCGCCCAATCTTTTTCCCTTTATTTTTTCCCCCACATATAAAGTAGTATTATTGCGCTAAAAGTCCAGCTCATTTTCGATTGCAGGAGACGAAGACCAAGAAAAGTTGTATCCAAAGCAGCCATGGCAGCCAAACACCTCTTCTTCCATCTCCTCATCTTCCTCTCCATCTTCACCATCTGCAGATCTGTAAGTCTTTCTCTGTGCAATCAGATTTCATCAATAACTATCAAACTTGGGCTTCTTACATTGAAAGAAAGATCAATCGGGCCAGAATGAATGCTAAATATATCTGTGATAACCCATGTAATTCTGAGGACAATCACAGAGTCACAACCAGCATATCACTTGTTTATTTTATATGTAAATCGAAATATCTAATATCATCCCCAAAACTAAAAATTTCATCTATGAATGTGATTGTCTGGAACCGGGTCGCGGCAGAAGAATCGGGGATGACCCTTTTGATTTTTATGCATATTCTCTGAATTTCTTGTGCTAAATCAATGTTTCTTGTTGTGAAATTGAGGGGGGAAATATAATTGAAAAGGAAAAATGTGGGAAATGCAGGATGATCCGGATTGCGTGTACACGGTGTACGTGAGGACGGGCTCAATCATAAAGGGTGGCACCGACTCTATCATTAGCTTAACTCTGTACGACGCAGATGGTTATGGAATTAGGATCAACAATCTGGAGTCCTGGGGAGGGCTTATGGGCCCGGGATACAACTACTTCGAGAGGGGGAACCTTGATATCTTCAGTGGTCGAGGCCCGTGTTTGAATGGGCCCGTTTGTGCGATGAACCTCACATCTGATGGGTCGGGCTCGGGCCATGGATGGTACTGTAACTACGTGGAGGTGACCACCACTGGGGTACACCAGCAGTGTGCTCAGAAACAGTTCACGGTGGAGCAGTGGCTAGCCACCGATACGTCGCCGTATGAGCTCACTGCCATCAGGAACGACTGTTCGTCGGATGACAAGAAGCGAGTGATGCACGGTTCGGATCTGTCTCTGTTGTCTATCATGTAGGAGGAGTTATTGGTCTGTATTTGGGTCGGAGTATCCCGCCCGTATTGTTGCGGGTTTTCGGTTTTTGCCCTTTTACCTTATCCCACTTGAGTGTGATTTTCTGTAGTGTTAAACCATGGTATTGTGAATTTGGTGTAATCAATTTCACTTTATTAGGCAATAAATATGTGGAAAGACTAAAATGCCCTTTTTGTTAAGGGCATCATCATGTTTTGGTGAATAATGAACTGCTCGTTCTTTCCTCTAATTTTCTCTTGAATACCTTTTTTTTTATTTTTTTAAATAATATATTCAAAAGTCAGTTTTTTTTTTGTTAGTATAAATTGAGCTACTGGACATTTTTAATTGAATATAATAATTTTAAATTATTTTTATATAAATACAGTAGGTTAGAAGAAAATTAAGAAAATAAGTAAAGTTGCTACATATTGCTAATCAAGTTGTAACTTTTTTAACTTTATGTAAAATTGCTACTCAACTTTATGTAACTTTGTAGTAATTATTTATTAATGATTGGTAATTATTTTTAAATATTTTAATTAGATAATAATTAATTAATTTAAATAATGATAAAGTAATTAAAAAATAATTAAATAATAATGAGATAATTTAAAATTAAAAAATAATTTATAATATTATAAATAATAATGTGTAATGATTATATATTTATATGAATATATATATATGTATGAACATATATAATGTAAAATTATTTTCAAATATAAATTATTTTGAACTAAATAAATATATACAACACAAAATTTATGAATATTTAACTAAAAAATCTTAAAAATGTCATTCGATGCCACAACGAGGTCGAGATTGATGTCGCTTATCTCTAAGTGTACCTTCAACATGAAGAATTTAATGTGTTTGCTGTTATCTGTCATCGTTGTCATTTATAATATAACTTAAATTAAAAGATGTACGACTTGATGATATTGTGGAGCTCGACTCTCTAATTGTGATACTCACTATATGTAGGTGGATATAGTATAGGAAAAACAACAAACTTTGGACGATGAGCAATATAAAATAATTTATATTCATTGACAATAAATTTATATTATATATATTCATACATATACATATACGTATATATGAAAATATATATATAATTATTGCACATTATTATTTATAATATTATAAATTATTTTTTAAATTTTAAATTATCTCATTTTAATTATTTTTTCTAATTATTTTATTATTATTTAAACTAACTAATTATTACCTAATAATTATCTAATTAAAATATTTAAAAAAATATAATTATTAACTAAATCATTACAAATCGTTAATAAATGATTATTTTAAAAATAATTATTACAAAGTTGCTACTTGGTGCAGCAACTTTACATGCAAAATTGCTAACCCATGCAGCAACTTCACCTATTTTCTTAATTTTCTTCTAATCTATAGTATTTATATAAAAAAAATTAAAATTACCATATTCTATTAAAAAAGCCAGAATACTGACTGTTTCATATTAAATGGAATTTACATCATTATGTTGATATAATACAATTTTTATTGTTTAGAAGGTGTTTAAGTGTATTTATTTTAAAAAAAATTATCAGATATTTTTAAAATTTATAAAATATTAAATTTATTTAAAAAATAAGTTATTAAAACATTTGAATAATATAGAATTTATAAAATATTAGTAATGATAATTTTATAATTAATATAATAAAAATTAAAAGGGCATGCTATGATCTTAAAGAAAAGTTAGAAATTTTTTATTTATTTTAAAGGAGCTTATAAAATACTAAAATTAATTTATTTATTTTTTAAAGAAACTTATAAAATTTTAAAATTTTATTTTGATAGTTTATATCTCATTTTTCAAAAAATTTACCAAACTCGAGTACATTTTTAAAATTTTTAAATATTATATAAGATAATTTTAAAAAAATTTAAAAATTCACTCAACTACCCTCTTAATGTGATATATAACATTTTCCTGTAAAACAAGAATCAGCTTTTTATTCAATGTATTTTCTTAAAGTTCACAGTTATAGCTGGCTTGTGTCGGCAGGCCTGCTGTCCAATTTTGCGCCACAAAGAAATAAAAAGAAAACAAAAGGGTCAGCCTCGCTTCGTCCTTAGTTTTGACCTTTTTCCTCCCTTGTTTTTTTTTTTTTATAATCCAACTTTTCGACCTGCGCCGGACTAACTGTACATTTCTGCATACAAAGAGTTCAATCCATCAAGACACCTCAATCGCAGGATTCCTCAATCGTAGGATTCCACTGGCAGTACAGTGATTGCTCCATACTGAAATGCATCCGCAGGTTCCCATCAGGATTCGAACCCCCTCCCTGCCGTTGAAAGTTAATCTAAATCAATTGTTCCACCAATTAAGTTATGCTCTCTTTCTTGCCCCACCACAAAAAGATCTTGGTAGACATAACCCAAAAATGGGTACTTGAGGCTATGTCCAAACACAAATTTTACTTTAGCACAATTTTCACATCAAATTAATATAATTTTAATATCAAATTTTCAAAAATAATTCCTATATATTTTATTTACAATAATTATTTTATTATATTATCTACTTATAATTTTGTTAATATATTAATATAATTATATATTTGATGTTGTTACCTTTTGGATGCCGAAACGTGTCAATAAAATCTCAATACGTGTCCACAAGTTTATAATTCCTAAAAATGGGTTTCTTGGCAAGACCAAATGGTTAGTAGGATCGTGTGGTTGTCCTAGGGAAGCTTCTACGATACTTAAGTTAATAAATATTCGATAAAATAAATATTAACTCAAAACGTGAAATAAAAATATGTACCTTATAAATATGGAGATAAGAGTTATTTATATTTATTTATTTTGGTATATAAGTTTTTAATATAATGTAAGTCTCTTAATTGCCTTATTAGGCAAATGTTTTGTATCTTCGAGTCACTTGGGTCTCTTATAGGATTTGGGCTATCAATGTATCATAATTAATTATATACTGGTAAAAAATAAAAATAAAATAAAGAAATAAAATTTTCAGGTCCATCAATATTTAATTTGTATTTTTACATTTAGTTAAATAAAATAATATATGTTATTAATATAATATAATTAAATATGATAGTAAATTAAATAATATACATAAACAAAATAAATAATTAATAAAAAAAACTTAAACAGAAAATTTTGGTACTAAATTAAATAAAATACAAAAGTAAATACTACAATTAATAGAAATAAATTTTAAATAATATGAATATTTAACATAAATAATAATAATATAAATTAAATAAGTAAATTGTAATTAACATATTTATATACATATAGGATAAAAAAAAGAGATTTTTTTTAATAATATACAATTAGGGTAAAATATGAATCTTTAAATTATTTCTAAACATACTAAATGGAGAAGAAATCGGGCGCCATTGGAGACGCTCTTAATGGATCCGATTCATTAGATTTGCCTGGACCCCAATTTTTTATCCAGTTCTAGATCCAAATCTTATTCGATTTTTGTTATTTATATCAGGATTTTAGTTTAATAAAAGTCCGAAAATCCAAATGCAAACCCAGATCCAAAACAGCCTCCCTTCGTCCCATTAAAGATAATATATTTGACTGACTTAAGAAATAAGAAAAAATCAATTTTGGCTACTTTGTTTCAAAATCCCCCTTTAATTAATAAAAAATATAAAACCTACTTCAAAATTAATTTAAACAATCAAACACTTTTTCATTTAAAATAAAATCACCTTGACTAACGCATCCCTAACTTATAACTCTATTTTAATGTAATTTTTGCACCAAAATAATACTATTTTTACACTAAATTTAAAGCTCAACTCTAACTCATCTATTTCAAAATTTACACTAAAAAAAATATTCCTCATATATTTATTGTTATTTTATTTACAATACTTATTTTATTTTATTAAATATATATTTATAATTTTGTTAACATATTAATACATTTTCATATTCAATTTATTTTTTTAGTTTAGTTAATTAAAATAACATATTGAATTAATATAATATAATTAAACATGATAGTCAATTAAGTAAAATACATAAACAAATGTTACAATTAAATAATAAAGTTTAAACATATGTTAAAAAATATACAATTGGGGCAAATAGATGATTTTTTAACTCTTTTTAGGCATGATTTATTATTATAAAATTTATTTAAAAAAAATCTATTTTTGTGCTATCTTTATAGTAATGCGGATTGCAATTTTAGGGCTTGAAATGACGCTAGTATTGAAAAACAAATATTGCTTTAATTTGGCCTTTTAAGGATGAATTTTTAATGGGCCCCCTAATTGGTTTCTTCCATATATGGTGATTAATATGTGGCAAAAAAGTTATATTTTCTCTCATTAAATTCAATTAAGACCGAATAAAAGGTACTTAGATGAAAAAAAATATTAATTTATAATAAAGGACAATTAGTTTTGGACAAATAAAATATAGAAACTCAAACATGATGGAACAAAAAAAGATTCTTGTGATTTTGTATCATGAAATCAAACCTAGTTAGTCAAATATGGAAGGGGAAAAAATTGGCATTTGTTATGTACAAGTATATTATATATTTTTATTAAAAATTCCAATAAAAAATCAGCAAAAAATACGAAAAAAGTTAATATATGAATTTTTAGACATATAGGTAAAATATGAATATAAAATAAGTAAAAATATGACTTATTTTGATATTATTTTTAAATTATGTAAAATTTATTTTATAAGTATTTTTAAAGTATTTAATTATAATTATGACATAATAAATTTAATTATTTAATAATAATAATTAGTACATTCATAAATTATTATTTTTTATTTTTTATTTATATGATATTCCATTAATACTTATAAATAATTTTAAATATTTTTTAGATTATTTTTAAATATTATAAATATTTATTAAATATAATATTATTCACTAATTATTATACGAATAAGTATAATATGTATACTAAATATTTCACCTCAAAAATATGAAATATTATTCTACATTTCAAAATGTGTGTGATTTGTTATAAAATAAACATAAATTTCAAGGACATATTTATAATACCTCAAAAAAGTATTTATAATTTTAAAAAATAATTAATTTTTTTTTGTAATTAAATTAAATTTTATGAATTTTTTTTTTTTAATTTATCCTTATTTGAATGGTAAAAAGATAAACTTCAAGCCGCACGAATTGCTTGGCAAACATCCAATGAATTCATCATCGACTCCTGGAAAAAATTAGCTACACAAGATTAATTTTTCTTACAATTTTACAAAATTCATAATGCTCACCATGAAAAAAAAAAAATCTTTTCTTTCACATGGGCCATTGGGAGGAGACAGATAAGTACCACTAGTGTGTCGTTCTCCGAAATATTTTCTGCAAATAAAAAAATCCAAAATATTCAAATGAACATGTGGACTACTATCAAAAAAAATCTAACAAATATCTCTACAATGTCAAGCTTGGGTCACAATTTAGATTTTTCTCTTACATGGATTTTTTCGTATTTATGGGGTGGGGTGGGGTGGGGTGGGGGTAGACCAACAAAGTTATACCCCAAGAATCAACACACAAAAAAAAAAAAAAAAAAAAAAAAGGAATCCCAAGAAGTCATGGGAGTCAAGAACCTCAGCTTCCATCTGCTTATCCTATTGTCCATCTTCACCATCTGCAGAAGTGTAAGTCACTATGCTCAACACATTTTCATAGCTACTGTAGATATTTATTCATTAGTTGTATCTAAAGCTGTCAACGAAGTTCTACTTCGAGTGGGTCAAGTTTAAATTTTATTATGTTTGAAAATTTTTATTTTTAAGTCTCACATTTTTTTTTTATAAGTTTTGGGTTCATCTTGGGGTTGAGTCATATTACCAAATTTCTCATTGGGAAAAAGAGAATATATAAGATGAAATGAAGTTGGGTGCATTTCAATTTAGCATATATATTAAGCTCAAACTTAAGTCTCATATGGATTGGGCTTAATCTACATGCTCAAACTCCACTTTCCTTGTATTTGCCTTGTTTACTAGATCTTTTATTATAAATTTTATTATATTATTTATTGTATTTGACTTGATTTTATTCTTCAAAATACAAGGCGAATCAAACAAGTTTTAGGTTTGCTCGATCCAATTCTATTGGCATTGTAAAAATGATCTTAATAAAAAGTATTCAGTTACAACTCCGTTCAATCTTGTAGGTATAATATATATCGCACTTGAGTGTTTAGATAATTGATAAATATTTTATTTTATAAGAAATGAATATCTATCGTCCACATACACTCGAGGAATGTCTATTAGATATAGCATTTCAAAAATACAATCTCGTGGTTATTCTTGACGGATCTCGAGTTTTGACATCCAATTTAAGTCATGCATGTCCTTCATTTGTGTATTCATAACAAAAGATAAAAGGAAAAACATCTCACGTGAAAAAAATAAAAAATAAAAATACAGGCTGATGAACCGGAGTGTATATACGGCATATACGTGCAAACGGGCTCAATCAAACGGGCCGGAACCCACTCTGTCATAAGCCTCAGCCTGGTTGATGACTCTGGCGCACAACTTGTGATCCCCAATCTTGAAGACTGGGGTCTAATGGGCCTGGGCTACAACTATTTCGAGACTGGAAACCTGGACATCTTTGGTGGGAAAGGCCAATGTTTAAATGGGCCGGTGTGTGGATTAAATCTCACTTCTGACGGGTCCGGCCCATACCACGGCTGGTACTGCAACTATGTTGAAGTGACCACCATTGGGATCCAAAAGCAGTGTTCCCCGCAGCATTTCACGGTGGAGCAGTGGCTGGCCACCGACACGCCACCGTATCAGCTCACCGCCATTAGGAATGCCTGCTCCTCCGATGGAAGTAAACTCGCCGGTGTCCGAGGTTCAGATTCATATGTGGTCTCTTCCGACTAGATTAAATCGTGATTACGTTTTTATAGTATTTATGGTGTTTAAGTTGTTCAATCTTATTGTGTTCATTTTGTACTATATTTATCTATTTTGTGATTTTTAGGTCATAATTTAATTATTCTATAGAAAATAAAAAATAAAAACTCACAGTTGAGTGAAATAAATGTGAGAAGACCAAGTGTACCTTTTTTTTATTAAAGGGCAATATGGTAATTTTAACATGTTCGTTGATTTCTTCATGAGTTTCTTGTCAATTTTTATGTTGAAGAAATAGTACTACTGTAGTAATTTTAGATGACACGCATCTTCTGCTTCTTGCTTGAGATCATAATTGGATTATAATAACATAATTAGTTCAACAAATAAAAATTAATTATATTTTTTTATTATATTATATAAAATAATAATTTAATAAATTAATTATTATGTATAATATAAAAAAAAAAAATTAAAAAATGTACAAAATAAAATTTAAAATTCAAATATCGATATATATATATAATCAAATACTAAATGTAAGATTTTTTTTTTTTAAAAAAGACAAATATAATTGGCTCTATCTGATTTTTTATAAATTTAATTAATTTGATTAAATTTTTAATTTTTTAATTTTTTAATTAAATTAAATCGAATCGATAATTTATTAACGATTGAATTCATCGAACTACCCATGCATTTAAATTTTAAAATATTGATTTGTATATAAATTTTTACAAAAAAGTATAATTTTGAAACTGAAAAAGTTGAACTAATAACGAGTCACGAGAAACATATCTATTCTAAATTTATGAGCCCCGTACACGTAGATTCTGACAGCAATAATGACTTTAAGATAAAATTTAATTAACTCTCAATTAATGTCTCATCTGCAAGCATGTACATTTAAAGAGATTAGGAACAATCCCAATGAACTTCACGCGTTTACAAAGCTTTAGCAATTATTCTCCTGAGTTTCAGCCAATCTCCAGACAGGTGGATGTCAAATCAATTATCTTTCTCAACATACAAAGAATTATATGGTGAAAAAAATAAATAAAAATTTGACCTAAAAGCAGCAATTGCAATTGCATTTGTTAATTGATTAATTTATTGCAACATTAAAGTATTTCAAAGTATCATTGAGACAACTCCAAGAAACATATACTCTATCTGTCCCAAAATTAAGGATTCTGTGTGTTTTAGATGAGATACGAAGAAGTGTTTGTTTTGTATATTTTTAATATTTTTAACCATTAAAAAAAAATAAGAATGAGTTAGTGACGTTACATCATTATTTTAATTAAAATAATAATTTTAGAATTTTTTTTTTTATGGATGTCAATAGGACAAACCCACGTATAATGAGATGGATTTTTTAAAGTTATAAACGGATTTAAAATAGATTTTAATTTTTATTTTTAAATCTGTCCCGTTTAAATTTTTAAATTTTTATTATGTTATATATATATATATATGTATTTATATAATATTATATTTTTAAAAATAATAAAACCCTACTCTCCCACAGAGAAGCAGAAATCAATCTCCAATTGGAATTCGTTAAAAGAAAAAGATTCTTTTATCCGTTTAGAAGGTTTGTTGACACTTCTCATATCACTTTCCCGAATTGTTGTTTTGAAAGAGTTTAAGAAAAAAATTAATTGTGTTATTTTAAAAAAATATTTTTTTTAATATTTTTAAAATTATAAAACAGATTTAATCCGAAACTAATGAGTCTCAAATTCTAAAATTTTTTGATAAAATAGATATCAGGTATTGACAAACTCACCTCTTTAACATGGTAGTTAGAACATTCCAAAAGAAAAATATGGGTAATAAAATTAGAATGGAATACTACATTTTTTATCAAGGTGGTGGAGAAAAGGAAGTTCAGAGACATTATGAGACCTAGTTTTAACCCAAAAAGAGAAATCTTTTTTCCTGCAATCAATGTCTTTTGGTGAATGATTTAAGCTCCAAAAAACAAACAAACAGGAGCAGGAAAGTGTAATTAGGTTTAATTATCAGACATGTTCAAGACAAATGACTTTGTCAAATTACCATCTGCTTTTGCTAAAGTAATGCTTTGGACCACCTAACCATAGCTGTTAAACACTCTAACAACCATAATTAGTAGGCCCTTCTTAGTACCACTAATGATTGATTAAAAAAATGAAATCACTAAGTGTGATTATTTTAGTTCAAAAACTTGGAGGGAAAGAAACTTCCAATCATATTCAAATCTCAAACCTTTTAATCATACATAATTTACAAGGGGATCTTCTTGAAACACTTGTTTAAGAATGTTTTCCTACACCCAAACAAAAAATTAAAAAAAAAAAAAAATCAATGTGATTTGAGAGACAAACTTAAAGGGATTACAAGAAAGAAATGAGGGAATCAGGAAAAAGTGAAATACTATTTGGACAGTATTTTGAATGGACATTGTTGGCCTGTTTCACTCAAATCAATTTTTCCTTCTTTAAAGTTGAATCCTATGCTCTCTTTCTTTGTCCTAAAAGAGCATTCTTTCTGTATTAACACTAAATTCAAATGCTAAACTCCTAATAAAAGTTGTGAGGCATTCTTTTTACTCAGATGGTGATCCGGCCAGCAGCGAGGCAGCAGATACATACAGGAACTAGGAAGGGATTTCATTTCTTGCATAGAATTTTGGCTTGATCATGATCTGGTATAATATTTGATTGAGCTCTCTAACAAATCATAATTGTCTCCTGGAACTTCTTTGGCCCTCGATCCGTTCGTATATATTATGAAAGCCGGCAATGAGTTTACTACCCCTTCGGATTTTGCTAATGAAGGGTGGTCTTCCACCTCCACCTACAATCAGTTAATAAAAAAAAGAAAAAAAGAATCAGATTATAACACAGGTTTGTTGTTATGATCACAAAAAACTTTTCATCATTACAAAAATCGATCTTTGGTTGCCCGTTGATCGATGATGGCAGAATAGATAAAGATCAAGAAAATATGATAGTTGAAAATTATATACTTGAGCTCATTCTTGATGCAAAGATGTACCTTAAGGAAGTTGACTGATGGATATCTCAGGATGAGTTGCTCTATGAGCTGCATGATTGTCCTATCCCCTGTCTTCTTACAGAATAAAACCACAGATGTGCCTATATGGTTGAAAACGAAAAGATTATGTGAAAAATGGAATTAGATCTGTGAAAAGTTAAGCTTTGCCTACTTAAATCACTCAATCTATTTCACACAAATGTTTGATACATGAGGTTCATGTGTTCGTCGGTTTTAATCAAGCACATTGTAGAGGAGTTCCCTTTTCTTTTCTCAGGCTAGAGAATTACCAGGAGACGTAACATAGTCTCTGAAACGTTCGTTGCTTGACACAACAACCATGCCAGCAGCATGGTTACTGCCAATGTTCGTCTCTTGGCTTCCTCTGTGATTCCCGAGCTGTGCCTTTGCCTCCTTCAATATCTTCCCTATCTCTGCATCGTCTGGATTTTCTCTTATCAAGACTTCACAGTCTTGTATACATGCTCCCCATTTTCCCATCTGTTATTACATAAATCATCATTTCAAACTCTGTACCTTGGAAGAAAAAGATAAAGAAATAAACAACATTGCTAATGCAAAACATATAGGGCTAGACAGTGAGGGGTTATTCTATGTTGAACTAAGGCTAATGATCTAAGATTCTAAATGTTCATCTCTCTGATCCAGTCAATGAGGCCTCTTGCATAACACAAATCACACTATCTGAGAGAGAGCAAATGGAATCGGCAAGAATTACAAAATGCATACTCAGTTATTCAGGAATTTGAACATTTGTAATCAAAATAATGCAATGACAATATTTACCTTGGCATAACAATCGGCTCTTCTTAATCTAGCCTTGCTATAAGCTGACCGGACATTAAGTGCAGCATTGCAGTCCTCTATTGCTTTTTCGTATTGGCCAAGTTTTGACCTGCAGGCAGCTCTGTTGCACAACAAGACCGCGTTATATGGGTCAGAGCTAAGCCCTTCCCCGTATGCAATACATGCCTCGGAATATCTTGCTACCTTAAACAGCTCATTGCCATTTGATCTGGCTGTTGCTGCAGCCCTTGTCCTCCTCAATACCAACTTTGCTTCCTTGTTGTTGGGATCAAGCCTAGATGCTCTATGAGCTGCTGCCACAGCATCATCGAACCTGTTTTCACATTGCATCACAATATTAGGCAATGATAACTTGGTTAAACAGTACAAACGAAAGTTACATCAATTTATCCAACTAGTTTTTGTTACTGAAGACAAGTATTATGGAACAGGTCTTACAAATTGGCAACTTCAAATATGTTTCCATAAATCCTCTGTAATTAAAAGATAAGATTCTAACCTCCCGGCAACCAAGTCAACTTGAGCACGAAATAGCAACAGGCTTGAACTTCCAATAGGGCCGAAGAATTTTGTACAATCATCAATGTCAAAATTTGGACCCTTCTCCATAGTTTCAATAGCTTCTTCGTGCCTATTAAGCTTCAATAATGCCTCAGCTTTCAAACCAAATATCTTCATCAATAAAAACCGACAAAAAACATATCAATACTAAGCTTTTAGTTTATGCACTAGAAACATAAGGTTGAACATGTTAAAAGTATTAGTGGTACAACTAACTTTTGATGATGAATGACTCACCAATGGCGCCGAATCAGCACCAGCTGCTATAGAGAGGCCAGTCTCTTTCACGAGGGTGTTCCAATCTCGTTGTCTCTTTGCCTCAGTGCACTTGTTTAAATGAATTTGAACTTTTTTGGCCTTGTTCATAGCATCAGGATCAGCTTCTGATCCCGACTGTTTGAAATGATATAAAGCTTTCTCTGCTTCTCCTAATCTGTCAAAAGAGAGGCAAAGAAGAAAAACAGAAAAGAAATGATAAGAAAAACAGGCGCAGATTAAGAGGATGATAACAAGGTAACACAAAAATTTTGAAATAGACAAAGAAAAAATTGTTTGAACCATTGATAATCCTATTTATAACCTGACATAAATGGTTGCCAATCTATTATGAGCTCGTTGGTAGAACGGCTCGATACGAATAGCTTCCCGACATTCAAATGCTGCTTCAAGAAGCTTTCCCAAAGCTACCAGCGCCGCGCTCTTGTTGCTTCTATAAGAGGCCTTATTTGGGTCAATGGAGATTGCTGCATCATACAGAGCCACAGCTTCTGCAAACCTGCCATTCTTGTAATCTTCATTACCCAAAATCTTCAACTGCTCAGGGTCCATTCTAGTTGACAGAGCCCGGCAAAGGGAAACAGGTTTTTCAGGCTCGTCATTTTTCTTGACTACATTCCCCATGACACTGGTGGAGTATTTCCCATTAACAGGAAAAGGCTCCTCCTTGGCAGTCCTTGGAAGATAATCAACAACATTCGTTGAACTCGCATTGCCATTATTTCCAGGCTGCCTCAAATTCCCCAAATTGCCAAGCAACATTACGTTACTCGACGATGCCCTGACTAACCCGCCTGCCCCTTTTGATTTCTGGTGATCTGTGATCATGCTTTCGAGCTCACCCGAGATTCCAAGGCCAGGCTGAGGGACTTTTCGTGCTTGGCCATGTCCCTGTTGGCTTCTAGCCGCTCCTGTTTCATTCCTAGCACGATTCTGGTGGCACTTGGAAGGGGCCTGATGCTGCTGATAAACAGGTGGAGATTTAGAATAGTTTTGGCCGGGTCGTGCTATGATCCTGTCGACCTGTTTCTGATTTTTAGCATTGGATGAGTCCAAGGCCTCATCAAAACCATCCTTTCGACTTTTCGATACCGGGGTGCTTGGAAATCGGGTGACATGATTTACATTGTGTGCTGAAAGAGAACCTGTGGAGGTTGATCTTCTAGGCCAAATACACCTACGTCCAAATACTGCACTAAACAGGCCACACCCTGATCTTTTCTCATGAGAAATGTCTCCCATATCAGGCTTGAAATCAACACCCCCCCTGGATTATGGCTCAAATTCTTTGCAGAAAAAGGAAAAAAAAGCAAGAATGCAGCTAATTGTGATTGAAGGGAAAAAGGGGGTTTGTCAAACACTATGCATGGGGAAAAGTTTCTTGATTGGAGGATGTTTATGTAAAGCTAAAAACCATAAAGGTTTTCTACCTAGAGGTTTGAATTTTGATATTATAGTTCAAGTTGGAAACTTGTAGGCCAAGGGATTAAAGAAAAGTATATATATTTAATCCCATTTCACCAAAAAATGTATAGGGCCTATATTCTTGAAAAGGGAGGTTTGAAAAAAAAAAAGAAAAAAATTTAAAGAATATGAAAACAGACAGAGACAAATAGGATAATAGAGAGAAACAGAAAGATTACAGGACAATATTTTTGATTATATGATCTCACAGCCTCCTGGAGAAGGCAAATCTCATTGCCCATTGGCTAAATAATCTCTCTTTTCTTGTTTTCTTTTCTCAGATGAGAGAGAGAGACAATGGCATGAGAGAGAAAGAGGGGGGGAATAAGAGAAAAACGAGTTAAAGAGTATAATTTTTATTCAAATGTGGAGTTTTGGGACTATTGTTCTTTTCCTGTTTAATGTATCTTTTCACTTCTTTATTTTTTTTTCATGTTTTTTTTTTCTTTTTTTTGTAACAACCCATAAATTCGGAAGAAGAAAAATTACTGTAATAATTTTGTTTTGTTGCTTGTGTGGAGAAAAGGGGGACTCCCCGAGACCCGGTCGTGGAAGAAACGAGCTTCTCTAGATTTATTAGCAAAGAGGATGCCCTCCTTATTCGGCTGAATTCAAGATTCTTTACTTTAATTTTTCTTACATGTTGTAAAATAGTACATAAAATAAAGTTTTATTTGATTCTATTTCTTTCAAAACGTATTCCTTCTCCACGAATGAAAACGTATTTGGGATTAAAGTAATAAAAAAAATATAATTTATTATACTTTTGTTAAATACAATAAAATAATATTTATAATACAATTCGATATTTTCCTTAAAAGGTACGAGGAAGAAATTGAAATTAAATAAAATCCATTCATACACAAGGATAAGTTCTCTATTGATTCAAACACATTACCCTTCGGTCTATCATCCAGAAATCTGGTATCTAATATCAATCATGACTAGGACCAATCCCGAAATGAAATGCGGTTAGAGAATACTGAGTTTTTGGTATGTAAATCAAACGCTACGCCTCTTGGCGCCCTTTTATTAAATGAGGCTATTTTGCCTCTTCATCTATAGTGAATTCAGTCTTTTTGAACAAATTATCGAGTGATCATCAATTTTATTTTATAATTTATTTTGGAAATTCACTAAGAGATCATACTAATCAAAATGTAACAATGTAACAAATCTTGTGATGGTATAAAAATAACAAAAAGTCTTTTGATTGCCCCAAAAAATAAAAATAAAAGAATATTGAAAGAAATGGTACAACCAAGAAACAGAAAGGAAGGAGGGGGGCTGTCTTGGAGAGGAGTTCACGTCTTAGTTATTTAGTTTGCGTTTGAGCAACCCACGTAGGAGAGCCATCCAACAGCTGTATCTCAATAACTGCAATTTTTAGAAGTTTGACTTTTGCATTATTTCTCCCTTTCTGCTGCTTAGTCCAATTATTTGATGTCAAAATAGTATGATAGAGATTCTAGTCAGTTTGATTGGACATAGAAAGAGGTTACACTAAAATTAAAGAAGAAACAAATATATATTGTCAATGATTAAGGAGGGATCTTCCTGTTTAGTACTTTTTAATTTTATTTTATTTTTGGGAGGGGGAACTAATGCATTAGGTATCTTGTAAAATCAAGAAATTATCACCTCATACTAATCGAATTCGTGTAGAAATATTACATCTAATGATATATATATTAACTGTACATCTTACCAAATATTTTACATAAAATTATATTTATGTGTGTGTAAATATATAATAAAATATATATTTAATATATATTATCAAGTATAATATCTATAAAATGAATCGAACCTCCTCTTGTAAACTGTCGAATCTGATGGTTTTGATCCATATATTGTATTCTTACAATTTTTGTATAATAGAGTCTGTTATGCATGTTTCGCCGTGTGGTTGTGTTACCTAATGACACAAAAATAAACATAAAAACTTTTGAACGCATTGTAATAAAACTTACTAGTGGTATTGTGATACTATTATCATGATAAAAGAGAGCTGAACAAAATTTTACGTAGAATTCTAACAGAAAGTTCAATGTAGAAATACTTGATTAGTCATACTTTACCAAAAATAATTGTTTATTTATGTATCTATTACGGTAAATAAATATCATTTATCATAAATATTTACTATAATTGCCATCTCCTTTGGAATTTATCCATCCAGAGCTTGTTGTGGTGGCCGTACTGCAAATTTATAAAAAGTTGAGAGCGCCGTTTGGTTTTATTTTCAAGAATTATTGTTTTTTACCATTTAAAAATAAAAAAAATGCATTTATTTTATTTATTTTTATTAAAAATACCATTTATATTTATTTTCAAACATACTAATATTTCACAAATTTTCATGTTTCCATTAGTCTCATTTTTAAATCAACTCTAATATCAATCTTTTCATACAAAAAACACCATAAAATAAATATATTTTTATTTCTAAACTTATATTCCCTACATAGAAACATAACTAATCCAAGCATATTCTCATTTCTATACAAAAACCTAATAAAAATATTTTTAATACTCAAAATATTGGAAACATAAAAATGATTTTGAAAGTTGAAACCAAACGGGGACTTACATTTGGATCCTCAACCTGTGATTACTCCATCCAAACTATCTTCTGATTTTGCCAAAGAGAAAAGAATGTCACACAAAGGAAAACCAAACACATGCTTGAATTGAAATTAGAAAAACAAAAAACAAAATAAAATGAAAAGTTTATAAGTGAAGCATATTCATCTTCTCTTGGTTCTCCAACCAGGATACCTGATTGCTTATTACATGCAACAAAACTCATCTCTCTAGCTTCTGCATCTTCATTTCACAGAATTCGTGCTCGTAAGCTCAAGCACGAGCGCGCACACACATAGAGATGATGAAAACTTAGTGCCTCCAATTTGTAATAGTCACTGAATTATAGACCAAATTGAGAAAATACAGTAGTTCTATTAAATAGATACTTCCTCATACATAGCACTAATTAACATGTCAATGGTGAGAAGGGGAAAAATTTTAAAAATTGTCTAAAATGAAGCACCTACAGTATGGAACGACAGGACGTCAATTCTGTGGAATGGATATTTTAGTTTTCTTCATCTCTTTGGCTATTGCCTCCGCCAGTTCCTCTGCATTGTATTCAACACCAAAGGACCTTGCCACCTCCATATTTGGGTTCATCAAGTACCTGTTTATGATTACAGTAAAAAATAGCAATTGTTTATATGGGCAATCGAAACATTTGGCAGGGAAAGGAAAGCATCAAATGAAGAAATTGGATTACAGTGTAAAAGATTGTAGGTTACATGTTGTGAGAAGACTCAACAAGATAATCATCTCCTTCTTCATCAACTTTTTTAAAGAACACTCTGTATTCTTGTGCAATCTGCCTTATAGCAGCAGCTGGTCCAGTTAATCCCACTATTCTCGAGTCAAACTCTGCACTTCATGAGAAAAAAGTGGTAAAATAAGAGTTTTAATAGTAGAAAAGAAGCAAATTACATTAGAAAGTTTTTGTATAAGCAAGCCCCAAGCAGGCACAAGGTGCTCAAAACAACAAAACATTATCTATGTCGATGCAACAATAACAAAGTTCCAACAAAACTTATGGAAGGAAGAATGTGTGTGTGTGTGTGTGAGAGGGAGAGAGAGCGAGAGAGAAATAGAAAATAAAAAACTGTGAATTTAGGGTTAGGGCATCAGCAGCTCTACTTGGCATTCAATTGAACTATAAAGAAACGAAAACATGCCTTCCTAAATATTAGTTGTCTTTTTCTCTTTTCTGAAAAACCAGTCACGTAAGTCTTGATTTTCTCATCTATCAATCTTGGAAAACGAATTTTTACTGTTAATCAGCTTGTCACATGTACTTTCAACAATCCATCTACTTCTTTTGATCTAAATAATAAGATTTTTGTTAAGGGGACAAAATGCCTCATACTGCAAGAGGCTTTTCAAATTTGATAGACATTTGAGCTGGTGCCATATGAAGTATAATACTAGTTTATTATTCTACCTTGAACCATATAGTATACAATTGATATATGACATACATACAACAAAGGGAAATAGATAAACAGCACAATGGTTTGACAACATTAACACTATTAATTATGTATTATACGGAGCAGCATATACTATAACACAGTATCAATTATAGGAAACGCCTTAATAATTTCTTGAAGAGACATTAGCCTAAAACAAAAGGATTTCAATATTAACAACACAGTTAATAAGGGATCAACTTTTATGCACACATTGTACCAGTAGTCTTGGAGTATCAATGCACCTTTATTCAATCAAAAGATCAAGCACATAGATTCGCAACTAAAAAATTGAGGAGTTCATGCTTATATTCCTTAAAAACCTATCCAAAAGCAAGTCTAGCAAATTCTTTTTATGGTTGATTTCAAATAAGTATTCATTTTCCGGCAAATGTATTCTTAACTTTCAAAATTGGAGCCCATTTATGAATATGCTATTATGCACTGTGTAGTTTTACTGTCACATAATCAACAAATTTGTGATGGTGAAATAAAATTTAATCAAGAAAGACTCACCTCTAATATAAGCATGAAGTTGTGAGGGGGTGTCACGCTGAGGATCAATTGTGACAAATATGGGTAAGACCTTGATATTCTGTGTCGACTCTTTTTTCAATCAAATGAAACATTTCAGTCACAACAATTAAAAAAACAGATGATACAATTTGAGATAGAGTAGAAGAGAAGAACCTAATATATTAATGGCATTGGCCATCTTTCGAACTTCTGCTGGCCCAACATCAGGGGATGAAGTGTAACCGAAGTATAAAAGAACCCAATTTCCCAGAAGATTTTTTTCAGTAACAAGCTGACCTTCTGTATCAACTAGACTGAAGGGGCCACCAATTATCGGCCCTTGGATGGCACTTCTTTCAAACTTTTCACCCTTACCTATTACAAGTTTAATGAAACAAACAAAAAGTTTAGACAATACATAAGAAAAATTGCACATGTATATAGAGGGAAATAACTGATGATGTGCTCATTACCTAACAAAATACCCTCTAAAGTTTTGCATTTTTGGATTATAAGGGAGGAGACAGATAGGAAGATATAAAGTATGTGACTTCAGTACAGAACATCCATTTCATTTTATAACAAATAAGGGGCTACTTTAACAGTTATAACAACAAATGAGGCATATGCAATGAACACATGAAGGCTCAGCATTGTGTACAGCCATGCACCACACAAGGAAATCCACAATTTAAAAAGTCTCTCATTTCCTTTAAGTCTGTCATAGACTTATAGCTACACATTATGATAAAACTAAAACAAAAATGTTTTTTAGTATATCTCGTATAATCTGTATGGCTTCTTCTGCATGATCGCATTTCATCATACGCCTTTTGCTGCCTGAATTTTTAGGTGGAAAAACTCCTCTCAAGATTTAGTTTAAGCAAAGCTATAATGTTGAATTCCAATAAGGTAAATTTGTAATGGAAACTCATTGATGAACTAATTTTCTCATCAACTTCTGCCAAAAATTACAAGTAAAAACTGAACAAGATACTATTTATATAATCAACCCCTGAAAATTGTGGAAAAAAAAATGAAAACAAGTTCCACACGTGGTATTAATTCTCCAAATAAAATGAAGTCCTAAGGTCTTTAATTAGACAAACAACTCACTTCATCATCAAAAGTTCTATCTCTAAATTCTAGAAGGTCACTCATGAATAGAAGTGTTCTATAACCAATAGATTTTTCCAGTAGAAAATCCTTAATTGGAAGATATATATACACACACAAACACACACGTATATAATTAAACAATCGAGGGTCCACTCTAGTTGGTTGCCTCTTGACTCCTGTTGATAATAAGTAGATCCAAGGATATTACAAATTAATTTCTGCTTTCCAGCTGAAACTCTAACAATTGAAAATTTAAAAACAAGTAAACTATCAATGAACTGCAATCCAAGGCTCAACTCTTAAATGTGCCAGATTGAAACACAGTTTATTAAATTCATTTTGACATCACACAGACAGCAAACAAAAACAATGCCCTCAAAGCCAAACATATCAATTTCAATAATTGTGGAAATCACCTTTTGGCACTGCTCTCTTTTCATCATTATAGTGAATGAACAAAACCAACCCACCAATTCCAGCTAGAACAGAACCAGGCTGCAATAGTAAATCTGAGATGAAGAGAATTAAAAGAAAGGTAAAGAGAATAAAAAAAGGAAAATTTTAATAAAGAAAATGAATACAAAATGAGATTTTGAAGCAACTTCAAAGAAGATGAAGTCATGATAGCATACAACTAGAAAAGATCTCCAAGAGATAGGAGTCACAGCCTGTTCAGGTAATGGAAGAGGAGGCTTAGTGCTACTCGTGGACCTTGTACTGGAACAGTAGTATCTCTTAGATGAACCATACCTGTGCAGAATGGTTACCAAAAGGTAGCAGAATATTAGAGATTCAGTGATCTATATTGGAGACAGCCAGACATTGCTTTAGCATGTAAGTGGACTCATCATATGATGAGCAATCATAACATCATATACTGTTCTATAGAATGAACTCAATTCCATTTTATTAAACTGAGTTCACGTAAAATAAACAGGGTACGCCAATATCCTTTTCAGCAGCCATGAGACCATATAAATTACAGAAACATGCATGCCTCTTTTTACAACAAATTATCACTTTGCTCACCCCAAGATATGTCAAGCAGTAAACTTTCCTACACAACATAAAATCCACCAGAGAATGTGGATCAAATTAGGGTTTACAACAATACAGCTATCCCCACACTGATGACTGGTATCCTGGTCATACTAGCCAATGCATCCCATATAATATTGAATCTCCATCAAGAGCAGTTGCACATTACATTAAACCCCATTTGTGTGGAGAATTAAAAAGAAAGTTACATACTTCTTGAAACAACTGAGACCCTCAGGATCCCCCAACATTGTCTGTTCAGTTAATGGATGAGGTGATATATTGCTCAGGACAGATCTTGTGTAGATTGATGAGGAGAATCTCTTAGATGCACCAAACCTAGAAAAAAACACCGAAATGCACGTAGATATTAGTCATGAGAAAAGGTTTTAATGAGCAATAGAAAGAGAACATAAAGTACTCCCAGCCACTTTTAGATTGTTTCCAAATAAATACTAAAAATTTAATATACAATTCATATGCAAAATGCATGTGCATGGAGGTGCTTGTGTGCACATCACAAAAGTACATATCATGCAACTGGCAATAACAAATTTATCCACTGCTTCTGCTGAAAAATACTAATGTAAGATAAAATCAGTAATATCTCTTAGTTTGCTCATCTTCATATGGATAACCGACCTCTATAGCATAATGCCCTGAAAGTGACTATCATAATCTATAATGCACCGACACTCTGAAAAATTATCCGTGATGTGTCCAACATGTCCAAAGTGTGTCCGACATGGTTCGACATATGGAGTTCTTTTTTCATATATTTTAAATAGTATAAAAATAACAAAAAATATGAATTTTCTAAAACTACTTGAAACAATAGTGCTACTTCGCCCATCTCATTTTTGCTCTCCTTACATTTCTTTATCAAAACCTTTCTTTTACAAATCACACTAGTAGAATTTTGCCACCATCATAGGCATGAACTTCTTTTTCTTTGTACCCAGATTGATACCTCTGTAGAAATACTATCCATTATCAATTACATATGTAAATATGTGTATGTATTATGTATATATTTACATGAATACTTACATATAAAAAAATATTTTGTATGCATTGGACAGCCTTGTTGGAGCATGTCATGTCATAATTTTTTTAAGAAATGTTGTGTCCGTGTTCATGCATCATACGTCACAATAAAACTAGTTCATTAAATCTCTATCATTATTCAGCAGGTCAAGATGCCTGACAAAGTCACAAACTAAGAGGGCTTTTAGTATGCATCCTAACTAAAACTTCCAGGTAGATCACTATGTTTACTCTAAACAATGTGGAACAGTGCACCGAGCTCCAAACCAATATAAAATCCAGGAAAGCAATGTACGGACCACGTTATGTATATGGATCAAAACAACAGCTTCTGAAATCGTCATTCTTTCCAACACCGCTAACACTAGAAAATCTGTCAGAACTAACCAACATATTCCACCACTATAATCCATCTCTATTTTTCTACAACAAGTTATCCCATTAACCATAGTAAAATACAATCCCTAACTTCTCGCAAACTCATTATTCTCAAAGTAAAACCCCACTCTTCCAGTTAACCCACATCAAATTACAACTCTAAATAAGAGTCATCCAGAATGCAGCTTCATTACAAACCAAATAAGCCCATTGACTCTATATACAAATAACATTGAACATATTTTGCGGATTCTAAAATTAAATCCCCGCTAAAAAAAAATCTGAAATAAAAGCAACTTGATTTAGGAGAAATTAAAAATAAAAATAAAAATTACCGTCTGAAAATCTGAAGAGACGCTTCCGAATGGTTTTTCGAGCAGGAGAAGGCAATTCTTGACAACAATGGCATTTTTCAGCTTTGTTTTTTTTTCCCTCTTCTTCTTATCTATTTAATCTGCTGATTAGTATCGTAGCATAAAATGAAGAAAATATATTGGGAAAAAGAATATCATCATTCTTTTTTCTTTTCTTAATTCCCTTTGAATGGAGAAGTTGAGAAATTTCATTCACATGATACACCTAATAATTGAAATAAAATCAGAAGGCAGAGGTTCAGGGTTTAGAGCTAACGACGTCGTCTGATGGGCTTTCCTTTTCCCCAAGAACACGACGAAGCTACGGTTATGGATCCAAAATGGAATGGCGAAGTTAATGGGTTTGGGCTTGGGCCAGCATCAAGTGAATTATGGGTAGGGCTATCAGTAGGTCTCATTTCAATTCAAATTTAATGCTCCATTGAAATTTGGCGGGGTGGGGTGGGGTGGGGTGGCGTGGGGTGGGGGATGATCAATTTAGCAATCCCCGTAAAACATTCTTATAAGAGCCCTTGTACTTCCGAAATATTTGAATTGAACCATAGGTACGAGTTTGTCATTGTCGTAGTACTACTAAATTCTATTAATTAAAACTCGTATTATACTTGTATAATATATGTACGTAAAAAATATTTTTGTTTCCTTTAATCTAAAAATTATTCAAAAGTTATTTGTAAGTATTAATAAAATGTAATATAAATAAAAATAAAAATTATATATAATTTATGAATATATAATTTATTATTAAATAGTTATCTTTAAATTATGTCCTAATTATAAATTAAATAATATAAAAATAATTATAAAATAATTTTTACTTAATTTAAAATTAAGTAAAAACACAATTCATATAAAAATAATATTCATATTTTTGCTCCTGAATAAATTTTTTTATATTCGTATTTTACCAATTAGCCTATAAATCTATGTATTATCCACTTTCATATTTCACCATAATTTTTAATAAAAAATCATAATATAAATATATTTATTAAATGCTGAATTTTTTCCGTCCCACATTTAAATAACTGGACTACCAATTCATCCACCACAGATGTGGTTGGTCAACAAACACGACCGTAAACAACTTCGAAATCTAAAGAAATGAAGGATTATTGTTAGAAGATTTTAAGACTACAAGTCCAAAGACAATATTATTTTTAGGACCTAATATAGTAATTTAAGTATTGTAAATGCTACTTCTGGTATACATACATTTGATACAAATTTATTATTCAAATATTTTATTTTTTATAAAATAAAATACTTAATATTCATTTATACATTAAATATATCATAAATCAGGTGTAGTATAGATATTACCTAATAAATTAGATTAAATAAAGACAGCTGGTTGTATGTCGAAAACGTGTTCGAATTCGTGGTTTGAGATTTTGGGCCCTTGCACAATCAAGATTAGAATTTTAAACAATTTAAACCCACTCAACTGGGCCTGACAACCTAGTTTAGTCATAGGTGAGCCCGTGTCTATATTATTCTCAACGACACTTGGGAACATTCCCAAAAAAAATTACTTGTAGATGGGCCCATATTTTTCACACATTTCATTTCTTGAGAAATTCATAATTGTCACTCATATTTCGTGTTAGTTTCTCTCTTTCTTAAATCTTGAAAAAGGACAATTTTTGTGAATATGCTAAGTATAAATTTGATTTCTATTGGATATTATTACACATTATCCATACACCAAAAGAGTAATTTGCATCACCTGTTCACCTAGTCGTGTTCAGACAAAGATAGGATCAATTAGGATTTACTCGACGATTGTCTTTTTTTACTTTGTCTGTAATCTTAAATTTTAAAAGTAAATTATATAGAATTCCAAAGTTTACATATAAATTACATGTCCATGTTACCCCCTAAAATTAAAAATTATGATTATGATCCTACAAATACTTTAGAAATTACATTCAAAGTAATAATAGCAATTTGTTTTAAAAAATAAATTCATAGATGCATAATATTAGTAGCCATCTATATATCTTTTATGTTTTGGTGAGTTTATCTTTCTAGTTAAAAGCATATAATACTGCCATTAGTTATTTAAATGATAAAATTGATTAGATTTTAAATTCAAGTTCCATTTTAAATTATTTATGAGTGTTACTTTATTTCATTGAAGTTTTTTTCTCCATCTTAATATCTTGATACAATTTTATTAACCATTAATGAATATCAAGAATTTTTATATAATTAATATAATATCAATTAAAATAAAATATAAAAAAATAGTGAAAATTGTTTGTCTCTCTATGTATAAATCAAACCCCCCCACCCACCCAAAAAAATAAAAATTAAACCACTGTGTCATCCTTTAAAATCAGAATGGACAATAATAGTTGTCAGTGGGGTTTCAGTTTTGAGGAAATTAGGGTAGAAATAGTCAACCTACAAAATGTCAAAATTCTTAAATTTTGGTGCGCGTGCAGATCAGTTGACAGTCAGCGCCTAGGATCCAATGCCGATTACCATTCTGGACCGGACCAGTCAAAACCCATTTTATTCAAATTTCCAGTTCAACTATTTGAATACGGCTCTGCCCCAATTAACGTCCACATTCATTTTATTACCACAATAATACACACACACACACACACACACACATATATATATATATATATATACTCGTTGTTTGACCATAGCAATCAAAATATTTGAGGGAGCCTATTGTTTTATTTGTAATTTTATTGAATATGAATTTAAATTATTTTTTAATTAATATATTTTAAAAAAATAAAAATAAATTGAATCCTCGATAGACCGTAGCATTTTTTTATACTTGGCAATTTAAATTAATTGAAAATTAAGTATTAGAAATAGTGACGTATTCATTAAAATGTAGACGTTATGATATGATGTGATTCTTAAGTTTATATATTAGCGTGGAAAAAAAAAGTTGGAATGACGATAAAGAGAGTATTTTTTTTCTCTCTTTTGATTTTGTGAGAAAATGAAATTTGTGTTATGTATAATAATTTTTTTTTGTAATACGAAGTTAAAGTTATATCGTGTATCCTACTTTTTGGAGCTGTAAGTCATCGAACTGACGATCGACGGAGAGATTTTTTTATTGAAAATATATTATTAAAATCCAATTAAGGATGATAATACTAAATTACCATAACTATTTGGACATTTACATCAAAGTCTAAGGTGGTAATCACTGTCTTATTCATTGAATAGACTAGTTTAGACAAATCATACTACATTTCATATTTCTTGTCCAAATTCTTCTAAACAAAGTATATTCGGAATATTAGAAAATATTCCTACTTTTCATTTTATTTTATTTTTTTAGCCCAACTTTGAGAATGAATATAAATGAAAAAAATCCAAATATGACTTGAATAAAATTTTGTACTTTTCTAAGGACCTAGAGAAAGAAAAATTGTTTGGCGTTAAAAGTAGAAGAAACTTCTATTTTGTGACGTGCCACTTTATGGGCTTATGCAGAGTGAATTTTATTTTAATTATGATTAAGGACATGTATTTGGTGAGATTTGATTTTTCCCCCACAAATTTATTTTAATGTAGAAGAGGTATATAATTTCATTGTTTAACTTAAAATTCTAGAACCTGATCTTCTATAGTTTTATTTAAGTCCAATATTGCAGACTTGTCAAGCCTTGGAATAAGTGTTCTCAATTTTTGACTTGGTCTTTAAGTTGATTAATTAATTTTACCCTTGAAATTCGCGACCGTAATCATGCAAAGTCAAAAAAATTGAAGATTGAGGGGTTAACTTTATTTTTTAAAAATATAGTATATAAAATAGATATTTTTAATTTTTTAACAAATTTAAAATTTTAAAATTTAATAAAATTTATATTAATTTAATAAAATTATAGAGTTGAGAGAGGTAGCCGTCGGCTCCCCCCAACTCGGGCTTCGTCTCTAACCGTAACATTATTTTCTTGAAGAAGCGATCAAGTATAATTATTATCTTGATCACTAATAATTACATAAAAAAATTTAAAAAAATTAACATGAATTATATAACTACATATTATTTGTTGAATTTCAATACAAAACTTAATTATTACAGGATTTTCAGATCATTTTTTTACCAGCTAAATTAGGCATGTTTGGCTACCTTAAAATTGTTTGATGGCAACAAAATTTGTATGGGTTAAGAATGGGAAGTTTTAAGTTGGAAATGACTCGTGTATGTCAAAAAGTAGAATATATGCAAAGCAAGAAAGGTAAGTGATGTCTAATCACTGTGCCACATTAAGTGTACAACATAAATTTTCTTACTTGGGTTAGGTAAAGGTCTGATTAAAGTTATATTTCTTAAATTTTACGGCATAAAACCCACTTTAAATCCTCTAGAACCATTCTATCAATCCAAAGTTCGCATTAAAGAATGATGATAATTCACATTAAAATATGATAAATTTGATGTAAGGAGCACTTTATCTTCGTGTCGTAATTTTATAAGTTGATAGAAATAATTTAATTTATATTTTCAAACCTACGACGTGCAAACTCATGTATTCCGTCTTCGTCAAAAAATAATTATTACTAAATAGACCAACAAAAATAAAAAAAATAAAAAGTTTTGGTAGTAGTTGTGCATTTTTTTTTACTAGTAGTGTATGAGTGTCTTTATTTTTTATTTTATTTTATTTTATTTTATTTTGCTTCAATTTTATTAAACTAGGGTAAGTGGCAAAAAAAGCCCCTCGTGAAAGTGTTAAAACAACATAATTTTTACTTTTATCATGTTTCCATGCTCCTATAATATACATTGAATATGTACTTTGTTATATTCCCCTCTTAACCATTCCATTTCCTTAAATATTGTGTACAATTTTGGCATTATTTGACTAATTGATATCGAATATTTTTTTTTTATTTTTGTGAAAGAAATATTTTGTTTTTAGAGTATCGACATGTTTTCAAGAGACAATGTGAGAGTATGCTAAACAACCTTGTTTTGTGTAATAATCAATATTATTAGTATATGATTACTTTAATTGATTATAAAAAAAATTGATTTAAGATTAATATTTGGTGTACCCTGTGGACTTAATCTCCTCCTCTGAGTTTAATTAGGAGTCTTTTAATTCTTCTTTCTTTCCCTAGTCTTTTATTTAATATATCTTCCATAATTTACAATCATCAATTCAACACACGTAACATATCAAATTATTAAATTTTATAATAAATAATCGGGTCAAAATAAGTTGCAAGAATTGTTGATTATTAGTTCCTGAAATAATTAATAATCGGGTCAAAATAAATTCTCTCGATAAAGATGCTACAAGGAGCATCTTAATCAATGGATTGTGAGAACATTATGCTAGCAAACCTAGCATTCATAGGCAATGTTAAATATTAATAGTATCAAATTGATTCTCAAATTCATTCACCTGGTTTTCTTTCTTTATAATCAATGGCTTCTTATAAGTATAATTTATTTCATCCTCCTCTACAGTGGTTGGATCTTATAAATATTATAATCGATAGTATATGTTGGGTGTAAATGTCACCAATACATGTGGATGTGTATAAAATATGTGATAAGATGCACACTTAATACATATTGTTGAATTAGTTTTATACCAATAATTCGTATGTACACTAAAATATTATATTAACTTTATTTTTAATCCATTGAAAAGTCGAGAGATAGATCTACAACTTTTATATTTACCACAAAACTCAGTTTATTCAATTTTAATGAGAAAAATCAGGTTAAAAAGTCAGCGCTGGAGTAAAATTTTTTGGTTTGACATATTTTGGTATTTTTTACATAACTTTCTTCACAGAGTTCATATTGATTTGATTTAAGTTTCTATAAAAATTAAAAATATAGAGCTACAATTTACTAGAATACAATAAAAATCAATTCATACAAAAAAGAACTCAAAAATTACTTGTAAGATGACTAATCCTACCAGTGCCTAGGCGCTGCAAATTGAGCATATGGTGCCTAGACACCAATACAGAGAGTCTAGGGAGCGAAACAGAAGACATGGCACCTAGGAGCCATTTAAAGATAGTTCAAACAGAGTATTTGGCACTTAGGCGTCGTTCTTCTTAATCTAAGCGCCAAACAGTATGAAAGTTTGAAAGTGCGATTTTTTACTCGAATTTTGGATATTAATTGAGAAAAATTATAAAAGCCAACTTCTAAAAAGACTTTGGGAAATCTTTTGGACTTGAGAAGACTTAAAGAAATAAAAGAAAAGGCAAAGGTAAGAGCTTGAAGATTCAAAAAGGTGGATTCCATAATCAAGATTCGAAAAATTTATTCTTTCCTTTTTTCTTTACCATAAACATGAGTTTGTCTATAGATTCTATGCTTATGGCTATAAGCTAATTATCTTTTCTAGCGTTTTAATATAACCTAATTAGGATATTTTAAATATTTCTATTAATTCAATTCTCAATTTATTTTTTCGGATTGAGTATTCTTTATTGTTCTTAATGTTTCTAATTAGTTGATCACTAATTAGATAATTTGTTAATCATTATCTATAATGTGAATTATGTATTTAGTTTATTGTAAAAAATATCATAAATTATATGTAGAATATATTTGTATGGTTTGTCTAGTTATTGCATGAAATTCATAAAACTTAATGAGTTGTTGATTGTTGGAATTCACATAAGAATATAGTGGGTTGATAATATTGATGATATTTTCGTGAAACCATGGGAGAGGCTAGTGAATAATTTAAAGATTGCCAACTATTATTTAAAAAATAAATTGAGATTGATGAGATAGACCCTAGGTTTTTAAACTAATTATGATAAAATCAATTCAAACTAATTATGGTAAAATCATAAACCCTAGATTTTTAAGTTATTGAATTTCATCTTTAATTGTTTTTGATTATTAGTTTAATTAGTTAGGTTTAGTTTACAATCATCAATAATTTCTTGCATTTATTCAAATAAAGTTAGAGTTGATATAATTTCGATACTTATTAAATTTCAGTTATCGTAAGAATAATATCCACTTATCATTTTATTACTTGTTAACGATAACACAGACTTCCGTTTGTAAAATTTATAATATACATCTGCAGATGTAACATATTTTACACCTCTACAGTGTTGTCAGGTTCGCAATTCATAAATGTAAATGTGGTTAAATAGGTAATATCACCTCATGTTTGTTTGGATGAGGAGAGCAGGCTCAACGCAAAATGAAGGTGATCATGGTATATATATTCTTAAGTAAATAATGCAAAAAGTTATTAAAATAACAAAATATTAAATATCTATTTTTTTCTAATAGGTTAAGTTTATAGATAAATTAATAGTTGGATCTAATATTCTAACGTGGAAAAATACTCAGGTTCAAATATTATTGTAACTTTTTATCTTTTTAAAAAATAAAGTACTTCGCCTCATAAAAAAAATTCAAATCACATACGTAGGAATTTTATTGAGATTATTGAATATTAAATATTTCTCCTCTCTGTATATAAGTTCAAAATGCTAAAACCATTAAGTTGGAATATCTATCCAACTCTATTAATCTCCCTATTATTATTATTTTTTTTTTCTGACTTATTTTAGTGGCCCTTAGCAATTCCGAAATAGTTGTTTAACTTTGCATATGTATGATCATATAAATCATATCCTAATCATCTGTAATAATTACATTTAGCTCGGAATTATTTCATTACAAACGTAGGGAACAACTTAAGTACTAATTAAGCAATCTTGACACCATTTAAAAAGGAGCTTAGGTTGAGACTTTGGACTAAATTGAAATTCTTTAATGACTTCACGGGTCAGAATTGAAATTAATATTTTTTTATGGGGTATAACTTTATACATCACCATACTTGGAAATTGGTCCTTTTTCTTTTTTTCACAGTTACCCCCCTAGCTATCTTACTTTTTCAAGGCTAGCTAGAAAAGCATAATTATATATATATGAGCTGGAATTATGACCCCGCAAAGCCCATCAAAAAGGGAATCTCATCATAAAAAATCCAACGGCCCAAGATCATTATAATGAGTGTTGCTTGGCTGCATCCTCATGTGAGGTACAGAACCAATGAAAATGATGGCCAAAGTCCAATCAATCCACATTGCTCTCACACTCATATATGTGTGTGTATATAGTGCCCACAAAACCTTATGGAGTTGTTTGAGGGGAGCAAGCAACATGCATATGTTAAATGCCACGTGTCCATTTCATATTTTAAGAATTACAAATATTTTTTGTTAATTTCTATATTGATTATATATATTTTGAAATGAAAAATTATTTGTTTCATAATATTTTTTAGTATAATAAATTACCTGCAAATAAACCCCTTAAAAATATATAATATTTCATATATATATATACATAAATATATATATTAATTTGAGTCAAAATTATAAAGATCATCTGCGACAACAAGTTAATAGAGGTTTTGATCGTTTGTAATTCTGATATTCATAAAATTTATTGTAATTAATTTAAAATAAAAAAGGGGTAATCCTTAATAAAAATCATATGACGATTAAGTCAATAAAATTCGAGATTATGCTCAAATAAATTGCTCAAAAATAAAATGGCATACCTCTTAATCCACAATTATTAATCTACATTTTCTTTAGGTCAAGTCAAGTTGGGCATTAGCGTAAAAAAAAGTGAGTCTTGTCCTGTTTTGTAATTAAAGTGTTTGGGGTTATTTTTGTCCTTAAGGCAATAATCATAAAAATACCACATCATGTGTATGTGTGTGTGTGTGTGTATTCTTTTGTCTCGATGTATACATTACTATCTAGAATGGTACTAGAGTTGAGCCACTTGCCCCTGCTTTTATAACATTACGTGTAGACTTGGTAGAAGTAAGAACTAGGACCCCCCAATATCAGGGTTTCGCACATTTATGAGTTTGAATAGAAACTTTAAATAAAAGTGCACAATTTGGTAAATTTTAAAACAAGAAACAAAGTGTTCAACTGATATATTCATCTTTTTCGAAGTTGAATATATTGAAGTTGGAATACAACTTCACAATTTGCTACTATTTTTGTTTACATAAAATGATGGTGATGAGGATGTCTTGTACCCACTTGAAGTGAAGTGATGTAGTTTAAATTTGTCGGATTAATATTGGGTTGATTTGATATAAGCTCAAGTACAATTAAATTAATTTTATGGTCTATTTTTAGCACAAACTCATTGTATGATTGTATAAGTTTATATCGTCATGTTTAGTTTAGCTAATATGAGGTCGGACATAATATTTAGGATTTTTGTTAGGCTCAAGTTTAAGGTTACAGGATCATTGCATTTGTTCTTCTAGCCCAAACAATCGAACTGAGGTGATCGGTTAGCCAAGTTATTTGGATCGATCCGAGTTGACGAGTTCAACTCGAGTTTAGTAGAAATAGATTCGTACTCTATTTATACCAAATTTTGTAAGTAAAGGATTGCTACCTTATTTGGATTTCATAATTTATGGATGATTTCTAGATTATCTAAGCAATGTAACAAAGTTCTTTCCAATATCAATTACCTTTTTAGCTATATGCTATATATGCCTTCATTAATCATAATGTTTGGAATGAGGATTGAAGAGTACTCGAACGTCTGATTGTAGGATTGAAGGTTCTTGATTTGTGTTATTTTTTAAAATACATTATGAAGAAAGCTCAAGATCTCACACGATTATGATCTTCTAATGCTAAAAAATAGATTTAAAATTATATTATCCTTAGATTTGTTGGAGTGACCCCAAATAAAAATCGTTTAATATTTAAGTTCACTTAGAAATAGAAAAGTTAAAAAAATTGTATATTTTTTAAATTTTTATTCAAGAGTATTTATAGTAAGTGAGAAAACATACGCGATAAAACTTGTTATTTTCTATCAGCATATGTAGTCTTTATTATCATAAGATCAATGGTAGACATTTCAAATCATGGCTCGACATGAGATCGAGTCGGATAAGATCCGCACAAAACTAAACGGATCTTAACCTATTTAAGCATTATTTTATAGTAATGAGGATAGTTTTGTCTTTTGACACATTTTTATTATTTTCCCTTTGGGAGTATTTAAATCTTATATTGGTATCTAAGTACAAGAGTCCTAACAAGTTGTACGGATTTTCTGTTATAATATTGTATTTTATTTTATTAATATACGTTATATGTACATTAATGATGTCATTAATATACACGTGATATGTATTGATAAAATAAAATATAATTTTGTAATAAAGAATCCGAATTAGCTAACCAAAATCCTAAAAATTAAAATTTTGGACTCATGAATGTGAAAGTTTAATAGCTACATAAGTTTTATATATAAGGAAAAAAATAATAACATGTGAGGAATGAGACAGTCGATTCTTAACAAGCAAGTTATACGATGATCTGTTTCTGTAAGAAGAAACTTAAGAAATAGTGACCTTTTTTAGTTCTGATGGTTGCAGCGAACTTTAGTGTGTTGTTGAACTGATCCATCCATCTGAAAAAAGCTCAGAATAAACATCCCATTGAACTATCCTTTTCTGTCATTAAAAAAAGGGCAATAAGTGTTAGAATGTAAGATCAAAATAAAACCAAAAATAAAAGTAGGAAAATTTTGGTGAAAATTAGAAGCCAAAAGAGAATATTATTGCAAGGGTTATGCATGTAATGATTTTATTTTATTTTTTCCTATAAATCAGTGGAAGACTGCAGCGGATTCTGTCTTAGGTTCTTAATAATATCCCTAGTTATTTATTTATTTGTTTCTTTTTTTAAAGCAATATCCGGGTTCTTTCTTTCTTTCTTTTTTATTATGATTTGGTAAAAAATAATCTTAAGATCAAGGATCGAGCCAAGGAGGCTGCCAGTGATGGAGCTGGGAGGGGGAGGAGGCTAGGCAGCGTCTTCTCAATTTTATAAAATTTTAGATTTAGTATAATTTTAAATAAATTTATTAAATTTGAAATTTCATCCCCTTAAAAAATTAAAAATATTATATATTTATTATATTTTTTTTAAAAAAAAATCGACCCCTCAATCTAGATTTTCTGCTCCATCCTTGCTTGTGATGTTGGTAGCCGCATAGGAAATAAAAAAATTTCTTATATGGACCGAGTATGAAACACTAAATAAATTTAACTGCTTACATTAAATAGAGATAATTAAAAATTGTACCATTTTTGTGTACTTTTTTAGAGGAAAAAATAAATAAATACAGTACATAATTTAAACAATCGAAGTGAAATACTTCAAGTATTTGACTTGTGAATAAGACATTTTTCTTCATGGATTATTTACTTCTATGGAAAAATCAAAGTTAGCTTGCGTACATACACTGAGAGATGATGTTAGAGCTCTGTTCCTTTCATACCTTTCAACAACCATCCTCTCTAATTTGGCTGTTAGTACTCTACCCCTTTATCCCCAAGAAGAAAAAAAAAAGTAAAATTTCTAAATTTATTACAGATATTGTTCTCAGATCCTTTCACACTGTAAATCTTATAAACCACAAAAAAATAAAGAATTAGTACAAGAGAAAAATCTCTCCTTTTCTTTCTGTTTGACCTCTTGCAAGAACACAGTTACCTCTTTTCATGGCGACCCCACTCTTTTCTTTTTTTAAGTGCAAAAACCTGAGCTGAAGCCGGGTCTCTCTCTCTCTCTCTCTCTCAGAGGTGAATGAAAGGCTAAACAGAATACCTTTTTGTTTTCTTTTCTTTCTTCACTTCTTTCTTGGTGAAAACCCTAGTTCGTTCATACACAGAGAGTTTTGAGGAAAACAGGGAGATCATTTCTGAATTGTTTTTAGGCAAAACTCTTTTTTGGTGAAGAAAGTAGCAGAAGAGGAGCCTGGAAAAGACTGTACATCTATCTTGTTTGCAGATCAGAGGCTTTTTTGAAGTCATGGGTATAGTTTCTGAAAAATCTATGGCTTTTTGTGGCAGCTTCTATTTAATGGTTCTGTGGTAGTAAGCAAGAGGAAAAAATCTCAGTTGCAGGACTGCGAAGTCTCTCGCCATATCTCTGTCTACCCCTCTTACGTTATTCCTTCTTTTGTTTGACGGGTGCTCTTTTGTCTCTCAGAATTTACTTTCTTGCTCTAAAAGAGGAGAGAGAGAGAGAGAGAAGATAATGGATTCTGGCAACAGTGGGAGCCTGCAGTCATCGAGTGGTGGTGATGAGGAGTACGATTCACGCGCCGCCGACTCTGTCTCGGCTTTTATGAGTGGTGGCCCCATTTCCAACCCACCACCACAGCCACCACCGTTCTTTGACCCGCTTTCTAACTATTTGCAACTCCACCAAAACCCCAACTCATCGCTCCTCAATCCAAGCCTGGCCTGGCCAAGAACTTCAACTACTGCTCTAAGATCCGACCCGAATCCCGTTACTCATGATATCATCAACCCCATGCTTTCCAGCTCTCCCCCCTTCATGCCGTCTTTCCAACCACCGGCGGCGGTTGGAGTAGAGAATAGCAGTCCCACCCTTGCACCGCCGCTGCAGAATCAGAATCAAGCGGCGGCGCGTAACCCGAAGAAAAGATCAAGAGCCTCCAGACGAGCGCCAACCACTGTGCTGACCACAGACACCACCAATTTCAGAGCCATGGTTCAGGAATTCACTGGAATTCCCGCCCCACCCTTCAATAATTCGTCTTTCCGAGAAGCAGGCTCGACCTTTTCGGCACAAGATCCACCTCCTTGGACGCGGCACAGCCGCCGCCGTACCTCCGCCGTCCCTTTGCCCAGAAAGTTCAACCGCCGCTTCCGTTTCTTGCTTCCTCCTCTTCTCTGTTGAGCTCCACCGCCCTTGATGCCATAGCAGCTTCTTCTACTACTAACAACAATATCACCACTGTTTCTTCAACTACCAGTGCAGCTTCCAGTTCAACTCCCTCCATTAACTACCAACTGCCAATCACACAAAGTTCAAATCTTTTCAACATTCCAAACCCAATTCTCACTTCTCTCCTTCAATCAAACCCCAAATTTCCATTCTCCAGTTCTCCTGTAATGGGCTCAAAGCTCCAGGGTTCCTTTGAAATCCCATCAAATGATCATTCACACACAAAAATGGGGGCTTGGATGAACAATTCGGTTTAGGCCATGGAAATCATGTTTCTGCAACCCTCAGTGGCCTCCCAAACCTCATTCCTTCTGATCAAATCGCTCTGCGTAACGACCACAACAATAACACTGATAGCAACAATGCAGCAAGGTGGAGCAATAATCCGGTGAGCCCAGATGGAGATAAAGATGATGGGGTTAACTTGAGGCCTCTCAATGGCAACTACAGCTTCCCGAGGAACATAGTAAACAGCAAGATGAATTTCTCGGCTTCTTCGACGTCGAATTTTCACGGTGGAAAGGGGCCGGAAAACGTTGCCGCAAGGGGAGAAGGTATGGTGGAATCATGGATTTGTTCTTCAGAGTAGAAATCATTATAGTATAGAAAGTTTGCTGGGGTAATGATGAGGGCTATGATTCAAACATTGAAAAGAGGTTAAATTAGTGTGATCTTCATGATCCTTAACCATGACTTTCACAAAGTTAAAAATTTACACTGTACTAGTGCTTAAATTATGTGTAAATAATAGTCTTCTTTTTGGATCCTTTTTCATAAATACATACATATATATATATATATATATATATACATATATCATTAATCATATACAAAAAAAACCTTTCACTTCATAAACATATATAAATGCCCATCTTTCATATTTGGATAATGGACTTTTCATCTATCATTTGTTTTCTTATGAATGAATCATGGATGTTAGCTTTCTTTGAATAGGAAAATACTGTTATATTTTGTTTCATATAACTGTGCTGTTTCTGTGCTTTGTTTTCATATTTGGGGTTTGACTCCGTGATGAAAATGTGAATCGACAGAAGAAAGAATCAGAAAAAACATCGAACTTTGTGAAGCTTGCTGCTTTTCCTCGTACCTTCTATCGTATGACTTTTGCTCAGTGTTTATTCAGTTCATACTAAAACATGCACTCAGATGCGTAAAGATCAAGAATTGCGGGTAGCATTAATGGGGGTTTTTGCCGGTGGTCGGAAGTTCTGATCTGGTTTCTTGAATTCTAATTTTCTTTGTTCATATCTTGAGTTTTTTTATGGTCTGAAATAATCCGGAAGTACTGTAAGGGAGGAGCAATCGGCGGCGGGACTTGGGGACTGGTTAGGCGCCGCAACCAATTATCATATTTTATTTTAAATAGATTTTCATGTAAAAAAAAATTATATGTACATTCGGTATGAAGTACATATAAGTATATACATACAATATAAATATAAAATAAAACATGAAATTAAAATAGAAAATTTCATATTCGCTGTAACATTACGTCAAAAACAAGTTTCATATTTTGGTGTCTTGATTTTTGCATTATTTTTTTTTTTTTAACAAGTGGACTACAAATATAATAGTGTATCTAGGTACCATTTTAATACTTTTCCTCCATCTTTATATTAAATTCCTATTATAAGATCCATGACCAATTATCATTTCCCTCCCTAAAAATATGTAAAATCAAAGTCAACTTTAGCAAGATTTAAGGATGATTTTATGCTGAGCATAAACCCTAGCTAGCAGTATAAGGGACAAAAAAATGTTATAGGAGAAAATTTCGATCCAAAAATTTATGTAAACGTAATATATGCATGTATTTATTAGTATGATATAAGTACGACTTATTTACAAACCGCTATAAACATTTGAAAATTTAATTACAACTACTATGTAATATTCAATCTACACTTGTAATACAAATAATATTTCACATGAAGATTTAAAAAGAAGAAGATTTTCATTAAGATATTATTCGTGTTCAATCAAGATCTAACAAATGTAATTTTCCGTAAATTTTAACTTATTTTATAGATGATGACAGAGTAGATGATGTTCTTACGCAAGAATCTTCCTACTTAATTGAGTAGAAACAAAACAAAACTTCATCGTCCATTACTATTTCTTCAAACCACAATAAATGTTTCCCAAACATTTGCATCACTTTATGCAGACTAATTTCTTGCATCACAATTTATCTACTTTATTGTGTCCCGTCCCCCCCCCCCCCCCCCCCCCCTAATACGGCTTGAAAAAATCTCCTCCAATATATAGTAATTTACCGATTCTTTGGCTACACTAAGATGCAGGAATTATTACTTCAATCAAACATGAAAATACCTCTTAGGATTTTTTAATTATGATTCTCAATTAAATTAATTGATTTTGTCCCAATTTAAAGGAGCTATAGAGAGGGTTGGGTAAACTAATGGCTTTATCAATCTAGCTAGGAATCAATATCATAGACATAAGGTTTGGACAAATACAGCTTCACTACCTTACTGGGGCATAGGGGCATCCATGTTATAGGTTACTATTTTAGTTTCTACAATCTCTATACCTAGCCATTATAATTAACCTAAGTAAATGTGTTTGGTGTAATTTAGGATTGATTTACCACTTGATAAGCTAAATCCTTAAATTATGTCACGATTTCAGTGGATAAAGTTTACATTTTACTTTTTATGTGTTTCTTTTTCATGTAAGTTGGATTGATTTTCAAGATCTCTTGAAACGAGCAATTTAACTGAAGATCGATCGATTTCGTTAGTAAGGATGAGAGTATGGTGGCCATGCAAGCATATGGCTGAAACATATGGGAGATTTTGTTCCAAACTGAACCTATTTTTCTTGCATTTTACACTCTTACTATTTTGAAAGACAAAAATTAAGGATGCAAATGAAATTTTACTCAACTTTGGTCACTCAAAACTACATATATACTGATGCGAGCGATTCCTACTATCGATCATAGATGAGACGGCTATAATTGATACAAACGGAGCAGTGAACTAAAAGCGAGGGACTCTCGAGTGTCGCTTTTTGTAGTATATCGGATGAAGAAAATGGCTCCGTAAGGACTTTAACAGAGAGGACAATTGCCTTCAAACTTCAATGAATGTGCTTTTTTTCTCTAAAAGCCCCTCCCGTGTTGAATTGAAGCAGAAATCTGACCCTCATCAATGCAACAGCTAGAAAGTGGTGTAGAAGGTCTATATATATATATATATGTATGTATGTATGTATCGTGTAAGAAGAGCTAAGGTAACATGTTGATGAATTTCTTACACCTTGATTATGAGTTTGAGTCACGTGGAGGAAAGATTTAAGGAACGAACGAATATCATTTTTTTTTTTTTTTTTTAAAGTTAGTATGTATATCGTATGATGAATGTTATGTCCTGATGAATCCAATTGGTGGGCAGAAGTTGTAGTTCGAAGGTTGTCATTAATGCGTTTCCCAGCTTAGGATGGGCCATTTTTTATCATTACAATCAATATTGGTGTGGATTCGGTATTCCCCGACAGCAGTTAAGGTTGCGTTGGTATGGCGCAGAACAAACAGGAATGGATCCAAGAAAAAAATGCTTAGAATTTGTCCAAAATGGTATAACCAGTACAATTTTGTGGATTTGTAGATATCTCTAAATGGACGATTTTTTTCTCTTATCTGGATTTGGATGACGGCAACTGCATTGTTAAAAGGCCATATAAATATATATAGAACACCCACCCCCCCCCCCCCCCCGAAAAATTTTATTTAGGAAAATCATTTTGTCGCCCCATGGAAACACATAAGCTTCCTTTTTTCTTTTTTTTTACTATTTGCATCCTTTATCATCATTAATTCACCCCAAATTATTAATCATTAATTCACCCAAAATTACTAAGTTCCTACAAAAACTATTCACATGGGATCTTCAAATTAGATTATAAATCTAATCATACTTCTAGAGTTCCATAATTAATCATACTTAGCATTTTCCACCATTAATCCATAAATTAGACCTTCGAGGCTAATGGGTTTTATGTTGCACCTCCCTCGAATTTTTAAATTCGTCTCCTCGTGATTCCTCCCTTGAGGAATAAATAGCTAGGGGGTCAAACTCGATAATACATATCATACGTTTAAATCAATAATAAATGAAGAGAATATAAATATTTTAATTTAAGATGACATATCTTCAAATGATGTTAAATGAAAATATTTATAGGTATATATAAGACGGTGTAATGCACTGGAATATAATGCATATGAGCTTATGAATTTAAGATTTTTTTTTAATAATTCAAATTCTAAATTTCATCCGATTAATTTTGAGAGAGATCAATTTTACTTCCTGATTCGACTTAAGATAAATTTAAATTAAGTCATAATTTATACATAATCGAAATATAACATTCTATTAAAATCAATCAACTTAATAAACTATCTTTACGCAGTATGAAAAAAGAATCCCAAAAAACAACACAAATGCGCCATATATTACCGAATATTTTAAAAAGTATTTTAAAAAGTAATACAGCAATCAGAACAATTAATTAAAAAGTTTCATATATATATTTATATATAAGAGGATGGCATTGGTGGGGGAGGAAAAGCCAAAAAGGCAGTGAAAAAAAGGAGGTGAAAAGATGAATGGCAAAGTCCGATCTTTACGGCAGTCGGCAGTGTCAATTTTTTACTTATAATTTCTTCTCAAAGGCAGTAATCTTTTTCATATAATTGGATGATGGATGACAAACTTTTTAATTTATTTTTTTTTTTTATTTTTTTTTTCTTTCAATTTCAGATCCCTCCTCCAAGTTTGAATTAAAAAATAATGACTGACATGAAAAAAAAAAAAAAGAAAAAAGAAAAAAAATAACACCTTTATGATAAAAAAATATTTTGTTATCATTTTTTGATGGTATGCTATGATGACCATTGGGAAAACTTTTTTTCCTCACGAAAAGGTTATATTTTCTTGTCTTTTCTGCTCAAATTTTTCTTTTGATTTTTTCTTTTTCTTTTTTTAGAATATGTTTTGGGTTCTGTTCTTAATTGAAATTAAATTGTTCTAAATTCTAATTATGCAAGGATTTGTTCAATTAAATTGACATAATCATGTCTGAAATCTCAACAATATTACATAAAAAATTCTTGGACAAATTCAGTATAATGATCATAATGCCCGTCCACCCTTATAGTCTATTGATCAATATAGATTGAGTACGTTTTTTCAATACACTCTAATAAGACTTATGCGATGAAATTAAATAATAACTAACTACGAAAAAAATAAATCTAAAAATTGTAAGTTTGAGTCAAGTCACGGTCCTTTAAACGAAGATGACAAATTAATATATGGATAAAGCATTATTACATGGACGAATTCTTAGTACCAATCTAAAAATATCTAAAAATACATATAATAAAGATACATACAAAGCAAGCAAAGGTCCCTAATTGTTATTATACAATTTTGTTCTTTATTTTTCTAATAACAATAAATGAAATAAATTCACAAACTATTAAATGTATATATTATCATAGAAAAAAAGTATTAATATCTATATATATAATTTAATAGTTCACTGGGAACAACTTGGATCGTAGCAATGATGGCTATGTCACTCAATCAGACTTCACCCACACCTTCAACGTCACTAAAGGGATAGCCCCCTACCAAACCATCAAAGCACTAAGAATGTTATTGGAGCGGATTCGAATTTATTTTATTATTATAAATAAATTTAATGTGAGTTTTATTTTTTTTAAAATTTATATCAAATCAGTCTTGTTTATTTTTATTAATTTATAAAATTTATTATATATGTGTGATATTTTTAAAAAAAATTATATGTTATTCTTAAAAATATACTTTTAAAATAATAAAATGGGTTTAATGAGTTTCACCTATCAGCTCCGTGAGAGCCATGTCCGGATCCGAATTCTAGGTTTTTTTATGAAGTCTTGATCTCGATTGATTTTGCTAGACTTGTTTTAAATTCATCAATTTGACATCTCTACATAACACTATTCTAAAAAAAAAAACCCATCAATAAATAAAAAATGTAGATTTAAAATAGTCTTAGTTATGTATTATTGTACCCTATACATGCATGCAGGTTAGGTGATATTTCTATACCTACCAAATAATTAAACAAGGTCTAACTCCATTCACTAACATGAAAAATATTTTAAATTAAGCAACATTTAGTGCATTAAATCTTGTAATTTATTCATGTTTTGACTTTAAACATATGCAAATACCATTTTCATCAAGAAAATAATTGTTTTTAGTTAGCTTTTAAGCATATGAAGAAAGAAAAAATTAAATTTAAGATGTAAGAAAATCGATTTATAGTACAAGGGCTAAAACTAAATGTGGACCACATTAATTTTGGCCCAACCCCAAAAGATATTAGAGATAAGTTATACATGAGCTAATCCTATAACGTCACCAGATGACGTCCCATTTCTAATGCACCCAACTTGTTACTCAAAAGAAAGGTTATTTTTGGTATTTCAAATTTTCAATGAAAAATAATCCGATTCAAATGATAGTAATTTTTTTTTTCAATTTTCTCATCAAAATTCAAAATTCAGATATAACAAAATTGACATTAATTGTATTTTGAAAAAGTTTTATTTGACTATATATATATATATATATTTAATTGACTTATTTAAAAAAACTCATAGAAGCTAGTTGTAGGTGAGTTGTCAATGCAATTCACCCTAATAGCAATTAGACTTATGAAAATAATTAATTCAAATTATTAAATATTTTACAATTTTTAAATTAATTTTTTTACTAAAAATCCATTATGTTTGGATTTGTTTCGGGAAAATTAAAAGGCTTACCCTTGAACAGTTTTCTCCCTTTATCCAAAGTAACTCTATTATTCTTCCAAATTGAATAGGTTCTACCGAGAAGTAAATGAATCGAATCGAATTGAATCGAATTGAATTTTTACTCAAACTTAAAAAATTATCTTTGAAGTTAATCGAGTCGAATTTGAATGAATTTTAATCGAGTCGAATACGAATCTAACTCGAATAAATTGATCTTTTTACTCATATTTCTTTATTTTTTTTACTAATCAAGTCGAGTTCGAATTGAATTGTAGATTTTATCGAACGAAAAAATGTGTTCAAGTTTACTTTGTTAAATTAACGAACTGAATTCAAAAGAGTTTTTAACGATCGATATCAAATCGAGTATCGAATAATTTAATTTATTTTTCAGTCATATCCCTACTACATCAACGTCATTAAATTATTCAATTGTTGTATTACTTTAAAATATATAATATTTTTTATATTAAAAAATATAATATATAATATAAAAAAATATGTGGCACTATTAATAGATAAAAACTTAAATACCTTCAAAATAAAATCAAACATTACTATATAACACTCAAATTAAATTTTCACAAGAAGAAATGAAATGAATGGAAAAAAGGGGAACAATAGTTTGAGGGGGGGCCTCTTTTAAATTCCACCCCCGCCACATTTGTATTAGAGGCGTGCTCTACTGCTCTTACAGTCAGGAACATCGTTTCAGTGGGGGGACCCTACAAAAACAAATATGATTGAGGAATTCTATGTTAAAAACCTTGAAGGAAAAAAAAAAAAAAAAAAGCCAATTAACATTTTTTGAGTATATGAGTTCAATTGGCCTTTTCAATTTGGCCCTTTGATCCCATTTTTAATTACTGATTTAAATTAAAAAAAGATTATGAAAAGTAATGTTTTTTAATTAAGACATTCAATTTGGCTCAAATAAGATACAATTTCAATTCTCAAATGAAAGAATGACTTTATATATCGAATATTATTAAATTTAGTTCAAATGGTAAAATTAAAGTTTCAAAATTCTTAATTTAGACAAAATTTTAAGTTTTTGTTTATTTCAATAATACTTGATTTTTTATAGATGAGTATTTGATATTTGTAAATAATTTATGTAATGATATTTTGATTGCTTTATTTAAAAATAAATTTGAATTTAATTTTATGGGTAAGTACAATTATATGAGTATGAAAAGGTATTGAACAATGATCATTATTCACAAGCATATAATTGTATTCTCATTATACTTATGTCCAGGCGAAGGTAAAATTATAAGAATTTTAAAAAATATTTGCATAGAATAGAGAGTATAAACAAATTGAATCGAACTAAACATGTATTGTTCCAGTTTGATTAAATTTTTATCGAATTTAAAAAATTATATTTGCACTTGATTGATTATTAATTTAATAAAGTTTGAACAAGCTCTAATCGATTTGATTTTTTTTACACATATTTTTATTTTTAGTAATCAAGTCGAGTTTGAAATAAATTTTAAATCATATCGAATGAAAAAATATATAATTTAATTTATCATATTTAATAAATTAAATTTAAATATTTTTTAATAATCAATTTCAAATCGGGCATCGAGATTGATTTACTTTTTCGCCGCAGCTTAGAATAGCAGCTCAGAATAACTTTAATTCTCTCCATCAAGATCCTTGGATCATTTACGTCATTGCCACCTCATGCTTACCTAAGATAGGGAGGCCCAACACCCTCCACTTAAACGAGCCAGGCCCAATGGGCTAATGAGGAGGACTGACGGTCTGTTACATGTCATCTTCTTGGACATAAAGTATGGGCCTCAGTCACCCAAAAAAGAAAGGGTGGGCCCACTAACCCCATCCAATTGTCCCCTTCCTATATGCACGCATTTAAAATTCTATCTTATAATTGATATTCAATTACAAAAAGAATTTTCTATTAACAAATGGATGATGCGAACGTGGCTTGGTCAGTACTACCCGGACATCCAATGACCCGCTTTGAATCCTATATTATAATTGATATCCAATTAAAAATGGGTTGTCGGTTAATGAATAGATGGTACGAATATAACTTGATTAGTATTGCCCCGTCGTTCTACGGACCATCGAATTATAGAAGATTGGTGTTTTTCACGTTTTTCGCCACCAAACTCCTTGTAATTCACAACCACACCATTGCATGTAGTGGTTGTGTAATGACCCATCTCTCCATGATCTTAGTACTCCATGTGCATTTCACATGTTTTTTCTTCTCTTTGTTTGTTTTGTGTCAAGTGAAATGCTTTGTCTGATTTGGCAAAAGTAGATGTCTGCTGCTTAGGGGAAGTACGGATGATGGTGTGACACAGGTTTGTGTATTGTTGTGTGGGTTGGTCCAGGTTGAATCGGCCCAAGCTGTGTAGGTCTGCCTCAGAGATGAGCCGGTTAAGCCTAGACTCGATTCTAAAGCGGTCCGGGCAAAATTGAAAGTCAGGCTCAATTCGACCCATTAGCTCATAGTGCGCTGATTCCGGGCCTATGCACATGCACTGGGCCAACGGGCCGGGCTTACGGACTTTTTTAACAAACTTACATGTATATTTTATATCCTAACGTGGATTTGTAAATTTTATTTATTACTTTAAATTATGTCTTAAAATTAGTTATATCCTAAAGTTGGATTATAAATTTAAAACTTTATTATTTAAAGTCTATCATCCTAAAATATAAATTTAATTATTATTTAATTATTTTGAATTTATTACTATAAATTTAAGTCTTTGTCTTGTCAATTATTTACATAATTAGTATACCTTATTTTTATTTGACAATTGAGTTATACTAATTTTATATTTTAATTTTTATTTGATATATTAGTTAGTATATATTCATCTTAAGTTTATATTTTAATTTTCATGACTTAGTTTAGTTTATTGTACTTAACACTATTTTATTTTATTATTAATAGTTTACTTTCTAAGTTATATTTTAATTTTCATGACTTAGTTTAGTATATTATATTTAGTACTATTTTATTTTGTTATTAATAAACTTATTTTCTAAGTTTATTATACTTAGTACTATATTATTCTAAATTTGTATTCTTATCTTATGAATTATCTTTAATATAACAAGTATATAATTATTTAATTAATTATTTTAAGTATATCATCTTAATATTTGATATTAATTTTTGATTAATGAATATCCTAAATTTGTTTGATCTGTGTTAATATATATAGGCTTAGATATTATTTTAATATAAATAGAGTTGGATCATTGGCTTAAACCTCTTCTCTCCTTCTATAAGTTTTTTTTTTTAAAATAACATAAATACATAATTATATATTATAATATATAATAGTATGGTTTATGACGGGCCTAAACTGTTTCTAAACTTGGATTTGGGCTTAGATAAGTCGATTTACGGGTTAGGTTAAGTTTCATCTATTAGATCCAATAGAGTCCAGTTTATATATTGAAAATCGATTGAAGTAACTCGTATTGTTTATGGGTCGATTTTGAACTGATTTTTAATAAATCAATTATAAATTGGGCCGGTTAGACCCGATCAATTAACAACTATATATATGCGTCATCTTCTATTACAATGATTAAGAAAAGGAAAGGAGATTAAATGGGTGTAAGATATTAAGATGTTTGAAGGGAAAACAATAAAATGAAGGTATCCAATGAAACAAGTGGGACAGCATAACAGGGAAGCCATACATTATTATTACATTATCATAGTATCATTTTGACATAATTGATGATTGGAAAACAACCTAGAAAGGAAGTCTCATATAATGTTAGAAAAAGAAGACAAAAATCAGATCATTAGGAGGGGTGGTTGATACAGTCGTATTCGGTTCCAAGTGATTGAGCCCAAAGCAGGCTGAATTAGGTAAGAGTTATGTTGGATAATAAATATAAATATGGTCTGTTTTAGGACAATATTTCAAAAAATCTTTTATATATACAATTCCAAAAAAAATAATCTTCTATAAAATTTGATATCCTTATCCAAACAAGAAGATATGTTATTTTAAAAATGATTTATTTAAATTTAAATCACTCAAAATTATTTTAATATCTATCGTCCTTTTTAACAGTATTTTTTTTTTTTATAACGAGAAACCTACGATCACTATCCGTGTATTGGGTAAATTCCGTTTTCGTGGTGTTCATTAAGTAAATCTCGCTTCCGTGCAATAGACAGCAAACCACGTGGAAGGGCAAAATACATTAGGCAAACCCAATATGACAAAAAAAATAAAAATAAAATAATATAAAGAATTCAAACTTGAGATATTCGGTATCAAATTTTTACTTTAATACTACTCGACATACTTAGAAGGAGTGACATTATGTTCTGTAAATCAAAGATTAGAAACAAGAACATGACTTCGGCAAAAAAAATAAAATTCTTTAATATTAATTTCTATGCACATATGTAGACATCCAATGCCACTTTCATATGAGACTTCCATGCACCCCACCCCACTCTACCCTCCAACGCTCAAAAAAGGGCAAAAAAAAAAAAAAAAATGGAACTTGGGACTTTGGTGAAGTTAAGGTCAAATATTTCAACTATTGGTCTCTTGCTCCCTGAAACATTTATTGCCAGATTAATTATAGATCTTGTAAGATCTATAATAATAATGAATACACCCATGCTGGATTTGCAGTCCTTATTAGCATCATTTTATTACTAATAACATGTCCCATATTACATTGGTGCCATTTTTCTCAAAACAATTTAATAATTAGGGTATATTATAAAAACTACCATAATATTTAATTTAATCACAATTTTTTTAATTATTTCTCAAAATTATAAACATCTTTTGAGGTATTACAAATAATTTTTTGAAATTTATTTTTATTTTATAAATACTCTTTCAATAGGTGTAATTTGTAAAATAAAAAAAATATTAATGAGATATTTGTAATTTACAAAGTTAGATGAATTTTTTTTATAAGTAGATATTTTTATAGTTGACTAATTGAGTCATAAAGCCAATTTTTTTTTTGTTTTTTTTGGGATTAAAAATAATGAAGGCGAAGAGTGACATGTGAAATGTTCGGATTAAGCTAAAAAATATGGATTATTACATCCCAATAAACTTAATAATTGCTCAAGTACTGTTCAATTGCATAAGTTGATAAATATTTGACCTTGAAAAATAAAAATAAAAATTAAGCTAATAATTGTGTGTGGAATAATTTGCATGGTAATGCAATTAGATCTTTGGGCTATTCATTAAAGTAAATAATAAAAATAAAAATAAAAAACAAGGGTTTGATCATTGGGTGGTCACGGGAAGGTCCTCGATGGCCACTAACATACTCATTTTGTCAATTAGATTTGTCAATTATTACAGTATAAATATATTAAAAAATTAAATAATTTAATTTGTATTGTAACCAACAAACTGTAGAGAGGATTTTCTTTCTTTCATTTTTATGTGTTCATGGGTCTTAGAATTTTACATTTATCATTACCTATAACATGACAATATAAAGATAGACGTATTGTACCAAACACGCATTAGATAATATTACATGACACACCATCGTCATTAGACGTATCTATAAATTAAATAATTTTTTTTGATATGTTGGTTGATCTGTGTTCGACGTGTCAATTGATATATATGACACATTTATAAAATAATTTTTTTTATATATTTTTAAAAATATAAGAATATTAAAAAATTAAAAACTAATTTTTTTAAAATTACTTAAAAAATAGTATTACCTAATCTAGACTCACTTTTTTTTTCTCTTTACATTTCTTTATGGAAATTAAAAATCAAAACTCCCCCCCCTCCCCAAATCATATTGATAAATCACAATAGTAAAATTTCGACGCCATTACGCGCATAAATATCATTTTTCATTATATTTGCACAATATCATTATAAACTCGTTACCAAGGAATACAATGCATGTGTATATATGTATATCTATGTATGTATATATATATTACTTATATAATATAAATATATTAATATATATGGAGAGTATTCTATAATTCTTAAAAACTATCATATTATACCAATATTTGTGTCGTTGTGTTTATATCAGCACCCTATATGCAGCACTCAAAAGTCGTTTGTTGAATTACCAAAGCATCTCTCACTATGCTATGGTTCAAAACTATTCACAAATAATAAGCCATAGTCGGGCATCCGATAACAATGGATGGTTTTGTAAAATTTAAAACATGTTCTATTAAGATTTTTAAAAACTTAAAAATCAGCCTCGTCCGGATCCAACATGTTAAATCCGTATTATAATTTTAAATATAATAAAAAATATAATTTTTTAAAATAACACTACTATTTTTTTAAATATAAATTACACATATACATACATATATATATATATATATATATATTAAAATAAAAAATAAATAAAAATTTAAATAGGATGAATTTGAAAATTAAAAATCAAGATCCACTCCAAACTCGTTTATAATTTTAAAAATTCACCCAAATAGGACAGGTTTGGGGCGGATCCGGATTTAGAACCTCATTGCCATCCCTACAATTAGACCTGACCACGGTTCAGGAATCGTCGGTTCCACGGTTCAAGAAAATCATGACCCTTAACCTTAACCGTCAAGGCCGGTTACGATCCGGGTTCCGGAACCGCCGTCCGATTACGGTTACGGTTCAGGTTAACCAACGTTCCGGTTTCGACCCTTATATTTTATTTTATTTTTAAAAAAAATTTGAACTTAAATTTGCAAAAAATATTGTTAATTTTTTAACTTAATGAAAAAAAATAGCTAAAATTAAGCATATGGTCAAAAATAAAAGTGACTAAATTAATTTATGAAATTTCAAAAAATAATTTTTCAATTTATACTGCATTGATTGCTACAACTTTAAGGTTGTAAACCCAAGTGCAGGTTGTAGTAAGTAATAAATTTCTCGTGAGTCCGAGGTCGATCCACAGGAAAGTTGTTTGAAGAATTCAAGTTTATATTTATAAAAAGATGGAGTTATGTGAATAAAAAATATATGAACAATTAATGTATGATGTAACTAAAGAAAAAAACCGAAGTAATAAAAGTACTGAGGATTAGGGATCCACTCTGAGTTTTGGATAGAGAAATGGTTATTTATTCTTTTTACCTCTATTAATTGCCACAATTGGAATCCATACATAATGAAGGTTCCAATGGGAAGATATTATCAAGTAACTCATGCAATAACCTAATCATGATATTGTCTTACTATTGCAAATTATCTCTTAACGCCAACACTTATTTATGGGATCAAGCATTTATGTACTCCTTCACAACACAATCAAGGTTTCACATTAGCAGTCGGTGGGGTAAAACCGTACAATAAGCTAAATGAACCCAAGTATTTGTTGTGCCATTGGAGATACATAAATCAAGAATCACCACAAAAACAAGTAGGGTTTAGATCAAAAATAATAATAATAATACAACATACTTAAACAATTTCTACCCTTATAACCATTTCTCTTCCTCCATCAAGAGATTCACCATTTTTCCTCAGCAAAATAAAATTTAGAAAGACATAATAAAAGTAACAAAGACTAAAAATATAAGAGAAACTAGAGAATGCATTTCTATTACTACTAGAAAACTTACAACACTAGAAAACATACAAACTAGATAACTTAGCCTAAAGAAACCCTCTACCCCCCCCCCCCCCATTTACAAGATGAATACATGGCCTATTTATAGTACTTGGAGTAAGCTAGAGGCCAAACAAATAATGGAGGGGTTAATCAAGTGGTATGCTAGTTGCCAAGAGTTGGTAAGTTGTTACACAAATTTCTCATCCACTGAATTGAATTATATTTTTCGGTCAGATACAGCCAGATTTTGAAGATACGTGAAGAACAAAAATTGTAGATCTTTCAATTCTGATATATTTTCATATATCTTTTGTCAAATTTGGCGATCGGATGAAGGAGATATGGTCAAATTACTGAGTCATGTCCAAGAGCCGCCCTGTAACATCAGCAGCAACTTGCAGCCTATGGTTTTACCATTTCGACACATTTTCACACCATCTTGTCTTCATCAAACTTGTTTATTTACCTCTTGGGTATAACATATCCGAATTTCAGACCAAAATAAATTTGGGCTCAAGATATATAACCGAATTGGTAAAATAAGTCAATACTGGGCTGAACTCTGATCCGAATTTTGGTGATCCATTTTGTGTAATTACTTGGATGAATTTTCTGCTATCATCAAGACTGAATTGGGCTGAGCCTCCAACATAAAAGTTGTACATTTATCTCTTGGCTTTCAAATGAAACAAGCTTCAGGTCCATAGAGCTTTTGATCATGAAGTTATGCTCAAATTACAAAAACTGCATAAGTCTGAAAACATGCTTCCATTTATTCCCTAACACAAAACATTAATAAAACAAGAATATTAACAAGAATAAAGCAAGAAAAGTATAAATGATTTGATCTAAAAATATGTAAAAATATGCACTTATCATTGATAAAACACAATTTACTAAATTTTGATTTTTGGAGTTAATGTTATCATATAAAATCGATGCAACATTACAATAATTTAATAATACTAAATGAGAAATTGAAAAATAAACACTAGATATTATAAAGTAGCATCATTAGATAATTTTAAAAACTTTACTTATTATTAAGATGAAATATATAATGTTTAAATATAGGACTTGATTTATAACTTGTTGCAACTAATTAATTAAATTTAAAGAGGGGCACAACACCAATTATATTGATTTTAAAAAACAAGACACACAATTTGAGGTGAAAAAAATGAAAAAAATAAATTATGAGACTTATTTATACACTTATTCAAAATTATAAACATATTATCCATTATCTCAATTAGTTAGAATGTTCTATTAATAAATTGGAGGTAATGAGTTCAAGACTTCTATCTCACTCTTTATACAAGTTTTGTTAAAAATAAAAATAAAATTAAAAAATTAAAAAACCGTCGGATCGGGCCTAGCGGTTCCTGCCTGTGGAACCGCCGAGTCGGGCCTGACGATTTCTGATTCGATAAAATCATAACCGGTCCGTGGACTCACGGATCAAACCCGCGAACTGTGGCCAACGGGTTCTGACTTGTTGACCATGGTTCGGTCACGGATTCTGACCCATTGACCACGTCGATCATAGATCGGGTTCGTTCGGACCCGATCCCGTAGTCGGATCTGCCTACAATTGATGGTGATAAACAAAGGTTCATTTTTTTTTTATCAAAACTCAAGCTCTTTTATTGTTTTTAATAATTTGAGCGGTGATCAAATTGACTTACTTTCAATCATCGATTGAATTGGTCAAATCAATTTAATCGTAGTCCGATATATTTAATAAAAATTAAATATTTTTTTATTATATTATATAAAATAATAATATAATAAATTAATTATTATATATTAATAAAAAAATTAATTAAAAAAATATATAACAAAACTCAAATTCAAATAATAAATTTAAAATTTTTTTAAAAAATATTTATTTAATTAATTTTGTTCGATGTAATCAAATTATGATTAATTAAAGTTGATTTGGACTACCGATTTCTAAACAAATTGGCCAATTCAATCAACTTTTTAAAACAATGAGCCCATCAATTAACATGAACATCAATTTACTATAAATATGCTTTCCCAAAACCCCAATAAAAGTATACCGTACTATAATATGCTTTACTTTTTTCATCTTAGTTGGTCCGTGACTTCCCACAAGCATTGGAGAATTTGAACCCATTTCAGATATTAATTTGTGAATCAATAAGCTCTATAGCATAGAGATTTTAATTTAACTAGGTGGACATGTGGAAACGAACATATTCTTGTGGAGTAGTTAATTTTAATATTTCACAATAGTGAAAAAGTTTTTATGATCATAGGAAAAACAAATTATTAAATTAGTTGTCCTCTCTCCTACCTTCTTTTATTGATAAAAAAAAAAAAAAATTGATGTGTGTAGATAGAAATAGAATCAATTTAAATTTGAACCTATTCCCTTTTAAAAAATTTAAATAATATAAATAGATCGGATATTGAATTTTTTTAATTTCAAGCCCAATTGATCCAGACTCGATTGGTTTGATTTTTTTTATTTTCTTAAAAAATTAAATTTTTAAATTTTTTTAATAATATTATTATAAAAATATAAATTTAATATTTTTTTAATTATAAAATAAATTTAGTATTTGCCGAATCTACCAATTAAATATGAATTTGAAACAAATCTAATCTATTGAATCAATAAAAAATTTAATGGATCATTGGATCCAAATAAATTTGGTTTGACCCGATCCGAACTAACCCACTGCCATCATCTGTCTGTGGAGGGAAGAGAAGAGAAGACAAAGATTGGTGTGTGTGTTAAGCCTTAGTGTAGTTGCACCACCACCATGTGACTGATCTCATCTGCTGCCTTCTTACCATTAAAGGCTTTCAAGATTTCACACACTAAATATCTCTCTCTCTCCCCAGTAAATGACTCTGTCGGCCTTTTGTCTAAGATCAGGTGCAGACTCTGTCCTCTCTCTCTATCTCTATCTCTCTCTCTCTCCTCTTTTTCCCTTCTGAAATCCAGATCCATTACAGGCTTTTAAATCCTGGAAAAGGGCCTCTTAGATCTTCCAACAAAGGGACACAGATTTAAGTACCATTTTCTAATGGCTCCACTCCAAGACTCCTGCCTTATCAGTAAGGTACTTTTGCTTTGTCTATTCTTGGTTTTCATCACTTCAACATTCATTTCTGCTCACTCTCAACACCAACCACCACAAAGTTTTGAGCTTTTTGGTAGAAGAAGAATTTTGCTAGAGTTGGATGATGAGGATGAGCCAATCATCAAGAAGAAAGCCAGTTCCACTACTATTTCTGCCACAAGTGGTAAGACAAAAATGTCAGCCAAAAACCAAACAAAACTCATCAAGCCTTCTTCAACTCCATCCAAGAACCAAACCAAGCTCATTAAAGCCACCACTGGTGCATTCAAGAACCAAACCAAGCTCATTAAACTACCCTCTGATTCAGCAAGAACAAAACCAAGCTCATCAAAACCAGTTCAGGTTCCATTCAAGATTCTACTGCACCAGCTATCAAACCCCAGCTCAAGAAACTTAACTCCACCTCAAATTCAACTACCAAAGGCGGTTCACTTTCAACCAAGAAGTCATCAGATCTACCTAAACTGAGCTCATCCAAGAACAAAACAACCAAGCCCAGTACCAGCCAAGAAACCAAAGCCCAGCTAGAAAAGGGTTTCAGTGAGTCCAAGTCTAAGAGCCCAGATAAGGCCCAGCCCAAGAAGCCCCAAAAGCAGCCCAGCTGGATTGATCAAGAAGATGATGACGACTTGGTTTCTGAGTTCAGAGACCTCCCATCCAAATTCCAAGAAACTTTTGTCCCAGATTTGGACAGATTTCCAAAACCTCAAGAGTTTACCTCACAAAGTACAACAAGGAATTCACCAAGGGATTCAAACCATATGTTGGCAACAAATATGCACCAACCATTGCTTCCATAGTCTCATTCGCCTTCATCATCATCCCTCTCATTCTTGTTTCACTCATTTTCAATAGGATCAAAGCTTATTTCTCACTCCAAAAGCTCTTGATTTTCATCCAAGTGTATCTTGCCATATACTTCACCATCCTTGGCTTATCCTCATTGGTCACTGGGCTTGAGCCACTCAGGTTTTTCTACTCAACTTCTCAGTCCACTTATGTGTGCGTCCAAGTGTTCCAAACCTTAGCGTATGTGTTGTACCTCTTGCTGCTATTGATGTACTTGGTTCTTGTTTTCTCCACCGAGACTGGGCTGGCCACCAAGCTATTGGGCCTCGGCCAAACCTTTGTGGGCTTTGCAGTTGGGCTGCATTATTACATCACAGTGTTTCACAGGGCTGTGTTGCATCAGCCTCCCAAGACAAGTTGGAAGGTGCACGCACTATATGCCACGTGTTACCTTATGATTTGTCTATTAGGTAGGATTGATAGGAGGAAGAAGGCTTACTTGGAAGAGGGTGGAGAGGAGGGGAAAAAGAGTTAAGTCATTTTTCTTTTTCTTTTTCTTTTGTTAAATTTCTCTTTATCTTTTGTTTCTGTTTTATGAAAACTTTAATTTTGACAAGAAGCAGAAAAGAATTGCTTCCCATATTTTACAAAAAATGTAATTTATTAAGTCTATTAATTAAGAAAGAATCTCATTAAAACCTTAATTTATTCAAAAGTTTTCATGCCGAACATAATGTTGGGATTGTATGTTTTATTGGAAGTAGATTTACAATCATATTGGAGTACAATATGAAGTAGCTGTTATAGATCGACAATTATTAACTTGAACATTTTGATATAATTCTTTTAATTGTGTGTCACATCATGAATATTCATCTTTCATGTGGTTGACCTGGAATATATAGAAATTTTCTGGATTCTTTTTTTTGTTAAATGGATTAGGGTCATTTTAGAGGGATATGTAACACACATCTAATGTAACATTGATCATTAGATTATAGTAGTGAATATTTTATATTTTATTCATTAAAAGATTTCACATTGGATCGATGAGATCTTAGCTTAATGGTTAAACATAGCTAAATTTTATATTTAAGTTATGAGTATGTATTTCATTATCTATTATTTTTTAGTATATATTGAATAAATTATTAATTAATATATTAATATAATAAAATAACTATAGTTTCTCTTTAAAAAAATCTCATATGTGCGTAGCTGCACAGAATACTAGGGTAAATATTCCTCCGTACAGGGCAAAGGGCAAAAAAAGTTGGTGTGTTGTTAGATATGACCTTGAATTTATAAAGGAATGAAAAGAGAGTTGGAAAAAAAGATTTACTGTATTAGATAGTTAATTTAATGTATTAATTACCAACTGTTAATCGAAAGTGTTGGGGATGTTGCAAATGACTATGAATTGTATTAATCTATTGATCCTAAAAGAATTAATACTCATTAGTCATCCTGTATCAAATATTTTTTTTTTCACTGTTCAAGTTAGGTAATGTTCGAGAGTTGGCTTGTTACTTGTAATACAATAAGTCATTATGTGTGTGGTTGTACCGACGAAAACTCTCAAATCAGAAATAATGAGAATTTGAAAAATATATTTGAAAGTTCATCGTCGATAATAAAAAATTGAGATGTTCACATCCTTAGTTTGCACGTATCCTTCGAATTCATTGGTTGTTCTCCACTTCATTTTTCCAATTGTCATCTTCTTCTTCTTCTTCTTTGGTGCATAAGATATATAACCCTTCTCCATCAATTTCTGGCTCACTAGAGGTGAGGAAGATGACTTTCAGACTTTTGATGCTTGCCATAGAACTTGCGAGTTAAGCTAATTGATCTGCATTAGAATTCTCGACCCTAGGGATTTGCTTTATTTGACATTTATCGAATCTTGTGATCAAATCTTTAAGTTCAAATACTTAATCATTTTCTCCTCATTAGCTTCATATGAACTTCCTACTTGATTGACAACTAACTGCGAGTCGCTATGGATTATTAACCTTCTCGTTCTTGCTGCGTGGGCTAGCTTGACTCCTACTACAAGTACTTTATATTCGGCCTCGTTATTGGAAGTTGCAAACTCAAGATTGATTGCATAATCAAACTTGTCCCCTTGAGGACTTTCCAACAACACCCCTGCTCCACTTCTTGTCGGGGTGGAGAATCCATCGACATATAATGTCCATGTTGGGGTTGAGCTAGTTGTTTTGTTCGTCGTCATTTCAACTAAAAATTTTGCTACGACTTGAGCTTTGATCACTGGCTTTGGTCGAAATTTGAGACTATGTTCACTGAGTTCAACTATCCACTTCACTTATCTGCCTAAAGCTTCAACTTTAGATAGAACTTGCTTGAGTGGTTGATTAGTCAATACTATGACCAAGTGAGATTGGAAATATGGTCAGAGTTTTCCAATAGCTGTGATGAGGGCCAATGCCAACTTTTTAATATTTGGGTATTTCAACTCAGGTCCTTGTAAGGTTAGGCTGACATAGTAGACAGGATGATGGTCTCTTCCTATTTCTCGAACTAAGATAACACTTGTTGCTTCCTTGCTAGTTACTAAGTAAATGAGCAAAGTCTTTGCCATCTCGGGCTTTGTCAGAAGAGGAGATGAAACCAAGTAATTCTTCAAGTCCTCAAAGGCTTGTTGGCACACCGTACTCCATTCAAAGCTCTTTCCTTCTCAAAGTATCTTGAAAAATGATAAACATTTGTCCGTCGACCTCAAGATGAATCAGTTCAAAGCAACCAACCTCTCTGTCAATTGCTGGACTTCTTTGATGTTTTGCGGTAAAAGTATCTCCATCACAGCCCTAATCTTTTCAGGATTCGCCTCAATCCTTCACTCTGAAATCATGTATCCTAAGATTTTTTCTCCCCGTACTCCAAAGACATACTTTGTTGGGTTGAGTTTTAGATTGTAGGCTCTCAAGATATTGAAACAGTCCTTCAAGTCATGCGCATGGTCAGATGCTTGCCCGTTCTTGAAAAGCATGTCGTCGATGTAAACCTCTATATTTCTACCTATCTGGCTTTCGAACATTCTGTTGACAAGCCTTTGATAGGTGGCTGCAACATTCTTTAAATCGAAATTACTCTATAGCAGTAAATGTCTTGATCCGTCACCAAACTTGTTTTCTCTTGTTTTTGAGTGCTAGTTGTATTTGATTATATCCCTGATACGCATCCAGGAAGCTAAGTAATTCACATCTGAGGTTGAATCCACCAGCAAGTCTGTTCGTGAAAGAGGAAAAGGATCCTTCGGGCATACTTTGTTCAAATCTGTAAAGTCGATGCATAAGCGCCAATTCCCCCCAATTTTAGGCACAAAGACAACATTAACTAACCAGTCTAGATAATCCACATGACGTACATATTTAGCTCTAAATAATTTATCAACTTCTTCCTTGATGTGTTTACTTCTCTCTGCTCCAAAAGTTCTCTTCCTCTGTTTCACTGGTTTCGTGTTTGGATTAACATTTCCTATGGGGGAATGCCATGTAAGTCTTCCATCCCCTATTAAAAAACTTCAACATTTTTTTTAAGAAAATCTACTAACTTATCCTCAACTGCTAGTTCGAGGTTAGTGCTAATCCTTATCACCTTAGACGCATTACCTGGAGCTAGTTCAATGATTTTGAACTCTTCAATTGCCTCCAATCTTGTTTTCTCAAGGTTTCTTTTCTTCTCTTTTGTATTGACTTGATCTTGGGTTTGCCCTACTAGCAGAATGCATGAATGTTTTCCTTGCATTATGTGAATCTCTACCTGCGGAACCCCCAGATATAACTCTAATCACCCCCACGGTTGGTAAGTTATCATCTCCCGGTCCTCTCTTCTTGCTCTCACTTGCATGATCATGAGACGAGTCCTTTTGTCTTGGTGCGTTTGATGGCTTACGATGCTCATACTTTGTCTTATCTACAAATTCTATCAAGTAACCCATTTTAATAAGTTTTTCAATCTCGTTGTATAAGTGATGGCATTCTTTAGTTGTGTGGCCTTTATCTCGGTGGAAACAATAATATTTATCGAACTTTAGCCTTTTAGAAATTTTCTTCATGGGTCGAGGTGGTTGAACCAACCCTTCCTGCTCCGCTACAACCAATATTTTAGACATTCTGGTTGTAAAGGAGCATAGTGATTATATCCTGTAGAAGGGGGCATGTCTTCTCTTTTCATTCTTTCTCCCCTCATGTCTTTCTTTCTCATGTTTTCTTTTTGGTGGTTGGTTTGTACTATTGGTTTCTTCAATGTGGATATACTTCACTACTCGAGCTAGAAACTCCTCTAGAGTGCTTGGTGGCTTTTCTGCTATAGATTCTTTACATCTTACATGGTGAAGATTTTGCTGCATTATTCCTGCTAACAATTCATGGTTGACATGAGGAATTTCATGTACAGTCTCAACAAAAAGCATCACAAAATCACGCAGAGGCTCTCATTCTCGTTGTGTTACTAAAAATAAGTAAGTTGTAATCTTGGGATATTTTCGATTTATTGAGAACTGGTGTAAAAACTTCTGCATCAGTTGCTCGAAGCTGGCCATAATGCAAGTGGGCAGTTGGTTGAACCAAGTCAATGCATGTTTGGTGAGGGTAGTATGGAAAATTTTACAAAAGGCTGCATTGCTCAAGTTGTAGAGATCTGCTTTGGCAAAAAATTATCGAGATATTCTTGGGGATCCCTGGTCCTATCGAATTCAGAATCCCACTGGTATGGACTCCGCTAAGATAGAAGTAGCAAATGGGCTTTGTCTTGGTAGTGCAATTGCCTATGGCAGATATTCTATTATTTGTCATTGAGAAGTAGTTTGGGGAATTGACGGTATGTTGGTTACTTCTCTCGTACCTTTCCTAGACCTGACATTTATTGCTGAAGATGAAATCCGACTCGGTATGCCTGCATGCAAACCTCCTTCTTCACGATTTCTTTTTTCATCTCTTAACTCCTCACGTCTCACTCGTGGCCTCGTATTTGCAACGGGTGGTGAAACCCGATTATTTGTATCTGCATGCATATCTTTTGTCTTCCAGTTTCTTCACCCCTCAGTCGACGTCTTGCATTCGCAATCGAAGGTGAAATTTGGTTGTTTATATCAGCATGTATACCTTTTTCTCTTTCACGCCTCAGCCCTGTCCTCTCAGGAGTTGGAGTGGAATCTAGGCTTCGATAAAAGAGAGAGGCTCTGCTCTGTGTTGATTCTCAACATACTGAGCTACTGCTTGAGTGATGGCTCTAGCCGTAGCATCTTCAATCATAATTTGAAAAACTTCATGAGTGATCTGTAATACTGTAGGTTGAGCGGGATCAACAGGCGGGGGATGTTGAGGTTGATCTCGCCTAGGTGGGTGTGGACGTTGATTTTTTCCATTTCTATTAACATCTTCAGCATGTGGTGTACCTTGAATGCTACCCTCTCTGGCAACTCTGGATCTGGTTTGTATATTCTCAATGCTCAGACAACAGTTTCCATAGACGGCGCTAAAAAAATGATACAGTATTATTTCTTTTCTTTTACTCTAAGTTGGATAACGATCAAGAGTTGAGTTGCTGCTTGTAACACAATAAATCGTTATGGTGCTGGATTATCCCGATAAAAATTCTCTAACCAGAGAGAATTCATAAAATATATTTGAAAGTATTTAGTAACAAAATGAATTACTTACCTTTCATCAAATGAAAGAATATATATTTATAGTATTTTTTATTGGATTCAAATCCATCAGGCCTTGAGTCATTCAAAATTAGGCCTTCTTTTGTTGGGTATGGGCCATGCTCCATCAATTAGCAAATGGTTATATCCGACCTCACTTATATAAGATATTATGGTTCATGCCCTTCATTTATTATGTTTCAGGTTTGAGTTTTAAAAAGAAAAAAAAGGGAAAGAAAGAAAAATGACCGGTCCTTCTTCCCCCTCAATCTTTATGTTTGAGTTTTACAAAAAAAAAAAAAAAGAAAGAAAAAAACCTGTCCGTCCTTTCTCATATTTAATGATTCAAAATTTTTAAAAGAAAAAATCAAAGGAAAAATTTGGCGTAGATCAATTTGGATAGAAATCCAACTACATTTATTGCTTTTCAATTGATTTTGTTTAGATGCTACAAAATTTATGTAATAAACTTCCACCCACTCCTAATAATCTTGTCTCATTTGATTGCAATCTAGCTAGAATGAATTTTAAGCAAATTGTTCGACAATATGTTACTATTACATGAGGACTAAAAGAACTCATCAACATTTTCTTACATAAACATATGTTCAATTATCCTAATCTTGGTATATTTACTTTCACTTCCTACAAATAAAATAGAGTAGAAACAACAACGTGGTGAAATTCATGTTACCAAATTGCCCCTCGTCAATTGAGAAAAAAATATTGAACAAATTACCCTTTCACCAAGGAAATTAAATATTTCTTTTTTGAATTCAGTGTTTATGTTTTATTCACATTTCCTCGATCTGATGTATTTGTTTAACCAAGGAGTTCTAAAGTCCAATATGATCGGCAATCTTAGCCCTATGACGTGTTATGATACTATGATACAACTTTTTTTCAACGAAGGAGACTTAGGATACCATTGAGCGAATTTAGTCAAATTTAAAATTTTTCGCATCAGCTTTGGAGCATGATGTTTTTTAAAATAAAAATAAAAAATTTATCTCAAATTTATTTTTAATAGTAAAAATTTACCTTAAATGGAACGAATCTGATATGAGTTTGAATTTAAACTCGCGTGCATTCCTATTTAAACTATTTGGGGCGGGTTCGCGGATTCGAGATGAGTTCGAATTTGAACGCACCCATTATCATCCTTGTTCAAATTATTAAAAATTTAAAATAAATGATTGAATGTGACACAAGTAATATTTGTCCGACCATACAATAATTTGTGAAGAGCTTCTTATAATGTATAAAAGACATAAAGGAATCGGATAATTTGGGGAGTATTTGGCTCTTACCATAGAAACAAATGACAAAAAAAAAGGGAGGACTTTTAATTTTGAGGCTGCCGACAAATTTTGGTCTGGATGTGTCGGTGTGGGGATGGAAAATAACACCAAAATTTGGCACCACGCGACAGCACAGTCCCCATTTTTTGTAGCATACTAATTATCAATCAACTCTAGTGACCACACCTCTTTCTTGTTAATTAATGCTAATTAATTATCCTTTCATGGCAGTAAGAATATATATATATATAAGGATAATTTTTTTTATATATATATATATATATGTGTGCGCGCGTTTATATAAAGATGTCACATAACATTGCATTAAATGTAAATAATTTTCTCTTTTTTAAAAAGTGAAAATCTCAATATACATATATCTTTTATGGGATTTTTCGTCCCACAACTCAAGTCCAGTTAAAATTTACTCCCCAACACTTGATTTTCCACATTCGATCCTTATCACACTATTTATTCCTAGCCATGAAATTTCATGGGGAACATAAAGTACATTATTCAATATATTAAAATATCACAAACTCCTATATCCAAATATATATCCTATTAAAGGAAATTAAATTTAGAACAAAATTAAATTAGCTTCCTTTCAATTGCTTCCACATAAAATGCTTCTGAACTTCTCAAGAAAACAAACATTTGACGGTATGGGAACCATGTGCTAACCTCGGCAGAAAATTGGAAGCAAGTTCTTACAGGCAAACAGCCATCAAGAAACATGACACCAGGAAACATAAGAACAAGGAAATTTTATTTGTTATATGTCCAAATGTTCATCTCCTACAACGATAAGTCCCGTGTTACAATCCTATCTGTCGAGAGATCCCAAAAAAATGTTCATGGCAATGGAAGATAAATCATAACAATCTGGTACAAATTCCTCAGCACTGGCTGTAGGCAACTGGAAGGGCATTAGATTTTCTACATACACGTGTGCATAAGTACACACACTTTCTTTAGGCTTACTTCTGTTTCCTTGATACAGTGCACAATCGTCTACAGTATGTGGGTTCTTTAAGAATAGATCCCCACAAGAAGGGTAATACATAAATACCTGAGCATGCCGAAAATGGATCTCTTTTCCTCTAGGTAACTGCAGTTAAACTATTGCCTAGTCCAAGGAAAACACACCGTTGCAGTACCTGCACAATTTATGACAGTAAAAAGCATGAGTGCCAAAGCATTGCAATTGGAAAGGGCCAAAAACCAAATATATTCCTTGAATGCTTAAGCAGCTAGTGTACCCTCTGTGACAATTATGGCTAAGAAGCGGTAGAGGTCCAAGTTATAAGACAACAACAACAATAACCAGGTAACAGCTCTGTACTGTTCATACTTTAATATTTAAGGCTTAAAAATTAAATATACATATAAATATAGACAATTTTGCTGTAACAACGATTTTAGTACATAATTAGTATCCAATTTCAGATCAGGTTGCAATTAATCTTATATCATTCCAAGTACCCCTCGCTACTCAAATATACATAATCTAACAATTTTGCTTCTGTTATGATACATGTTACTTCAGTACATGCATATAAAAAGCTCCATCAGTAAAGAGTGTGAAGTGAATTTAGCATGCCTACATTCAGCACTTCGCCACTTGTTTGATGTGTTCAAGTAAAAGCAAGACATAATTATTAAAGATATTTGTGATGATCCAGCATATTTCATATAATATGGTCAACGAGAGAGCAGGACTGAGTATTAAGTAGAGTAGATGGGGAAAGTGGTCGGTCTACTTTGATGAAGACTCCATATGATTTTTTTTCTATACTTTATTTTTCTACAATTTTGTGAGAAGAGCACCCTGTGTAGATAACTAGATTTTCCCTTTCATTGAGATCTTCAAATCTGAAAGATTATAAATCATTATAATCACAAACTTCATGTTTCACAAAGCAATTACTGGTAGGTGACTCCACTTCAGAAACTGTATTTCTTCCATTCTCTTATCTTGATGCATAGAATTTCAAAGCTAATTTCAAACAACATTAAATGTTAGCCAGTTTTCTGAACCCAGAAGCAGAAATGTTACCTCTCACTGAACTTCTCAACAGCATCAGAGGCATAGAGAAGGGTTTCATTTGCTTTCTCAAGAACCATATAAAGCTCCTTTCCTCTAGTAAGCCGAGCGATAAGCCAAGCATTGTTTTTTGCTCTAGTGCATACTTCTAGATCTTTCTCACAGCCTGAATTATCCCATTTAGCTCTACTCTTTTCCGAGTCAACCTCCTCTCGAAGCCTACTCAAGGCAACCAAGGATTCCTGATGCACTCCATCACACAGAAATACCCAAATTCCATGAGCATGAACAATATAAGATCACAGAAACCAGGAGTTACCAATATACCTCTCTCCTATAAGCTAGTCAAATACAGAGCACAAAATATTCTAAAATGGGAAAGAAAACTCAATGTAATTAGCAGTTACTAAAGCAACATATGGAAGCATCATAAAGTACTTAGATGTTAAAAGCTGGACAATACAATGTGAATCACTGTTAGGAAAGCTTACTGAAGGAACAGGGCTTACCTTTGTCAAAGTTGTTACTTTTCCAGGTGGAGAAGCCCTAGATATGTATCTATCACCATCCACCAGCAAATAACGATATCCACTCACATGATATGCATTCTCACCACCCCACCCTCTTGATAGCTTCTCTTCAACTTTATACATCTTCAGTGATGACTAGGATGACCAGAAAATTGCAAATTATCTAAGCAAGTGAACAAAAGCACTATATACTCAACTAGTAACTTATAGAGTTTACTAGAGAGAAAGCCAATTTGTAGAAGTATTAAATTATTACCATATTATGTAGAAAGTCAATTTTCCATAGATCTATATCTAGGAAAAGCAAAGGCTCAGATTTGACAGCCACACACTTAATCGCAACACAAGCCACACAATGGCATAAGAGCATGAAAAAGCTCATAAGTGTACATTTAGTTAAACAAGTTACAAGATTCTGATTTGAAAACACCAATAGCATTAGTTAAGCCATCATCTGGAAGAGACCCTCATCCCCCAATTTGAAAACTACTGGTAATTACAAAAGGCATCAATATTATCATCATTCCACAAGTATTTTGAACGAAATACATGGATACATTAGAAAATAATCTAATCTAATTATATTAAAAGCAAAGCAGTAGAAAATGTCCTTTTAGAACAATCTCAGATGGCAGCTGTAGAGGCGACACACTATCATGCACATGGGTGTTGGTTCAAAAAATAATCCAAATAAACAAGCAGCAGTAGATCACAGGAATGTAGTACGAAAGAATACCAACAGGTTCTAAACAATAAAACCTAGGACCCCAAAATTACCACTTATACTAGTAATTACTCAATAATCCAAGATAGTAATCACGTAATCTTGCTCTGTGCTAAATGGATCTACAGTCCATTTTCGACATCCTGTTATCATGCATCATATTGTAAAATAGGAGTGAGTGAGAACTACATATCTGTTGATAAAAGTACAATAAACTCTATAAAACTATAATCAACTCAACTGATTAACTATGTTAATGTAAACTATCCATGATAAACAAGCAACAATAACAGAATGAACTTCATGCGAAAACTCAAATTCGTCGAATATCAGCAGAGTAAACAAAACTCACGTTTTCAAGAATTTGCTGCTTCACCATAGCAATTCCTTGCTCCCCATTGACAGATGAGACTGGAATCAGAAGTATCACTGTGAGGCCCCGATGCTGATAAGCTAATAGATACATCTTCTCCTCTGTTTGATGAAGCCAAATTTTTGGGCTAGTAGGCACTAAATTATTAACTTCTGCACCCCAAATATCGGTGACAAGAAAGCCATCCTTCCCCTTGGACCACTTGGAATGCTGCAAAGGCCTCACAAAAGGATAACTCCGATTTCTAAGTGGGGATGTATCACGAGAATTATAATATTGATCCCCAACAGGACCAGAATTCGCTAGTACAGCTCCAGCAGAAGTATTGCATGCAGTATTTCCTTTACGTGAATAGGTCCATGAACTTACTCCATAGGATAGGGCAAGAGGGGTTAACCTTAGGACAGCATAAGTAAATAGGTTGACAGTGTCGATCTGAAAAAAAATAGGAAAAAGGGATATAACAATCAATCAACAACGAAAGTTAGATGCTCTACATAAAATAAGAGAATTATTGGGCATATTATGCCTTTATCAAAACAGATACAATTTAAGGGTGATAATTTCGCCCGTTTTCTCTTTTTTCTAATACGCCAAATGGGATAAAGAGGAGGAGGGATGAGGAAACAATCATAAAAGATCAAACCATACAGGAGAAAGATTTGTGGAGACCAGCAGATCCTGGAACATGGTCAGTGAGTAGCACTGTGTGTTCCCCGCACATGATTCTATCACTCTAACAAGAGACTGACAGAAACCAAATGTAAGGTGACAATTTATATACAAATATGCATTGCTACTAGCACAAAACATTAAATCTTTTCATATCAAAACACTATCAGGAACAGACATATCTGACCATCCCCAATGGCTTAACAGATATTATATTTACCAAGTAAAATCCTTCATCCCAAATAAAAAAAAATGCACAGAATTCGAAGTATGAAGTAGCTAATTTACACTGATACTAAAAATGTTACTATAAAGTCCAAATACTCTTTGGATACATATTTCTGCGTAACCTCTGCATATCAGTGAGTCCTCTCTTAACACTAAAAAAGATTATACACCATTTACTCATTTACTATATCATTTATGATAATGCAATCAAAGTATACTATAAACAACTTTTTAAATATTTTAAGATAATAAACTGTTAACAGAATGATGGTTGAGCATCTACCACTAGTTATGAAATAAATAACCAGAAAAGAAAAGGATTTGTAATGTTACTTGGACCAATAAGGTATCAGATGCGTGTGTGTAAATATTGGGTTAATAAACCATCTACATTTTGGACACGTTGACATGGATGTTTATTCATTTAGAAGAGTTGTAATAGCAAGGAATGCAATAATTAGATGCTTCAGTAGGACAATAGCCAGAGAATGGAAAATAGGACTGAAATGTTCATCAACATGTTACTCAGCTCAATGTGATGCTATATCATTTAGGAAAATATTGAAGCTCATTTATCAGTTATACACCTCAAGATAGGGACTCTAGATCAGCACTTTCAGTGTCCCTGAAAATGACAATGATCTATGGATGTGAAAGCAGGGTAAAAATTAGATCAGAGTGTAGTGTGCCTCTATCATATTTAACACACACATCAAATATCTATCGGCGGCCTAATTTGTTGCTTTTAACTCATTACAAATAAATTTGAAGACCCTTAAGCATTATAGTAAGCATTGCTTATACAAGCGAAAAATTAGCAAACAAACAACATTGTGCATTCAGTTACCATTTTTCTCTCACGATTAAGAAGTTGTGCAATTTGCCCCATTAAACAATAGGCAATAAATTACCTAGAAACTAACCTGCACATCAAGAGCAGCCTCCCGTCCCACAGTTAACATCTGCAGTGTTCCACGTTCTTTTAGAGAGTCACGAAAGTTTGGCAGCGCAAGTTTCTTCCCAATAGAAAAATCTGACCCAAAGAGAAAATGCAAGGTGTGAAAATGGCAACTTCAGATTGCCCCAAGTGCACAAATGAAATGGGAATCATTTGATACAGCAACTGCAGCATTACCCCAGCAGCAATATTACAATGGAGATCGCTTTTCAAATGCTGACAATTAGTAACTTATGTTGAAACAATAGCAAACATGAGGAAACAAAAATCTAGTGTATCTACACGGAGCTTAGACAGCATATAAAGACCACTCACCACTCAAAAAATCCATGATGAAATAATATAAATGGGTTCTGACAAGTCCTCCAGTAGGTTCTCTATCAACCAACGCTCTAACAGATCCATGAAACATCACAAAAAGGGAATGCGCTTCTTTAAGAACCCTTCGTAAAGCATCAACTCGCCAAATGGCTTCTGACTCCTTGTCTTTTTCTACTACCTACTCAAGGATAAGACCATAATAACAATAATATGTGAGGAACCACGGAAAAGCAGTGGCATCATCAATGTAATATGATTACATTATCTTGAATGACAAAAAAGCTAAGCTAGAACAAGATAAACAACGTCAGAGCTTTTGTAGATGAAATTCTAGTGTCTTCTCATTTGTACTCCATCCATCCAAATTTGTGACTCCTATATCATTTTCGAGAAGTCCCAAATTAAGGCTCCATTTCCTAAAATGTAACTTTCTTTCCCGAACTACCCTCTCAATTAAAGAAATGTTTTAAAACCACAACTCTCAATGTTTACTTTTGAGGGCAATAATGAAAAAATACATAGAACTTTCACTTTTTCACTCTCATCTACAACTTCACACCATGTGACAGAGGGAGTATCAGAAGACACTGTTAATCTGATGTCAATTGAATGGCAATAAGTACAACAGAACAACATTTGAAATAATTAACAAGTGTAAGAGCAGTAAAAACATGCTATTGCCAATAAAGGTCCAATATCTTGGATAAAGCATGTTGAAATAATCATCAACCTAACATGCAGGTTCTAGATCAGCATACAGAATTTACAGTTTGGACTCCAATCATTCAAATCAAAAGGCGCGCAATTAAGGAGGTTTCTATGCCTCTGAAGTCATCTTGTAGGATTCGCAAAAATATAGATTAAATAGGAAATAAACAGTACACAAGGCAATATTTGTAGGATTTCAATAATGTTAATCTATAAAACAAGTTATGCACAAACTTTTTAAAAATAACATAAAAGGTCAAATGATCAGAAATAAACTATTTGAAGGGTAACACATAGTGCAAACGGGGGGAAGGAAAAACAATATCATTCCTTGACCTAATCAGTACATTAGCCAAAACAGTACATGCTTCTCAATTGAAGAAAAAGAAGAGTTAGAGCTTCCTAAGAAAAAGTTATCGCACCATCACCATCCATATATCTGGCTCTGCCTCATAGAAAACATGAGAATGCATCTCAGCTTCAATGACCTCGCAAGGAGCCTCCGGAGAGAAAATTCTGCAGGAAACTAATATTAGGCGCCTAATGAACCAATTAGCATAAAAATTAAACGAAGTCACAATTACTTGCTCCATTTCAAACTAAAGATGAACAATTCAAATTGTGTTCTTCTAACAGGTATAAATCACAAAAATAGAAGCAGCAAGTATGTCAAAGGGACAGTATTTTGTGATTAATAAAACATAGACCATATGGGAAATTCAACAAAATATCCTTTTTGAGAATTCCTCCATACTTAATGTTATAAACCATTAAGTTAAAAGAAGACGTTCAAATTGAATAGCAAAAATTGTTGTTTCTTGTTAGCAAACTTTAGATAATACATGTGGAGGATCCTTAAATATGTACTACCATCTTGCCTCTGCAAGCCATAATTCAAAAAAGAAAAACATAGATATATATACATATATATATATATATATAGACACATATACACGTATAAGGCCTGTAAGGGACTGCAGCAGCTAATAGCAAGTGCCTAATGTCAATGGAATCGACCTTGAGATAATGTGTGTGAGCTTTCTTCGATAATTAGATCATTTTGCAATGACAATGTCGCAGACAGCTTCCAAGTTTCTGATGATCATATGCAGGGCCACAGTTTGGATGTGTAACACAATGACCCCACCAAGACAATGTCCCAGCTGAACCCCCTTGAGAACAAGAGTGTGGCAAGGAACCAAGATATTTTAAGGATATTGTAGGATTTTTTAGAAATAAATTGTGTTTTGTTAAATAAAAAGAGTTGACTCAAGCAAGCAAACATGAAATAAATATAATATCAAAAATGGGGATCGCCTTTGAGTAGGAGGTTACCTGTGTTATATCCAATTCTGATTAACAACAGACTCTAATACCAGCCAAATGACAAGTACTTCACTTGCCAGTTATTGCAAAAGTTTCCTCTTAACAAAAGTACAGATTGAAACCATGCTGATATACTACACAAGCATACTTATAGGTCAACTGCAAAAGAGGAAGCCTATGGACAAGTATATTCACATCTAGTCAACCTGGTAAAAGTGATGAGTCCTTCGCTGAGGCCAATAACTGAGAACTGCGTCGAAAGTGGCAAATCAGCAGGATAGAAGAATAGAATCTTGTCCAACTCCTGCCCTTCAGTTTGCCCCCTTCTCAAATCAAATACACATAATTTCATTGCTTCACTGGCATGGTTCCCAGATGTCAGCCCCATTTAAAACTTTCCCACAATATTCACCTAACAAACAAATGCATATCAGTACACATATGTAAAGAGTAATCCACAATATAGAATCAGTATGCTAATCAAAATGGTTTTATCCATTAAACCCAATAAAACAAAGTTCTTCTCTTTCTTCAATTAATGCCATCTAATTCAATAATAAAATCCCCTCAGAATAAGAAGAAGGATCAATAATTTTCTATGCATCATAACAGCAAAAAGGGGAAAATTCCGATTTCAGGAAATATAGATGGCGGCAGGATGACAAAATTACCAATTGGTGTTTTGCTACTAGAAAATCTATTCACTTTCAATCAAGTTTTCAATATAATCTAATTAAGCTGACAAGAGAACTCAACATATGATTCTAATATGACGAAAAATTTGAAGTAATGTCAACAACAGCATAGGGTTTGTAGATGTGAGAAGCATTACATAGGCTGAGACCTAATAATATAGCCCATTAAACACAGAACTAGTAATTAATGATTTAATATGCGCCATATTAATGATTAATTAGATTATAATAAGTATCATACTATAACTAATAAAAAAAAAAAAGGAATTTCACCTAATTATTGAGTATAGGAAAAATCTGTACTGGCTAGTTTGGATTATAATCAGTAATTAGCTCAAGAAAAGTTGCGCCAAAAACCACCATAACCACCAGAGAAAATTAATCAACATAATGGAAATAAAAAAAAATAACGAATTTTACCTGTCGGACGTGGTGGCGATGGCCTTAAAAGCCAAAATGAGGTGATCACTCAGGGCGAACCGCCGCGGTTCCGCCAACGGTCGAGAGACGACGCTATAAGTCGCTCGTGCCGTGGTGCCGCTAGGCTTGGAGATTTAACGGTGGAGAGACGGCCGTCAGTTAAATGCGGGTTAGCGGGTTCACCGACCCGATCCGGATAGCTATCTCCGGACTATGTAACTCGAATAACATTTTCTGACATTTAATCTGTAATAGTTCTAAAGTAAACAAAATACTGAAGTTAATTAATTATATAATTCAATATGGTGGGTTAAAAAAGGCTACTGTTTTAATTAATCACTATTTATACAAGAATTTTAATTGTAAAAAAATTATTTAAATTCGAAAATTGAGAACGGTGAAAATGAATATTAAAAAACTGGACTACAAATTCAAGTGGACTATACATATAAGTTAAACAATTAAATATGCCAATTACATAAAATATTAATTATCAACAATCATCTCTTAACATCAATTATTAACAACTAATTATTGTAAAAGTGGACTAGTACGCTATATATGGTAGGATTTGAATTCAATACCTCAAATATTTATTTTTATTTTTATTTTGTATTTTGTATTTTTATTATTTAGAACACCAAAAACGTATATGTTTTATTCATTTGCAAATATAAAAAAAATAATACCACTTATCTTTAGTTTTAAGTATATAACTACTAATTTCAAATCTAACACCTATTTTGTCATTCAAACCACATAGTTTAATGTTTAATATGATGTTTCCCTAATTCTAAAATAATTATAATTAATTAATTAATTAAAAAATAATTTCTGAACTCAATAGAATTTGAATTATAAAAATATAAAGTAATGGGCTCATTAATTATTTCTCTTACAAAATTAATTTTAATCCAATAAATATAATATTCCTACATTATATCCAATTTATCTAATCATTTTGCGCAATAAGGTGTTGGGTTAAGTTTCGTAACAAGGACAAATGAGATAATCATTTTGTATTTTATTTATTTATTTTTATTTAAGTGTTGTGCTTTTTTTGAATCCAGTTGTCCACCACAAATTTCAAGAAAAGAATGCTGAATTAATATGATCATACAAAAAGAATGAAGAAACACAATATTAATTATCAATATCTACATATTTTTACGTGTAAATTATAAATGTGAACATAAGCAAAAAGTTTTAATGTATATGCGTTTATATAAATATCATATCATGTCATTATTAGACGATCTTTCTAATTTTCCAAACAATTAACATACTATTTATTTAATATAAATAGTAAGTTTCGATTCAATTACATATCAATTTCATCTTCAATTTTTTTAATCAATTTAAAAAAAAAATTATTGAAAACGATCTTTCTTTGTACATGTATCATATGCGTGCACACGAATGTAGTGTGCCTGACCTCTAGTATACACTATATAAAAGGTTTGAGTTATTCTACAAAAATAATTAAAAACAATTTGAAATATACGCATATATATAAAAATATCATGGAGACGAATATTATTATGTGTTATAATCAATGCAAGACAATCTACATTCTAGGAAATTTCATACTATCTATTTGGACATATTATAGAAAACTTCATGCTACCAATTTAAGCACTATCCTAATGAATTATGAGTCGTTAGTTATATATATATTATAATATTTATTGTATGAGAACTAAAAAAATGACTAGAAATTTTTGCAGACATTGAAGTTTATTTTTAGACAAAATAAGTATGAATTTTAAATATATTTTCGACATAATTGAATGTCATGAAAAATTAATAGAAAAAAATGTATAAATAAATTAGTACATCTTGAAGTTATACTCTTACAAAATTATAAAGGTGTTTGTGAAAATTTTAAAACTAAGTTAGAAAACTTCTTTTTTTTTTTTTTTTTTGAAGAAGTTTATAAAATCAGCTTATAAACACTTATCTTAAAAATTTAATAAATTTTTTAAAACATCTTATAAACTTTCAAATATCTTATAAGATATTTCAAGAAATTTGTAAGCTTACTCAAACACCATCTAATTCTATAATCACGACAATTCAATATTACAATTTACAATTTATTAGGCTTTAGTCGAAATCTTAACTAAATAAAGTGGAATGCATTTGAACTAATTCTAAAAATATAATAATGATGGGCTAATTTAAATTCCTACATTAATTAAAATTGTACCCATTGTTCTCATTATAAGTTGTTTATTTTTAAATCGGTGTTTTGTTCGATTTAGTCTTAAAATAAAATAAATACTTGAACAACTTACGCTTGATTTTGCATTTATTGTCTATGACAAGACATAATTATCTTTGATATATTATAGGAAATATAATCCTTTCGCAATATAAAAGTAGACCAAAATTAGATATAATATTCAAACTTTATCTCCAGTTCTTTTGCTTAGGATAACAAAGTTGAAAAACTATTAAATAATTACAATGAAAATTCATTTGGACTTAGTTAACTAAAAATAAATACAATCAATTTAACATATTAATTTTTGAATATGAATATTCTAACTTTATCTCAAATTCTTCCGCTTAGGATGATCGTGATTTTTATATAATAAAATCGGTTAGTTGAGAAATAAATTAATAATCAAAATTTAACATGTTTTCCATTTGAGCTGTGTTAATTAAATAAAAACAATCAGCTTAAGCACATTAATTTTTTTAGGATTGTACATAACAAACATAAATTCAACTCAAAAGCCAAAGAAAAATTAAACCAAATAATTAGAGAAAGCGTGTTCAAGTAAGTGGAAATTTATTGTAAATCCACGTTGAATTATACTTAAATTTAAAATTGATAACAAATACGCAAAACCAATTTTAATAAGTTTAAATTTATTTAAATGGCATTCAACTTACACTCTCTAAAGTCCCACCATATACATAAGTATCGATTGAGATCAATTTACCAAAATATCCTTAGATGAAATATTTTTATCCCTTCAAATTTGATCATTTTGACACATTATTTGTAAAAGTAAATCTTAAATACTTTGCTCCTTAAAAGCGTGTTTGACTGAGTTTATAAACTTTTCAAAATATTTTATAAATTGTTTAATAGTTTGTAAACTATTAAAAAGTGTTTGATCATTTTTTTTTTCAAAAAAACTTATAAGATAAAAAAATACTATTTGAAAGCTTAAAAACTCCTAAAAAAATACCTTCACCCCAACTTAATTTCAAAATAAAATTTTATTTTAACAAATTTCTTTAATTTTAACAGTTTTAATTACAAAAATTTAATTACTAACAACTTAAAACTCCATAATCTTATTTTATTTAAATACTTTAATAACTTATTTTTAAAATAAGATATAACACCTTAAAATCTCAAAAATATCTTATAAGATGTAGGAATTTATAAGTTTTTTTAAATAAACTTAGTCAAGCACCCTCTAAATTTAATTAATTTGGTACTTTAACCCCTAAAAGTGAATTTTAAGTTTATAATAGTTTGCCTTCCACTATTATTTTCCAATCAATTTTTTTTTTATTAAAATATTTTTCGTCAGCTCTATCTTATATTTTTTTTCTATCTTTTCTCACAAAAGTCAAGATAAATACATTATAATTTTTTTTATTTATAAATAATGAATATACGATAAATAGTGATATTTTTATTATAAATATAATATTTTTATCAATAATGCTGAAATTGATATTATTTACATTGAGATGAAGAGGTGTCGAGACAAAATAAAGAGAACGAGAGAGAGAGAGAGAAAGAGAGAGTGAGCAATGATATAGTGATGTTGAGGAAAAGATAAGTTACAATTTTTGAGAGGTTATGATGATGATGACGACATGCGTCATTCTCTTCGGAATGAGGGCATGGATACGAGGGACTTTAACTTGTCTGTATAACAATATTTTTTTAAAATTTATAATTTATAAACATAGTATACATTAATTTATCTTCAAAACAATTTTATAATAACTTGATGATTCTTGCTAGAGTTTATGCCTTAGTAGTAATGATGTGCATACCACTACTTGGCGATGGGGGTGCATGTGGTCATGTTTAAGTAGAAATTTAACATGTATATTACATATTCAAATATAACTAGTTGTAAACATTTGAACTTATATAAATTATTATTTCTCCTCTTTGTATGCCTCACTAATTATTTTCTTTGCCTTTTTACAAATAATAGGAGTCCAACAAAATATTGATATTCCTAATATTTTCAAAATCGGATCGGATCGATCGATTCAATCGGTTCAACCAAAAGAAATCGGAGGTCAATTTGGTTCGATTTTATCAAAAATTGTTTGACGGTCAACAACCGTTCAAAACCGGCCAAAAACGATTTGACTGGTTTTTTTTTTTTTTTTTTTAATTTTTAATTTTTAATTTTTATAAAAGTTTAAAATTAATATTTTGTTATATTTATGTGATTATTTAGATTTTATATTTTGTTATATATTTTTTTATGTAGTTATTTATTTATTTTTATATTTAAAATATATTGCATAGTAATTAATTTATTATATTATTATTTTACATAAAAAAATAAAAAAATATAATTAATTTTTATTAATTCGGTCCGACTGTGGGTTGAACCGATCCAACCTTTTAATCCATGCAAAAACTCTAAATTTTAACAGCTCATCTTTCCAGTATTCCAAATTTCCTTATCCTCCTCGATTTCTTTCTTAAAACCCTACTATGACAGCTATTATGATTGTTTTGACTATCTTTCAATGATTTGATTTGAGTGAAATATATTGTATTTGAAAGCCAATATTTCAAGATTTCTATAGCCACTTGGATCAAGGCAATCCATTTTTTCTTCGATTTATTATGAATTCTCAAATTGGTATTGTTTAGGATACAAAAATTATGATTTGTTCATATTTTGTTTAAATTAGTGCACTATTTTTATGGAATTTCATTACTCTTATGTTCTGCTTCTGCATCATTTATATTCACTATAATTCAAAAAATTTAGATATTTATTTAATTCATTCTGGAATTTTTTAAATTTTAAAATATGTGGAAAAAGGAGATTATTGCAGAATATCAAATTATATTGTGGGATTGAAGCTTGATTATGCGTGTATATTTGCTTAATTTCAATTTTATGATTTTAATGTTATATGGACAACTTTGAGTAATTTTATAAAAAAATATTAATAAATAATAAATATTGAAAAATTATTAACAAAAAAAATAATATTAGAAAATCAATGTCACCACTTCGTACCAAGCTAAAAACCACTCATAATCCATAAGCATCATATTTTTTGCATTGTTACTTTTGAGACATAAATTTTGTTTATAGGAGCCAGGGTGAACTTGTACGTTTGATTAAATTGAGTTGTATTAAGCGGCATTGGTCAAAAGTGAGTTCTTTTATACCAAGTAAACTCAAGTATTATATTGTATGTATAAAATGTACAATAATATTTTATGTTTGGAATAAATTGTTACATTGCTAAAGATGGGAATTGGTTTATATGTTGCAATTGAATATATGGTGATAACATATCTAATTGTACTGATATATTGTTGGTGGCGATGTTTGAAATTTTGGGTTGTATTGAAATTATTAGTTGAATTTGAAAAATATACTATAACACATTGGTAATGTACTCATGGGTGAGCCGCGTGAGAGTATGTGAGGAAAAAGACTATTGTGACGGAATAATAGTGGTTGAGCCTACTTGTGCAATTGAGATCATGATACAATTATTCTTGTTTTTTTATTAAATTTTTATTTTAATTGATTTTTTTCTTTTAAAAAGTTTATGTCCACCAATATTATGAGTTGATTTTTGAATTTTTAGACATAATTAAAAATAAAAGTAGATATTGCATTATCATTTTGGGTGAGCTACATTAGAGACTGTGTGAAGCAAGAGATTGTTGAGATGTCTTTCCTTTATGCCTTTTTTCCTTGATTTTCTTTGAGATGAAATCACAAGGTTACTTGAATGAGAACAAATGAATCAAGAATGTTTTTTGTCACAAGTATTCATTCTTTTACAGAATTGATGAGCACATGACAAGTCTTTTGACTTCTTCAATTTGGCTTTCCCTTATATTTCTTATCTCCTGATTGACAAGCTGCAAGTCCTGTATGATGAACTTTGTCCCTTATTTTAACCTTCAGTATTCATCTTCTTATTTGGTTCTACTAATATTTCTGCTTCTTTCCCCCTTACATTAATTTGTCTTGATTGCTGAATCCGGGTCACGAATCATTTGGTGCCCCAAGCATTTTAGATGCAAATCTGAAAACTGTTCTAGAGAATGTTATACTAGCCAGAACTGGGAAGACATTTTATCTCTAGGTGAACAACAGCGATTAGGCATGACAAATTCATCAAGTAATAACTCCTTTTGATAATGTACTTGATGTACCAAAATATTAAAATAATATTAATGTCCTTAAAATATTATTAAAATATTAATGTGTATTTTACATTGATCCGATCCGACTAGATATTGAGTTTGGGTCGACCCGAGCTTCCAATCATCGATGAAACGGTACGATGGGACGTGTCAGTCAACCTGATCATGACATGTAGACCTTAGCCTGTACAGCCTACGAGAACCAATCAGTATAAATAACCGGTGCACAGGTCTCGTAAGATAACTTTTACATCATTCACTCAATTCGCTTATCAGTTCATTTTAACCTCAAGACCTGACTAATTTAAGCATCAAAGAGTTTTAATTGAGGGTCACCTCAACGAGCCTAGTGTGTCTCTCTTTCGGGTTCTCCCAAACTCAAACCCTCTCGACCCGAACTCAAGTATATTAATTTTACTTCTAAATCAGTACTTGTCAACATTATATTTTTAGAATTGTGCACGATTGCTAACATTATTTCAACTGTTGTATGAGGCACGATTGTTCTTTCACAAGCCCCGACTTGGAATCCTTGATGAGTGTACCAAGTAAGCAAAGCAAATTCCAAATCTTTAACTCTCTTTGCTTTAAGAATTGAAAACCTCATTCATCTTATGGTGCAATCCTTTATTTCCTTCTATTTCATATACAATGCTACCAGAGTTGAGCACATTTATAGGCTTGCAAGTAACTCAAGGATCACAGTCATAACATCCTCGCAGTTACATAGAGCAGTTGGCTGGCTGATTGTTGGGCCTTGTTCTTGTCCGCAGGTACCATTTCATTAGATCATGCTACTTTCAGCTCATGCGATGCACTCTATTGTACAATCTTTTGTGCATTCTCTTCTAAAATGCTACTGCTAGTTTTATTATTTGGTATTATTTAACTCATATAATTGAAAGCACATATATTGCTTTTGCAGCGTCTTTGTTGTGAAACTGACATTTCTTCTACCTATGTTGTTTTTTCTATTTAGAGTGTTTGAATACCATTCACTAAATATATTATTTTTTCTTAGTAGAGTGACTAAAATAGTTAGCTATAAATGCACTAGGATTTTGTGTTGACAATAACATATGATCTTTCATTATGTTTATATATATATGGGTAAGATTGCTATGAAATATAAATAAAAATCACATAATTTTTCTTCTCCTCTTTTTCTTGTTTTCTTTTTCTTACTTTCATTATCATGCTTTCCTCATACCAATACATCAACATGGTATCAGAACCCTTTTGATCTTACGGGCTATGAGTGAATTTAAGAGAAAACCAAAAAGATTTTTTTTTCTCTTTTAACCATCCAATCAACCTTAAAAATCAAAACTTAGTTTAATGGCTTCCAAAAGTTTTTCAAACTCCAGTACCAACTGTTTTTAGTGGAGAAAATTATCCAATTTGGGCAATAAAAATGAAAGCATATCTTAGAGCCTTTGACTTATGGGCGGTAGTGTAACACCCCCAATACTACACACACATATATATTTATAGATATAATAATTTTGACATGATAAATCCTGTGTGCATGTATAATTTTTTTTTTTTGTAACAGCATAATAAATAATAAACTATTTTTCTCACTCACAAACTAATATATATATATATATATATATATGTACCTGCAGAGGACCCATAACAACCATAATATTTACATACATATGTACAGAAAAGTTTTAAAAGTAATACACAGTACAAATCCCAAAACCTAATACAATAAACTCCAAAATCAAATAAGTTAACAACCAACCCAACAGGTCGTCATCCATGTATACTGATCCTCAGAACCTGTAGGAGCTCCAGTCGCTCGCTCAGTAAGTCCATGGCTTCAAGTATTATCAAACTCACCTACAATGCATGAACTATGTGAGCTAATGTTCAGTAAATGAAAATCATGTATGCTGAAGGGGATAATCCAACATAAATGCAATGCATTTCTATGAGATTATAATAACAATGCGAACTTATGCATCAAAATCATTTCATTTAAAATTATTTTCCATCACTGGGCCCTTAGCCCACCTACTATCTATCGGATAAAGCTCTCAACAATATCAATAATCACATGGCCATAAACAGATCGACACAGTACAGGGGCCATCTCCTGGGATCACCAAAGGTCCACCAGGGGTTTTCCCCTGTGACCCTCCAGAAGTATTTCCACCAGCGGCATCAATAAGGGAACAGTCAAGTGGTCCACCCTCTCGTGACCATCAGAGGCACACCTCTTGTCAACCTCTATGATCCTTCGAAAAGTAATACTCGTGGCGTCCCAAATATCATATAAATAAACCACATATGGGCCTCGGTACACTAGTAGTGGCCAACCAAAATATTTTTTTTCTGAAAATAATGTTATGCATGTAAAACCTCAACTGTGAGCACGTGTTATGCATGTACGTATAAATATTGATGAATAGCATGTTCAATGATACAGTGAATCACATATCCTATCATCCAAACAATGTATGCACTATAAGATATTTATAATACTCATCAAGACACAAGGATCACATTTAATATAAATAAGCCAAGAAATACTATGCCCATGCATTGTAGTTGGAAATGAATTTTCACTTACCTTCCACCTTTGATATCCTACTGAAGGTTAACAAGACTCTCCTCCCTAACCTTAGATATAAGACAGCCTGTAAAAGTATAACGTATTAATTTTCATTATTAATCAATAGATTTCTATATCAAATTTCATAAGGGATGTTAAATTTTAAATTTAATTAAGTAACAATCAAACTTTAAAATTTTTATATTTCACCCCAATCAGAACATTTTAAATACCTTAATTTTTCGTCTTGAATTTATTCTAATATTATTTAATTGATATGTTATAATTCTGTAATCAATCACTCAATTTAATTAACTCCGTCATTCAATTAATACAAGATAATAAAATCGAATATTTTTAACTAATTTTAAATTAAAGATATTATCTCACAGGTAGATAATTAATTAACTAGAATCAAAAACTTTATTTTAAATTAGAAATAAGCGACATAAATATATATTTTATCCGTACAAAAATAAGAAGGGACTTACCTAAAATTTTCTCAAATTTCTACGGTGGAAGTTTGTTTGCGCTATTTCTTCTTCCACCCCTTTTTTTTTCTTCTCTTTTTCTTTCCTTTTCTGTAGCCGTGTGTTTGTGTGGTGTGTTTTAAAATAGCTTTGTTAAGAAAACATAATGTAGTATATTATATATATACTTATCCTTAACATTAGTATTAAAGAAATTTAATATAATATATTATATGTATACTTAACCTTAACATTAGTATTAAAATAATCTAATACAATATATTATATATATACTTATCCTTATCATATATATATGTATACACTACACGTGTATACCTATATGTATATGTATATATATATATTATATGCTTATCCTCATCATATATATATGTATACACTACACGTGTATACATATGTCTATATATATATATATTATATTACACACCATATACTTATATATATATTATATTATATATTTATTTATATATATATATTTTATATATTCAATACAAAATATTATTTATTTATTTATATATTTATTTATTTATAAGCACCTAAATTTATTTTATATTAAAAATTTACACCCTCTTAATTAATATAATAATGTCCTTATTTTTTTTTTATTATTATTACTATTACTATCATTATTTTCTTTATAATTAATTTATTTGTATAGTTTATCCTATACCGATAAACACAACGATGCCACCTTTTACTTACGTGTATCATAATGTTATCTGATAGTTGACACCTAAATTAGCATATCTTAGTACTAACTCAACCAATTAGATTAAAGAATTTGGAAACTAATATCGGTGACAACTTCAAAAGTTTAATTATTAAAATACCGTATAAAATATAATGCATTATGAAATATCAATTAAAATGCAATAACACATATGTGGCATAAAATGCATGAACTATATTGGCCAGGTGAGTAGTACGAGGCTCGGGTATTATAGGTAGTGAAGACTGGACTTGATCTTCCTCCCTTGAAAGGAAACCCAACTATTGCTCAAATTCATCAACATAGTGAGGAGAGTGCCAAAAAGTTCCAAGCTTTATCAGCAATTCATTCTTCTATTTCAGAAGTCATCTTTATCAGAATTATGAATTGTGACACAGCAAATCAAACTTGGGACCAATTGAGGGAAGAGTTCCAAGGAAGTGAAAGAACAAGACAGATTCAGGTGCTAAATTTGTGGACGAAGTTTAAAATTCTGAGAATGACATAAAATGAAACTACTAGAAGAAGAGTTATCTGACAAAAGGATAGTGAGCAAAGTCCTTTTCAGTGTACCTAAAAGGTTTGAACCAAAAATTTCATCACTTGAAGACTCAAAGGACTTGTCAACATTAACACTCAATGAAGTGGTTAATGCTTTTCAAGCAATTGAGCATAAAAAAAACTTTAAGACAAGAGGAGGTGACAAAAGGAGCACTCTTGGCAAAACAAATGGAAAACCTATCAAATAGCAGCACTGGTGGTAGAAAGAAGCAATCTGGAGATAGAAAATACAAACAAAAGAAAGAATGTAACAATTACAAAAGTGGAGGTAAGAAAGGAAAGTATCCACCTTGTCCCCATTGTAAAAAAAGAAGTCACATTGAAAACTTTTTTAGTATAGGCTTAGTGTAAAGTGCCAAGCCTGTAATCAACATGGTCATGTTGAAAAAGTGTGCAAGAATAAAGGAAACTAGCAAGGATAGCAAACTCAAGCTTAAGTTGCTAAAAATCAAGAGCAAAAAGGTGAGAACCTTTTTGTTGCTACATGTTTTGCTACAACCAGCAGTAGGAATACTTGGTTGATTGATAGTGGTTGTACAAACCGCATGACAAGAGATGTTCCATGAGTTGGACAGATTCTATAGCTCGTGGGTAAAGATTGGAGATGGAAAGCAAGTGGACGTAAATGGAAAATGTGTGGTATCGATCAACACACCCTTAGGTACAAAGTTAATTTTAGATGTACTTTATGTTCCTGAGATAAACTAAAACTTGTTAAGTGTAGGGCAAATGTTAGAAAAGAATTATGCTTTGCACTTTCAGGATGGGTCATGCACTATATTAAATGCTTTTAGAAATGAAGTGATGACTGTAAAAATGAAAAATAAGAGCTTCAATCTAGACTGGAATGAATCAAAGTTGCATGCCTACACAAGTACAATTCATGAATCTGTTCTATGGTATAAAATGTTAGGTCACTTTAGCTATTCAACCTTAATGAATATGCACACAAGAAAATTAGTACATAATTTACCTATGATTCATGAAACAAGTGGTATGTGTAATGTGTGCCAATTTGGAAAGCAATGTAGGCTGCCATTTTATGACAGTAATTGGAGAGCAAAAGAGAAATTGCAGTTTGTGCACTCTGATATTTGTAAACCTATGAGCGTATCTTCTTTAAGTAGGAACAAGTATTTCATATTATTTATAAATGATTACTCAAGGTTTTGTTGGGTCTACTTCTTAAAGATGAAGTCTGAAGTATTTGCTATTTTTTCAACTTATAAAAAATTAGTTGAAAAGCAAACAAGATGCAAGTTAAAGATACTTAAAACTGATAATGGAACTGAGTATGCTTCAAATGAGTTCAAGGCCTTTTGTGATAAGGAAGGCATCAATCACCAACTAACTATGCCATACACTCTCCAACAAAATGGAGTGAGTGAAAGAAAAAATAGATCAGTGATGGAGATGTTGAGATGTTTGCTATTTGAAAAAGATTTATCAAAGAACTTTTGGGCTAAGGCGATGAATACCTCAGTGCATTTACTTAATTTGCTTCCAACAAGAGCTTTAAAAGGTAATACTCTATATGGAATGTGGCATGGAGTAAAACCTTCAGTAGAACACCTCAAGGTATTTGGTTGTATTTGTTATGCTCTTGTTCCTGAAGTAAAAAGAGATAAGCTTGATCATAAGGCAGAAATGGGTATCTTTCTTGAATATAGCAACAATATAAAAGGATACAGAATTTTGAACTTAAAAACTAAAAAGGTGCAAGTTTATAGAAATGTGAGGTTTGATGAACTTGCCATGTGGGAATGGAACAAGAAGGATGTGAAAAGTTCAAAAAAAGAATATTGGGAAAGTTCTTCCCAAGAACAAAAAGCAATAGAGAATGAGATTTTTAATAACTATGATGATGTTCCTGTGAGAGGAACTATAACACTTGAAGATGTTTATGAGAGATGTAATGTAGCTTCACTTGAACCAAAAAACTACAATGAAGCCGCAAGCAAAATAGGTTGGTTGGTTGCAATGTAGGAGGAGATGACCAAGATTGAGAAGAATGAAACTTGAAAATTAGTGGAAAGGTCACAAAATCAAAAGGTAATAGGTGTTAAGTGGGTTTATATAACCAAACTTAATTCTGATGGTTCTGTAAACAAACTTAAAGCCAGATAAGTTGTAAAGGGATATGCACAACAGTTTGGAGTAGATTTCTCTGACACTTTTGCTCCTGTTGCCAGACATGATGCAATCTGACTACTAGTGGCCCTTGTTGCAAAGCTAGGTTGGAAAATCTTTCACTTGGATGTCTGCATTTTTAAATGGTTTGCTTGAAGAAGATATTTATGTTGAACAACTAGAGGGATATCAAGTTCCAGGCAAAGAGCATATGGTGTATTATCTCAATAAAGCCTTGTATGGCTTAAAACAGGCTCAAAGAGTTTGGTATAGCAAAATTGATAGTTATCTCCTACAACAAGAATTTTGTAGAAGTGAAAGTGAGGCAACTCTCTATATCAAGAAGGTTAGAACTGAAGTAGAACTTATTGTGTCCTTGTATGTTGATGACTTGTTAATCACTGGTGGTGATCTATACTTTCTGAAGCAATTCAAATTCAATATAGAAAATGAATTTGAGATATCAGACCTTGGTAAAATGAAATATTTTCTGGAGATTGAGTAGAATGATCTTGGAATCTTCATTTCACAAAGAAAATATGCTTGGGAGGTTTTAAAAAAGTTTCAAATGGAGAAGGCTAAGTCAGTGACAATACCCTTAATAGTAAATGAAAAACTATCAAGAGAAGATGGTGAGTTAAAGGCAAATGCCTCAATATATAGAAGCTTAATTAGAAGTTTGTTGTATTTGTCTGCTACCAGACCAGACATAATGTTCTCTACAAGTCTTTTGTCAAGATTCATGCATTCTCCAAGTCAAATTCACCTAGGTGTTGCCAAACGAGTGCTAAGCTACATCATGGGGACTATGGACTTTGGTGTATATTATTTGAAGAGTGAAAGTGAAAATATGGTTGACTATTGTGATAGTGATTGGGCTAGAAGTATTGAAGATTCTAAAAGTACTTCTGGTTATGTCTTTTCCTTTGAAAGTGGTGTTTTTTGATGGAACTCTAGAAAATAAGAGGTTGTAGCACAATCCTTAGCTGAAGCTGAGTATATTTCAGCAACAGCAACAACAAATCAAGCTATCTGATTAAGAAAATTGTTAACAGATTTGGGACAAAACCAGAATAAAGCTACTGTGATATGGGTGGATAACAAGTCTGCTATAGCCATTTCGAAGAATCTTGCCCAGCATGGCAGGACCAAACACATAAATATGAAGTACCATTTTATCAGAGAAGCTGACAAGAATCGGGAAATAAATTTGGTACACTGTAGCTCAGAGCTTCAGTTTGCAAACGTTATGACAAAGGCACTTCCTAATGCCAAATTTGAAATTTTGAGATCAAAACTTGGAGTAGCTAGGAAAAATATCAAGGAGTAGTGTTGTGAAACTGACATTTCTCCTACCTATATTGCTCTTTCTATTTAGAGTGGTTGAATACTATTTACTAACTATGTTGTTTTTTTTTAGTAGAGTGGCTGAAATAGTTAACTATAAATGTACTAGAATTTTGTATTGACAATGACATATGATCTTTCATTATGCTTATATATACGTGGATAGTTTTATTTTTTTCTGAAACTGAATAAAGAAGTCGATCCTAAGTATTCTCATCCTTCCATCTTTCTACCCTATCCACTTCATGTCCCGCATCTTGATCCATGCTGTGATGTGAGGATCGCACAAGGTATTTATGTCTCATATATAAAACTGAACTTTTTATACGTGCACTAATCAAGTTGATAAGCAGGAATTCATTGGCTTGGTGGCAGAAATTTTTACAAGTTCTTTCAATCCATTGAAGGCGTTCAACTATCCGTATATCTCCCAGTTTCTTTTCCTCCTTTTTGTGAGCAAGGATAAGCACTTGGGCAGCATGTTATTTGCTGTATTTGTCAATCTCTTTGCCTCTTTTCTCCTATATCAGCCACTCTTGTTGTGGCCAGTTGGTTTGAACGTAGCAGGGTTCCAACCTTGAAGATTATCATGAGCTGTAAAGTCATGTCTTTAGACTAATGCTTACTACTTGTTACATAATTATATATATGTGGGTCATGAGTGATGCTCAATTTTACTGCATCATGTGTAATTCTGATTTGGATCAATGAGTGGCTTGGCTGATATACACACGAATCAACTTATGTTTTATTTCGTTATTCGACGTGCTTTTTAAGTATTGTATATATGAAAATAAATTATATTCAAACTTCTTTAATGGAACTACAGAATGGAGCCAGAAAACTTGAAATAGGGGGGCGTTCTTCTTAAAAAATATAAAAAACAAATTGATTTCATTATTTCGATGAAAAAGAAAAAGAAAAGAAATGGATAACTATTACAAGTATGCTTAAGCAAAGGGACAAGTATGAAAAACAATGAAATTGGATGTTTCTTACTTCTTAGGACAAAGGGTACACAAAAACTGGAACCCTGGTTCTAATTGTGTGAGTTGGAATTGGGTTGATTTGCTTTTCAATAAATAAAAAATAAAAAAAAATCAAATTTTGATTGTAGCGATTTGGTCAAATTAGATCTTAACAAAGAGATTTTTTCATTAATTATATATTTCAGTGAATTTTTTTTTTCTTTCCAGTCCATTTCTTCTTCATTTTTAGAAGTTTTTTGGGGGGAATAAGTTAAAGTTTTCTTTGGAGAGAAATTTTAACATTTTTCCGTTCAAACAAATAATAGAAAGCCCAATTCAATATTTTCCATCCATTTTGAAAAAATCCCCACATTTAAGTATCATGTGCCAAGCTGATAACATTATTCAGCCAAATTAAAAAAATTCCAATAAAAAATTGAACTAAATATGCCAAGATTTAAAAGATATACATAAATTGTCAAATTAGGACTAAAAATGAAAGTAGACCAAATTTTAAATAAAAAAAATGCCGTTTTGCCAGCGAAGGTAAGAGAAATTCTCGTGCAAGTATGATCAAACCCAAAGCCAAGCACATGGTGCTTGAATTACACTTGCCGTCTAATTTATATACAGATAAAAAAAAAAAAAAAAGCGATCAATAAGTTTAATAAAGCTTAAATTTGACCAAATTTTGTTGAAATTAAAAAAAAAAAAAAAACAGCAACAAATTGAGTAATATCCTCACTACACAAGGTGTATGGTACACTTTCTGTATAAATGAAGACTAAGTATTCTATTTTTAACAAAATAAGATACTTAAATAATAAATTCATACCAAATATAACATTTATAAGACCAACAAATTATTTGGATTGCTTCTACTTCTTCCAAGTTCCACGAATCTTATTTCAAGTAAAATAGATAATAAATTTATACTAAATATAACATTTATATAAAAAAAGGGGTTGCAGATTATCCTATCTATATATACAATCCTATATTGTGTTGAAGTTAGGATTTAAGGTTGAACTTATGATTTTTATGTTGACTTCTAAGTATATCATACACTTGAACTATATTTTTGTGGTAGGCATTTGAAGAACAATAAACAATGGAATATTCGTATTAGAAATAATAAAATGGAGGTCATACAAAGATTTGCACTTTGGAAATAATAATGGAGCAAGAAAAGGAAATTTCTTATGGACCCCTACACTTGCTATAATTGCTATGGGACGTGGACGAGTGGAGGTTCACAAATCAACTTTACATTCATGGGATCTACGTACAAAGGCCATTTATGGACTTGGTATTTCCTGCAATGCAATCTTCCTTTTGGAGATGGGTGTGGATTTATCAAAATTGAAAAAAAAATATATTAAAATTTTTAAAGGTTTGGATCAAGATCTACCATGAATTTGGCAACGATGAATTAGATTCCTCAGACCATTTTGTTATTATATATATATATATATTATATATATATATATTAAAAATAATTTTAACTAAGACTTTTTAAAAAATATATTTTTTTAATAATAATATCATATAAATACATACTTAAATTAAATGGAGCAGGTTTCATGGTGGGATGGACAGAAAATGTCTTAAACTCATTCGTAACTTAAAAAACCCGCTCGAAACAGTGCAGATTCAAAAATAAAAAATCAAGAATTATTTCGAACCTATTATAACTTAAAATTTTGGCCTCATGGGACAAGAGTTTGGGGTGGGTCCAAATTTCCTATTGCAATCCCTACTTTCTTTTTTGCTTTTATGAAGAAGCGTTGCCAAACTTGATAAAGTTGTACTTATACAAAATTATGATATATTTCATGTCATCCACTTGGGGCATAAGCTATCCAAATAAATGTATAAACCGTTTAGTGTATACGAGATGATGTTATAAAATAAAATATTGATATGATTGTATATAATCTAACGGCCCACAAACACCATTATGATGTTAAGTATACATTTGGATGGTATCTCACATGTCGAAAATTACATTATATCATCGTATGTATGACAGCTAGTTGATGATCCATGACAAAATGAAGCCAATTGTTGTGTTCTAACTCAACACTTGCCCAAAGGGTCGTTTTACTTAGAGGATTATGAACCCTTCAAGAAGCCCAAGAGTTTATATTAAACTGAAGAGAATCCATCATAAAAATTACAAAAAGATGATTCAATTTTGTTGTGCACTTAAAAGTTATGGTATTATATTACTATATATTGTATTTGGATTTAGAACTAAAAAACCCTTCTTGGCCGGTGATTTTGCATCCATAATCTCCATTTAGTGGATAAGTCTCAAGAATGTATCTTTCTAAAAAATAACACCACTTTCCTCCCCACTCTCCAAGTATAAATGTCCCCACCAAGTATGACTTCTCTTCATTAAATCACACACACACACACACACACACAGTGTTTTTCATGGATCCTCAGAGTCATTCTTCTTCCCTCAGCTGTGAACTGAGAATAGTAAAAGCTAAAAACATTGATATGAAATCAGGTGGAGCAGTATTTGTTAGATGCTATCTCTCTGCAGGAAACAGCACAAGAGTAAGACTAGACAGCCAAGAAATCTCATCAAAATCTGAGTTGATCACTTGGGACCAGACCTTTTCTTTAGACTGCTTAGGCAGTCAAGAATCCATCAGATGGCTCAAACAAGGAACCCTTGTTTTCGAGCTCCGGTGGAGAAGCACTGCTGCACCATTCATTGGCAGAATTCAGGGCTCAAAACTCATAGGTAGAGCTGAGGTTCCATGGAGGAACGTCGTCGATTCGACGAATATGGAGATGGAGAAATGGGTTGTGATGATCCCACAGAATGGACGTGTGCATGAAGATTTCAAGCCGCCTGCAGTGCAAATAACCATGAAAATTCAAGAATCTGATCCTAAGATAATAGAAAGAAAGAAAATTGATGAAGGAAGGTGGGATGAGTGGTGTGGTTGCTTGGATGGTGGGTGTAACTCTTGTGTAGATTATGAGTTGTATGCCATTGGAGCTGCTTTAGAAGCCCTGTAGAACTTTCTTTTTTCTTTTTTTGGCTGGAGAGAGCCAATAACAGTTAGATGGTTTAGGGTTGTTTCAGAATATTTTCACTGTCATTCAGCATACTTTCCTCTTAGAAATCATTTAATTATATTATTTTGTGCACTTTTTGATAAGCTTATAAATTCCTTAAGATATTTTATAATAAGCTCTACGAGGGTATTTGGCTAAATTTATGTAAAATATCAATATTATTGAAAGTTGAGATGGTAAATTTTATTTTAAAAATAAGTTTTTAAAGTTTTTGAATAAAATAAGAACATGAAGCTTATAAAATGTTAGTTATGAAAATCTTGTAATTAATATGATTAAAATTAAAGGAGTTTGTTAAGATTTTAAAAATAAATTTTTGAAGTTTTTAGATAAAATAAGATTATGAAACTTATAAATCTTTTTTAAATGAGCTTATAAAACCATAACATCTAATTTATGAAGCTTATAACCTCGTTTTTTTAAAAAATTATTAAATATTTTAAGATATCTTATAAACTTTTAAACATTCAGTAAAATTTTGGAAACGAGCTTATATGCTATCTTATAAGCTTCTTTAAAAAAATAAAGAGTTATTAATTTATTTTTAAGATCTTAACAATGTTTTAATAATATTAATCACAATATTATCATTACTAACATATTATAAAATTTATGATCTTATTTTATCCACATACTTCAAGAATTTATTTTTAAAATAAAATTTTACATCTTATAAATTTCAAAAACATCCTAAGATGTAAGAGTTTAAGAGGTTTTCTAAATAAATTTAGCCAAAACACCTTTTAGTTAACTTGTCGCAAAACATTACTCAGAATTATTTGAAAACATGGGAAGTATTACTGTTTCCACCATATTTGATGTCCTATTTGCTAGGAAAATGTCAAATTGTCTTATATTGTGATTGATTATTGGTATCGATTCTTATAAATTTTAAAGTTGTAAGTTTGTTGTGTTATTTCTACTAATAAAATAATTTTATTTAAAATTACATAAATTTTTCATAATCATTTGAGTCAGTCCGTGCTATTTATTTTTTTAATATTTTTCTATTTACAGTGAATTTACCGACTTCTTTTTCAGTTTGATCTAATCAACAATAAAAATCAAGGAACAACAATAAGTGAACACCGAGCAATACTAGTTCATGTTCCAAAAAAATTGGGCTTGATGTTGAGGCAAAGCTATATGTTGATTTGGGCTTCTAGACTTGACCCTAAAAATTGAATGATTCTACCCGAGTCCGACCCATTGACACACACCCATTACTAAAGATCCCATAGATAGTCCGTAAAAACAATAATTAATTTTAGCTCAAATAGTTTTAAAATACTGAATACAAAGAAGTATTTTGGTTGGCACTGTAATTTTGAAAATGAACATTTAAATGTTCCTAAAAAAATAAGTATTTATATTGATTAGTCATATATATAAATTCGATTTGGATATTCAATTGCTTCGATTTGAATTATTCCGGTCTTTTTTTACAGTTATCTTTTATTTCAATATGATTATTAATTTTTGATATTTAATCATGTGTACCATCAACTCTATACTTATTTGGTCAAATATATTTACCTTAAAAAATTTAACATAATCCCTTCCAAAGAATCTAATTAGAACTAAATATCTTGCAAGCAAGAAATTTATTAAAACCCTAATTAAGCATAATAGAGTGATCATTATTTACAAGTTTGTCTACGACATATATTTCAATTATACTAATCACTTTGTCATGTATTATAAAATTTTAATATCAAAATATTTATACATTTAAATATAAGCTGGCCACATATTAGATATATCAAAAATATTTTTGATTATTATAAGATGAGGATGATTTCAAACCACGTCTAATACTAGTAGCCAAAAGTTCCCAATTTGATTATTCTCCCATATAATGCTTCATATAAATTATAATTACAATAATTTTTTAGTTGATTATTCTTGTTATAGTATATAAATGTGGCTGGTGGCTACTTTAATTTTTATTGATTAAAATTCAATTCTCTGGTCCCAAGAAGACATTGAATGGAAACTACCAAGGACCATATATATAAATATTTGAATTAAATATTTATAATTCCAAGTAGGTCATTTCCCACCAAACCCCTGCACCAGTTTATTTATTTAGATCATTATAAGGACCACCCTATATACTCTCTACTCAACTTGGCTTCTATCAAGGAAAACAAGTATAAATAAATTGAAGTGCATTAAAATTATGTTATTAGATTTCAGGTATGATCATAATTTTTTATGTTCTAGTAACAATAAAGTTTGGTGTTGTTTTAAATGTTTGGTAAAATTTAACAAGAAAAAAGACTTGTGCATGTGTAAGTGATTTTTGAAGATTGAGATAAATAGGTGTTGTCATGAAGATGGCATATTCGAAAATTGAATCTTGAGACTTTTGGTTAAAATTTGCCAAACATTTTTTTGGAGTAATAGATCAAACACAAACACAAGCAATATGATGCAAGAACATAAATGACATGTGGAACTTGTTACTTACAAATCATAATATGTTTAAGTTAATAATCAATACGTGGAATTATGAGATTGTTATTAGAGTTTATTGTACTGATATCTCACTCATGAATTCCATTTTGTAGGCTTATAAATAGACCTGACCATGGTTCAGGAACCGTCGGTTACGGTTCGGAATCGTCGGTTCCACGATTCAAGAAAATTTCGATCATTTACATTAACCGTCAAGGCCGGTTACGGTTCCGACTCTTACATTTTATTTTATTTTTTTTAAAATTTTTTGAATTTAAATTTGTAAAAAATATTGTTACTTTTTGAATTGAATGAAAAAAAATTAAAATTAAATTTGAAAAAAAATTAGCTAAAATTTAAGCATATGATCCAAAACAAAAGTGACTAAATTAATTTTTAAAATTTTAAAAAAATAATTTTTTCATTTACACTGCATTGATAAAGCACAATTTACTAAATTTTAGTTTTTGGAGTTAATGTTATCATATAAAATCGATGCAACATTACAATAATTAAATAATATTAAATAAGAAGTCGGGGAATAAACACTAGATATTGTAAAGTAGCATTATTAAATATTTTTATAAAATTACAAATTTACTTATTATTAAGATAATTATAAAGTAGCATCATTAGATAATTTCCAAAATTTTACTTATTATTAAGATAAAATATAGAATGCTTAAATATAGGACTTGATTTGTAACTTGTTAAAATTAATTAATTAAATTTAAAGAGGGGCGCAACACCAATTATATTGATTTTCAGAAACAAGACAGGCAATTTGAGCGGAAAAAAAAATAAAAAAATAAATCATGAGACTTATTTATGCATTTATTCAAAATTATAAACATATAGTTTATTAACTTAGTTGGTTAGAGTGTTCTGTTAATAACTTGGAGGTCATAGGTTCAAAACCTGCCTAAGATACTTTTACATTATTTTAATTAAAAAATTAAAATTAAAATTTAAAAAATTTAAAAAATAAAAAAATCGTCGGGTTCCGGCGGTTCACGGGTTAGATGAACCGTGATCAACTTGTGAACTCACGGGCCAGTTCACAATTTCGACCCGTGAACCGTGGTCAACGGGTTCTGACCCGGCCCGTGGTCAGATTTGCCTATGAACATATATACAATAGAACATATTGTTCCTCTTTCAAGTGAAAGCTAACGTATTTGGTATTTAAAGTTGTTTTGATATCCAAAAGTCGTCTTCTCCCCATGTATACTACGAACGAAAGGCAAACGCTTTGTTAAGTTTTCCTTAGGATATGCCGCACCGGTGTTCGTTAGCTTGTATGGCTCGTGCTCGCATGTGCTCTGGTAGGTAAGAGACCCCGACATGATACTTTTCATTATGTGGTTAAATATATTTTTGCGATTCAATTTATAGGTTTCAACAATGATCCTTCTACAAGTTGAACTATGAAAACCTTGTTGGGACTTTGATCAGGTCGTTTTATAAAAACCAAGTCAAGTATATTTTTGGTGCAAACCTCGAACTCATACATATGATCTCGATACTAGGGTAAGGATACTGAAGTTGAAGTACACTTAGCGATCTCGACCTGCATACACTATAGAGTCAGACTTATTGGGGTTGTCCAGCCAACTAGAATCTTCCGACGCCTAAGTCAGATCGAGTTTTATGAGATATATGAGATCAGAGCAATGAATGAGTTAGGATGTTCGTACATACTTTATGAATAGGAATAAGGAAGTTTATGTAGGCATGTAACTGGATAGATGTCACGTCCCTCATCAAGTATAGTGCGCACTATTTGTGATGGAGATTTTAGGTCATGTTCTAGTCGAATTCGAGTTAAGTTCAAATAATATATGACCTACAAAAAAATCACAAATTTTAGCCTATTTAGTTATTATTTTTAAGTTACAATGCAAGTACGTCTTTTTATCATCGAGCATTTATTATTCCTCATCATACTTCTAATTCCTCTAAATCTTCCATGTGTGATTCTTAAAAAATATAGAACAAGTCCCGCTTGAAGTCGTGTAGCGTCTATGATATTTCTTGGGGGTCTGCGGTTCGATTTCTTCATAGAGCACTTTGGTTTTTGTGGGTGTGCTCGCTGGTGACTGAGATCTTAAACCCTGTCTTCGGGCCCATGAGTGAGCCATTGTGCCATGACAGAAATCACTGTAGAAGAATCCACTCTAAAAGTGTGTATAAATTGTTGTTATGCCAACATTACCTAGTGGTCAAGTTATATGGAAGATCGATCATTTTCAAAATTAATCAAATTAAATATAAATATCAAAATTATAATAAATAAATAAAATTAGAACAATCAGAATCACAATCACATGTGAATGGTAGATCTCACACAACTTTATTACATGGATGATTATACCGACTTTTAAAATTCAATTTTTTTGAGATTTTCTAGAAGTAACCCTTCCTTTTATCCAAGTTTCTACTCAACGTGGATCACCCGTGACATTCCCGAGTTGAAAAATAAAATAAAATAAAATCCTCAACCACACCTGCCCGATTATAAAACCATTAAAATGGGGCTCCATTTGTGTAGATTGGAAAAAGTAATGTCACATGCGCACACTGTCCAAGCTTTATAAGCCAACAACCTTAAAAAAGTCAAACCGGCAAGTTGTTCCTCACCTCATTCATAAATATCTGCCCGAATCTATCTGGATACGGTCCGACCACGTGGCATTACCCAATATACCAACCCCACGTATCAACTATTATAAAAACAATAGTTTTTTTAATTCTTGAATAAAGATAATCCTTAAATTCAAAATTTGTACTCAACTCGAATTCAACTTACCTGTTTTTTTAGGTTTTCTTTTTTTTTTTTCAATATTTTTCTAATTAGTTTTTATCTTGTACCTACTTTCTTAATTAGAAGAAATAATGATGAATAAATAATTTAAATATTAAAAATACAAAATTTTAAATACAAAATAGATTTGAATTTGAATTAAGTCATTAACATATTAAAAGAAATCTTGTATTCATTTGAATAAATATAAATAACCAGTATTTTTTTTTTATCAAATTTAAAAAATAATGTATATAATTCCATATATGGCAAAATAAAATTTAACTAGGGTGTACTAGTACACATATATGTAATGCTTACATGGATAGCCTCAATATTTTTTTTTAATTATATATAGATGAAAAAACCTAACTAGAAAAATTCTGTATAACATAATTCATTTTATTATCTAAGAGAATGATATACGTAAAATGTATTTCGAATAATTGCATTATGTAAAAATTTAATTTGTTGATGCATTTTATTATTTAACATGGCTCGTAAAAAGTTTTGAAAGGTAAAATGTTCCCGTATAAGTAATTTTAAGTGGTAAAATGCTTCATTAAAAATAATTGTAAGAGGGCGAAAGTGTTACTTGACTTGCCAAAAAGTTTACCAAAAAGTACCATGACAAAAATTATTACAGGGGGTGAAAGGTCTTTTTCTTACTATGTGGATGGGTTTATTGCCGAAATGCGATGTTTTTAAGGGGCAAAGTATAATTTCCCCAACAATTAAATATACTAAATTTAAAAGCTATATTTGTATACTAAATTTTAGTGGGTAAAGCCGTAAAAAGGGAAAATACTAGGCCCAAAACTAAATTCTAAACATAATATAAAGCTAGACCAAGTACTTGAATGTTCAAAAAAAAGAGCTGCTAACCACTAGGACTGTGGAGAGAGAGAGAGAGAGAGAGAGAGAGAGAGAGAGAGAGAGAGAGAGAGGAGAATGGAGAGAGCAACACCTGTTCGGAAGCCTCACACTTCCACTTCAGATCTGTTGACATGGTCGGAGGCTCCGCCGCCGGAAGCTTCCTCCTCCGCCAATGGCTCTCGCCCCACCGCTCGTTCTAACCAGGTACCTCCAACATTACGTCGTTTTCCGACCACCCACATCGAACACTTAAAATGTCTCTGTCTTTCTCATTTTGGAGTATTCTTTTTTTTTTGTGTGTGTGTGTGTGTTTCTGGGTAGCCATCGGATGGAATTGGTAAGGTGCTGTTTGGAGGTCAGATCACTGATGAGGAAGCTGAGAGCCTTAACAAAAGGTATTTAACCATTAATAAAATAGTTTCTGAGGTTTCCTCCACATTTCTTCTTTTTTATTTTTGTTGTCTTTTCTTCTTGGGGTTAAATCTCTTAGCATATATGTCGATTCTTTGTTGTAGGAACTTAATCTATTCTATTTTAGGAAGATTTGGTTCCTGTTTGAGATTCAATGGGCTGCCTTGGTTTTGTGCTATCAACAATAAAGTTTGAAACTTTCCTCTTATTTTTTTAGCCCTGTTGGCTTATTTAATCCTTAATCTTTTCCAAAAAAAAAAAAAAAAAAGGAAGAAAGAAGTATCTGAAAAGCTACTAGAGAAATGAAGAAGCGTATGGAAGCACATTTTCGAGTCTTGGGTGATTGAGTTTTAATAGATGCCTATAACGCAAAGTGGCAGATGTTGCATTCTATTTTTTTACTAATGAATGTTGTAAACTACCTTCGAAAATTCAGATAACCAATCGATCAACCTTGAATCATGTATATATTTAAAAGGTTCTGTGTTTGGAACTATGTTTGGATGGGTTTGAGATGCTTAGTGTGTAAGAGACTCGTTGTGAATGGAAAAGGTGTAATGGCGATTTTTAGTGTCTTTGTGCAGAAAGTTTTTATTCACCATTGTGTCATGTAATACACATTAACCAAATACAGACAATGATACCATAACTTAACTAAGAGGACATCTTTTTAAGGACTTCATTATCTTCCACACCTCCCTTAGTTGTATAGTTGGTAAAGGAAGGTATCTTGTTTCTGTTATCGTCAAGTGTTTTTTCCATCATAAAAATACTTAATATATGATATACTTATCCACAAAAATGAAAACGAGAGAGGGGGTATGAATTGAGATCCCAATTATTGTTGTTAATGCGTTCACCTCACTCTCTTATTGTTGCCTTATCCACATTTTGTACTAAAGCATCATATTTGCTACACCTCTCTATTAATTTATGGTGAGCCTTCCATTATTGCTTTTTGAATTGAAGGAGAGGCAGTGGTAGAGTCTGATAGCATTAATTACATTGTATAGCTGTGTTGCCAAAAAAAATAATTACAAGTGAATTTTCTTGGTGTGCCTTGGCATATGGCATTAATAGCTCTCCGTGTAATAAGTCTCAATAAAAATGTTTTATTTAATGCTTTCAGGAAGCCTTGTTCAGGCTATAAATTAAAGGAGATGACTGGCAGCAAAATATTTGCAGCCGATGGTGAAGATGATTCAACAGAATCTGGAACTTCTGATGGTAATTTTAATACTCGAACATCGGTCCGTATCGTGCAGGTATTCTTCTATGCTCTTACCAGAGTAGCAGTAGATATTAGCATTTGTTGAAACATCTGCAGTCTAAATTTGCTTGATGTTTCTTATTTTTGTCTTGTTTTACTACTAGCAAGCTGTAAATGGGATAAGTCAGATTTCATTCAGCACTGAAGAAAAAATTTCTCCTAAGAAACCGACCACTGTCCCTGAGGTGGCAAAACAGCGTGAACTGAGTGGAACATTGCAAAGTGAGTCAGAGAGCAAAATTAAGAAACAGCTTTCAGATGCTAAATGTAAGGAACTCAGTGGCACTGACATCTTCGGCCCTCCTCCTGAAATTCCTACTCGGTCATCAGCTGCTGCACGCACTATGGAAATAAAAGAAATCAAGGATATGGGTGAACCTGCACCGCGAAGTCTACGCACTTCTGTCAAAGTTTCTAATGTGAGTTAACTTCTTTAGGCGGGCCCCTCTTTTTCTCCAAGCTCTCTCTTTTTTCCCTCCAGAACAGTATTCTTTTATGTGAAGGAACGTGCATGGAGATCACTTACCATTTCACATGTCAATAAGCGCCATTAAATTTGCAATCTAGTAAAACACAGAGAGATTATTACATATACTGCACTTAGAGAAATTTATTGTTATCTTTTAAACTATTGGAATATCCATGAGCTTCATATTCTAAATGCATGTGAATGATGTGATTTTCTCTTGGTATTGCTTTCATGAATAATGCAACTGGTTCTTTTGAGTCACCAATGAATTTCTTACAGAAAAATGTGAAGTCCATCATATAGCTGTCTTGTGGAGTTTGCAGAAAACTATTTCTACTACTCCTGGGTCTTAAAAAAGGCTTTATTGACTATAGAGTGAAAGATTGCTATATACCACTTTTAAATGAATAAGTGGAAAAGTGAAATGTCCTCAAGTCCTGTCAAATGGTTTTGTAATTTTCAACTAATTTGTCATTGTGTTGGATGACTATTTATCCTTTCTATAGCTTGTTATCTGCACTGACCTTCACTTCTCATTTGCAGCCTGCTGGAGGTCACAGTAATATATTGTTTGGCGACGAACCTGAGGTTAAGACCTCAAAGAAAATTCACAACCAGAAGTTTGCAGAGCTGACAGGCAATGATATTTTCAAGGGTGATGTTCCTCCAGGATCTGTTGAGAAGCCATTGAGTGTGGCCAAATTGAAAGAAATGAGTGGCAATGATATATTTGCAGATGTCAAGGTTGAATCCAGAGATTACTTTGGTGGTGTCCGCAAACCCCCTGGTGGCGAGAGCAGCATTTCCTTGGTTTAATCTTGTGCCATATAACTTCTTAGTTAATTTTCATTTCTGCTACTTCTCACTTATTTTCTCCCTTCGCAACCGAGCTGATCTTGAGGTTCCTAGAGCATCACATAGCAGGATGGTAATGTAGCAAGTGTTGGATTAGGATTATGCATTTTATGTTCTCTAATTCTGGGATATGGTCAATGATGCATGAACATTGGAACCAGTTCCTTTGACTATTTACTTTCTTGTGGCATTCCCTTTTTTTCTTTTGCTACCATTTCAGAAGCATCTAAGGGATCTTATTATTGGTGCAAATCCTCAATTCAGTCATAAAACTCTGTTTAGTAGTGTCTTTGGCAAGAAATTTTTTCAGACTTTTACCAGCATTACAAAATCCTCATAGTTCTTGGAGAATTATACAAGCACCTCAGATTGGCCAGCAATAAAATTGATGAAAGATTAGAGTGATGCACCAAGGAGGGGGCTGCCTATATGCATCCATGCTATACTCAACAGTCTTGTGTACCATCAAAAATAGTTCATTTTCCATGCCAAAGGCAGGCCAGCTCTGAGTGCCCATAAACTCAGCAATTTCAACTTTATGGTATCCCACTTTTCAATAAGAACCATAATCCATCTCCCATACTCATCCCTCTGCAATTTGAGATAAAAAACAACTTTGTACTGAATCAGAAAATGCCCTGTTTGATTGAGACCCAGCTGCCAAAGTGGCATTTCAAAGAACCTGAGGTGGGAGCATTATGGATGAATGCGTCTATGGCATTTGCCATGATGACTTTAACATAAAAGAGAACTGTTGTAATCATATTAATCTTAAGAACAGAGATTAATTATGTATGGGCAGAGGATGTTTTCTTCAGCAATTAAAGAAATTTAAGGTGAAAAAAAAAAGTAATAAAAAGTTTAAAGATAAGCAGATATTTAACGTTAACAAAAGGGGGTTAAAAGAATAAGCTCAAAAATTAAGACTTTTTATACGCAGAAATTTAAGGTGTTAAAAAAACAAGGTCAAAAGTAAAAGAGTAATTTAAAAACAAAAAAAGTGAGAAAACTAAACGACTCCGCTGGGGATCGAACCCAGAATCTCTGGTTCCGTAGACCAGCGCCTTATCCATTGGGCCACGGAGTCCTGTTGCTTACTTCTATGAGACTTTTTTGTATTGTTTAATTCTTATTTTGACAATTACATTAATCTTATAAATTATTGTGATAAGTTAATTAAATGTACTTAGAAAAATAAGAGAACACACCTACAGTTTTAGGATCGAGTGAGTACATTGTTATGTAAAAGTACCCTTTTCCATGTTCTGGCGTCTGTGCAATTAGTGAATTATTTTGACTAATTCTTGTCACCAAAAGCCAGAGAGGAAAACAAAGAAACACAGAATAAGTGAAATATAAAGAAAAAAGGTCGCTTAGACAATACTCTTGCTTCTAATCCCCCACCCACTATTGTTTGTTATCATCTCCCAAAGAAAGAGAGGAGCATATTCTTGGGTCTTTGAGTTTTGAAGGAAGGTGATGAATAAATGTCAGAAAAAGCTTGCGTGCAGCAGCATATGCCAAAAAAGATAGTGGAAGCCTTATCATCATCATAAATAAATAATTCAAGAAGCAGAAAATGGGAAGAAAGCAGGAGCAAGAAGAAAAACAAGAACAAAAGCGGCAATCCAAGTCATTGAGGAGTAAAGCAGCCCACTTTGTATCTGATCTAACCACTGTTTTACTCAATCCCATCTCTGATAAACCCTCCAGGCCTTCTTCAAAACCATCTTCTCATGTAAAAGTCCTTTATACTTAAAAGTATTTTTTCATTCTTTTTTTCTGTCTGTTTGTTACTTTTCTTGAGGTGTGGTTTAAAATAAGGTTTTGGTGAGTTGGTTGTCAAAGTTCCTCTTTTGCCTAATTTTGGAGGACCCAATTGGAATTATGAGCTGTTTGATCAGAATTTGTGGGTTTTTAGGTTCTGGGTATGCATATTTCTGAGTTTTGAATATCGATTCTTGAAGTTGATGTTTGGGGTTTTGATGTGCTTTAGTGTATCTAATTCGTTGTGTATTGAGGAATTAATTTGATATACGTGTGATGCTATTTTTGGATAATAATTTCTAGCTACATTCACGTGTGGGATTGGCTTAAGAACTCAATCTGTGACTATCATATTTCTGGTTTTTGATGCATTGGCCTATTATGGTCCCATTCAACACTGTTTGTAACTGTTGCAGGATGTTCATGCCATGGACGATAGAATGTCAATTTTTTTGTTTTCTTGTGTGTTGCTTATGATTTTTTAGTTAAAAAGAAGATCAATCTGTGTCAACTGCGGTTAAAACTAGGTTAGAGAAGTATCTATGAGTTGAGAGAGGGAGAAGGGGTGGGGGAGAAAGGGAAAAAGGAACAACATTTCAGCATATAACTTGAATTTAGTTATGGTGTCTACTCACAATTATTTGCATCCGCACATCATATTAGGCTAATGAAGGTATGACTACTTTAAAGTTGAGTCTTGATTGAGTAAATGATACCATTCTTTTTCAAATTGCTTCCAGCACCTCCAGCCCTTCCTTTTCCCTCTTCCATTGTTAATTAACAGCATTTGATCACTAATCTTAGTTGTGAACATTTGGTTATGATTTTGATAGGATGATTTGAATCACTCTGAAAACAGTCAGTCAGATGCCGAGGAGGATTCCAAGGACTCTGTTGATGGTCCTGATACATCTTCTTTTACTGCATTTCTATATTCACTGTTAGCATCCTCAGAATCTCAGAGTAACTCTAATTTTGATCAAAAAATTGATTCTCATGAGGATGAGTTTAAGCCATCATCTGAACCAATAATAACAAGAGAGAATGCCAAAAAGAAAAGTTTATTCTCAAGGGGTAAACAATCCCTTGGTAAAGTATTCCATCAAGCTTCTAAAATAGGTGGTTTTCGAAATCAAGCCCCCAAAGGCAGTTCTGACATGGGAGTTGGCAATGGACGTAATTCTAAGGCTTCTGGGGATGAGGGGATTTCCATGCAAACTTTGAATGAGTCACTCTCTTCAGAAAATCTTCCTGAAACTTCTGAACCATCATTGCTTCTCTCTGAAAAGACTCGGAGTGTTCTTTATGCTGCGCTCCCTGTGATTGTTCAGGGACAAAAATGGATGCTATTATACAGGTCCAGAAACCTTTAATGAACTTCTTTTGTTACATATGCATCTTTTTTTAGTTCTATTTACACATTCATTCTACTAGTCAATTACTCTATTTCAATATCTTTCAGTACTTGGAGGCATGGTATTTCCCTTTCAACACTATACAGAAGAAGTATGATTTGGCCTGGCCCCAGTCTGCTGGTAGTCTTTTCCTATGTCATGTTTGATGGTTACTTTCATCTGTATTTATTATCATGATAACTGCAAAATGAAATACATTTGATAGCTACCATGCATTTGACAACAATTTGTTTACTGATTGAATTGGGTACAGCTCTAAGACACTGATGGTCAAAAACCTTTTCTTTCTCATGTGACCCAGTAACGTAAATAACTACATGCATACACACCCACAGTCACAAAAACATGCTTGTGTCTATCTATAAGGGTTACATTGCTTGTACTTTTTCCAGATTTCTGCAACTTTTCCATGAATCACGATTTATACTGCTCTATATTCTTGTAGCAACATTCTCAATCTAGCTTTACCTTTTGTTGGAAACATTTCTTTATTTGTCGTATATGATAATGTAGAAGCCTAAAGGTCATCCCATAAGCGTCATGTTTATGCACACATGGACAACTTTGAGCATCTCTTGTTAAAAGACTCTAAATATATTTCTCTAGTGCACATGCAAAGGTCAAGATTTGCTTTTGGTAGGTGAGAACTTAAGTGCAAATTTAGTTATATACAAACTTTTACCAGCTTCATATCTTTTTCATTTTGTTGTTGAAAACTTAACAAAAGTTCAGGAATTAGCTGCTTGAACTTGATTCAAATTACACAAGGAAAAAAATATATTTAAAATTGCAGTTATTAGTCTTGCCCTCTATTTAGTTTCTAAGTTCGACTCTTTTAAATGTTTTCTCATGTATAAATATAAAAGTGGGGATTAATCGATACAATACTACTTTAGTTCGATTATAATACTTATTTCAATGATTTAATTATAATAAGTTTATTACTTTGTGTGTTGCACTAGATAGGAGCTAGTTTCTTCATCAATTCAAAATCATTTTGCATGGTTTGGAAACATTTGCTAGACATTGTTCAGTACTCAAATTTCCTTTATATCTATTGACTCTCTGAAGCATCTATCAATGATCTGGCATATTCTGTAGAGTCTATCACGTGCTTTAGAAATAAATTTTATATTTGGACCTTAATGTTCCTTTGTCTGGAATTTGTGCATGATTGGGTGGCATTTGAGATTTTTGTGATAATGAGGTATTACAACAGCCACGCCTAAATGTTAGTTAAGAATCTTAACTACTAAGTGCAGGCTCTCAATGTCAACCACCAAGCAACCTTCTGTAGCATCGTTTGCATTTGATGCCCTTTTGCTACACATGCACACATCTGGCCACCTGTGCTCATTCACTCATATTTTTTTGGACTTTCTGAATTAGCAATTATAGACACTATCTAGAATGAGACTTATTGGTTCCCGCCCGGGGCGTACATGCATGTTTATGCCTGCTCTTTTGTCATTTTTAGGTTGTTGGGGACCGTAATGGTGCAGTATTTGGCGGCTTGGTTGAGGCACCCTTGAGACCAACAAATAAGAGAAGGTATCAGGTAATGCTGGATGAATAACTTTCTACATTAGGCTGGAATATTGTTCTTTCACTCGCTCTCAAATTGAAGTTGAATTTGTTACAGGGATCAAATAATTCATTCGTCTTCACGAATATCTCTGGACATCCTCTTATATTTCGTCCTACAGGTGTCAATTCTTCCTTTCTCTTGCCAGTTGCATTTAAGGATAATCTCTTTTTAATCAATAATATCTCACTTTTTTGTCAAATTTTAGGAGTCCAACTCTTTCTATTTTAGTTGGATTAAGTTAAAACCTTTGATGTTAAGTGATATCTTCGTCACAGTTTGCTTGCTTGGCAGATTTTAAAGTGTCTGCTGAATTGTTTAGACATTACCCTTGCATAGCATTTTAAACTTTTCAACTTCACACATTTTTAGGTGCCAATAAGGATAATATTCTTACATGGCATTAATTCTGAAGGCACCTTCTTTATGAATGTTTTAGAATTCTATTGGCCTCATTTGTCTTCATTTCCATGGGAGTTCAGCGCAGCTTAACATTTGTTGTCCTATGTAGCGCAATCTCAAATCCTATTTCAATACATGATATGGTACTACTATCTTGTGATGTGGACTTATTAAGCTCTAGTTGCCACTTGCCATGGTAGTGATCCAACTCAGATCTTTTGTGTAATATTTAAAGCCACCGTTATGTTAATATTCATTTTGCTAATTCTGAACATATGGAGTAGGCAATATTTGGCAACATGATGTATCAGACTACTTGAGATGGAGTTTGCAGTGCCTCACACATTTGCGAAGTGAAAATTATGTGAATTAAGTTTTAGATACTTAACCTTGCAACTTGTGCTTAGGTATTTTACCCTTGATGCGACAGGTTGGCTGTAGTAATCAATTTCACAGTTGGGACCCTGGGCCTTAACTATGGGTAGAAACTTTTAAAAGCAACATGTTTTAATGATGATATGACATGACCACTGTATGGTTTTAGCATGTATGCCGTTATTGTAAATGTTTTGAGTCGAATGCAGCCGTAAATTCTGATATGCAATTTGCCTGCCATGTCTCTATTTATCATGGACGATTCACCCGACTAAATGGGTTGTGTTGACCTGTTATTTACTCACTCCGACCCATGATTTCCTCAATTTGATTTATCCCACTAAAAATGGTTTGTTGACCTGAAAGTTTTTATCAATTTAAGAGTCATGGTGGTTGCATCAAATGGAAAAACTCTGGGTGGATGTGTTTGTGGGTGATATTGTCTCGACTTGTTTATTAGCATATTGTGTTCTTAACTATGTTTATGCAGATAGTGGGTGGGTAATGTTTAAGTAAATCCCTTGTCTGCTCCTGGGTTACAGCCAACAGAAACTTGACAAGACCCGCAATTCTACCATCCCTAGCACGGTCATATGTTCCTCTCAGTAATGAAGTACAAAAAGCATTAAAAAATCTATTATGTCTTCATTTAGGAGGTGATAACTATTGATACAACTTTCTCTTATCATGAAGGATCCTGTAGCAAATATACAGTTTCTATTGCAGCCTATGCCCTTAATTTTTCAGGAGTAACCATCAGGTGATGTGCTCTGTTTCTGTTTCCAGTGTAAGGAATAGAGCTACCATTTTCTGGTGTTATCTCGACGACAATACTAATATGAAGATTTTTGAGCTCTTGGTATTTAAATCACAATAATTAGTGAAGTTGATGATTCAGATGTCAAATAGACCCTTTTATGTATTTCTCCAAGTAAAGTTAGAGTTGGTGTCATCTTTTGAGGATGGTTATGATGTCTTACATGGATTGTGGGAGAGAATTAAGTGGGTACAGTGGAATCATTTATCAACTTGGGTTAATCATTTTTTTCTAAAGCGAAAACGAATATGAAGTAGTTGATAGTAGTGGAGCTTATTGTGTCGGAATTTCGCTTTTGGGCCCCATCCCATGGGCCTAAGGCGTGAATGTTATCAGAGCTGACCCGCGGTCAGATGTGTACAGGTGGCAATCCTGAATTGTGGAAGGAAGGCGCACAAGGACGTTGGGTGTCTAATGGGAGGTGATTATGATATCCCATAAGGATTGTGGGAGAGAAATTGGATTGGATTATTTATAAGTAGGTATAATAGACTTATCTAGATTAATTATTTTGGCAAACCGAGAACAACTGCAAAGTAGTTGCTATGATTTCCCAAGGTTTGACGATGTTAGTTGGGAATATAAAATTGCCTTGGAAGACTGTTATCAAGATCCTAGAACCCTCATTTCCATGGTTGGTGTGACAAGCTCCTTTTTCTTTCCCACAATTGTTTTGGGATATAGTTGACTAATCCATTATATCTAATTGGAGCAGCATGATTCAAGTATCCAATGCTATAAAACTTTGTTCTAGTTTGGCCGCAGGAGAATGGTGCAGCCTTTTGGTCTTGTATATTCTTTTTTTTTTTTCTTTCCCAAATATTTATTTTATTGTCTGGTTAAATGAGGTTGAGGTTCAATACTTGCACAATCAACTTCATCGTTGTATGCTGACATCTGACCGTAAAACAGGCATGAATCGCTATTTCACTTTGTGCTCTATGGAGTATTTGGCCATGGGTGGGGGTGGCCATTTTGCACTGTATTTGGATGGAGATCTGTAAGCTTTTCAATTGCTTTGGAATTTAGTTTCTAGAATATTTCTTTATGTATCATGCTCTACTTCTGTCACTTATGGAAATAATTCTGGATCCCTCCATCCTTACTGGCCCTCACCTCTCCTCCCTTCAGATTGAGTGGATCAAGTTCCTCTTCAGAAACATATGGAAACCCTTGTTTGGCACGCTCTGAAGATTTTGAGGTGAAGGAAGTTGAGGTATTCAAAGATGTTACATCCCTTCCTTCCCCCTCCTAACACCCCCCCCCCCCCCACCCCCGGGCCACCCCAATTAACAGACTATTGAATTTGTATGATCTGTCATCAACAGTAGGATACAATGCTGAAAACTTATTTTAAATTGTTCTTAATAACATGATGGTGCTATAAATTGTTTTGTTTTGTGTAGCTATGGGGTTTTGTATATGCTTCCAAGTATGAAGAGATGATTGCTTTATCAAGAACAGAGGCACCAGGAATTTGCCACTGGTAGATAATTTTTGATCACGTGGGAGGCTGCAATTTATCTGATGCTCGTGCATCGTCTGTGTTGTTCCCTTCATGAACTAACTGAAAACGGTATAGCTGTACATATTATCATGCGTTTTCTGAAGACTTTTGACACATGAAGAGATATGCACTATGTTGTATATAAACCTTCTGGTTTTGGCTGTATGGTGATGCATGCTCCTCCTGCTATGCTGTAATATACATTACTTCATCAATGTTGCAAAAATATCGATGCTTAATAGCAGAACCGTGTTATCTGCACACATTTTTGTGCATTTTAGGAGCCTTGTGAAGCCGCCACTTAATACCCACATTGAGTGCAAAAGCTTTGGATGGAGTAAAGGAGGATGATAGTTGCCTTTATCAGTAGCCTAGGAATTGTTTTTTGTGCAGGTTGTGTGCAATTGTAAGCAAGAAGCACAAAATTTGTCGTGATTTTGTAAACTTTTAAGCAATTTCACTGCAAAGTTTTTGCTGTCGTGAAATTCCTGATGTTGCTCACGAACAAACTTCCTCTCATAGTAGCTTCATCCAGAACACTTTTTAAGGTTGTACCAAACCATGCTTGAAATTTGTAGGTCCAACAGAAGTGACAAACTTAGCAATATAATGGTAGAAAATGTTGCAGAAAAAACTGAAGAGATGGCAATGCTGTGGTTGAAGATAATGCTACATTCTGTCAACCAGCATTCTAAGTTATCCCTAAATTTCCATGGAAACTGTCAACGAAGTTCACTTGAGAAAAAATAAATAAAGCAAATAGTAGCTTGTGAAGGACTGGTATAAAAGAGAATGTGACAAAAATACCCACTATTGAAAGCCCAATGTGAAGAAATAATTCCGTAAACATTAGTATTTACATAGCAGCATGCTTAGAGAGCCGTAGCCATCATATTACTATAAAGACACATATTACTATAAAGACAATTAGGAATGATAATGGAATGTGTTTAAATTTAAATTCTTCTCAAATTCATCCCATCTAGGGTGAATTTTAACAGTATAGAACGGGGTTGGGTCGAATCTTGAACTTAAGACCCGACCCATTTAGTTTTTTTTTTTTTTTTTTAATATATATATATATGTATATTAAAAATGTTATATATATTTATATAATATTTTTTTAGAAAAAAATAGATTTTTTAGAGAGTTTTAATAATATTATTTTTAAAAAGTATAATTTTTAATATTTTTTAAATTATAAAATGAATTTAACAGATGTATCCATCAGATTTGGATTTGAGTTTGCGATGAATTTAAGTCTCAAATTCTTAAAAATTTCAAGAGGTCAAATTTCAAATCGAAACAAAATAATTTAAACTCAACCCATTATTATTTCTAAAATCAATAGGAAAATTGATTTGCCATCATTGATTCAACCAATGAACCAATTAAGTTACACACTTCCAAACCTATTTAGACAAATTCCATTACTATGCATTAATGTGGCCTTTTCTTTTTCTTTTCTTTCCCCACCCCTTTTTTTTTTTTTTTTTTTTGGTGGGGGGTGGGCTCCCTCCAACCGGGTAAACAGGGGTTTTTGTTTAAAAACAAAAACAAAATTTTTTTTTGGAATTTTCTTCTTTTTCCTTTCTTCAGATGCTTTTGCAAGATGACTTGAGAAATTAGTTTCATTACTTGAGAAACTTTGATAAATTGTACAATTCCGCTTTTAGGATTCTAGAGAATAATTTTAACCAAATTTAGTATGGGTTGACAAAAAGTTAAATCGGAATTATTTTAATTATCATTTCAATCCCAACGGTTTGAATTGTTCGAGTTTAATTTATTTAGTGATCAAATTGGCGAGTTAAATTTATTTTAAAACAATCCCTCGTGTTTCAATATATTTGTAGTTTTAACTCAAATAGAAAATGAAAGAAGTCATCTTTAATTTCAATTCAATTCAATAATGAGGAAAAAAAATGCAAACAAGAGAATTAATGAATGTCATTAAACAAAATTAAATTCTTACTGTAAACCAGATTCGTGAGAATTAAAAAGGCTTCATAAAAGTATATGTAAGAAGATACTAAATAAAGGCACTATATGTATATATATGTATATATGTATATAAATTTGGGTTTTAATATTTTAAAAAACCATTATTATTTATTAAAAATTTAAAACCGATGGATTGTGGACAGTTTAAAATGATGTAGGTTTATATATATTTGGCCCAGTAAATAATAGACTCAATAGGGTACACCATATATTCATCTCACATTCATTCACACACAAATATATGAAAATGTGTGTATTTATAAATAAATACAAAGTGAAAAGCACATTCAATATACACCATCAATCGTGCATCTATACTACACCCCCATAGGGCAGATGTAGGAAGAATAATGAGCAAAACAAATTCCACTTTAGAAAATTATATCTTAATTTAGGACATTCCAAGAATACAATGAGAGCAACATATATGTCACAAAAAGACTATAATGTTCAAATGGACGCTTGTAAAAGATCCAACTTAGTGATAAAAAGCCATCTTTTAAACAATACATGATTCTCATTAGGAACAAACAATAGCCAATCAAGAAATTATGAGAACAATCCAATGTATGAGGTGCGATGAGAGGCTGTCCTGGCTTAAGTTTTTCCATGGGCACTCATCATTCGGAGTTTTTCACATGGTGTAACAAAGAAAGTCGTGCAAGGAGGCCATTGTTTCTGTCGGCGAAGAAATTCATTCATCTGTTAAGAGTTTCTGCTTTCACCGAAGCTGTAACAGAGAAAAGATGCGCAAAGAGGCTATTGCTTTTGCCGACGAAGAAATTCTTTCATCTGTGTGAAAATTTCTGCTTTCACCACAAGACGCATTTTCTTAGAATTTTCCCACAACAAACCCCCATATTCTCGTGCAAAGTCACAAGCAGCCTCAAAGACATCCTGGAAGACAAAGGACAAGATCAAGATACTAACAAAGCAAACACAAAAGAACAGCATTCATGCAGGAAACTGGCTCAATGCATACCCTGGATGGAAATTCATCATAAAGATGAGCAGGCATCATCTCCACTCTGTTCAAATCTGATTCCCACAACCTAATCTGGTTCAATATTAAGTGGGGGAGAAATGTTTAGCTACTTCTCCGTCATAATTTAACAAATCATTCTAGGAAGTAGAAAAATATCAATCAGCGAGAAAGTTAACCATAGCATCTACAAAAGTTAGAATCACCTCTGATATGTTGCATTATAAATATGCATGGATGCAATAGGAATTTTCCACAAGGGAGCAGGAAAGTAGAAACAAAAAGAATAAGAACGAAAATTAATGTCACTGGGAAATTGGCCGAAAAGCAAAAACCTGATCAGTAACATTTTCTGGTACAGAAGGTATTCTCTCAGCAACTCGAGGATGAGCATTCTGCTGAAGAAAAGATATTATCTGCATTCCACATGTAAGGAAACAATAAAACAAATTCACCATTTTGTCTAATGAGAAAGAAAAAAATAACAAGTTTGCCGAAACAGGCATAGAAGATTTTGAAACCATTGAAAAATTGATATTGATCCAAAAAGGTCAGGCAAGCAAAATAAATGCAAATTACCAGAGAGGTACAAGTTAATACGAACATGACGAGATTTTTCTTGGCCTTATCTTACAAAACCCATGCTTTAACTGATGCAAGGAAAAGGTTTGCATTCAACAAACCAACCATTTGAGGTTCATCCCCCAAATTATTACTTCACCGCAGGGAAAAACATCTCAACATTAAGGCTCCAGGTGTAACAAGAAACTGTGTTAAGATCCCAATTTCTAGACCAACGAACAAAATAAATGAAATACCATTAAGACTCTTTGGTGGCAAAAAGAAAATCATTATATCAGCATGTTAAACAAACAATGAAAAACTGAAGTGGAAATATAAGATGGCCTTCATCTTTCCTATAATGTTGATATATTAATTCATGAATTTCTGGTACTTGGTTTGCTTTCTGAACCATTTCACAAGCCAAGCATAAGGAGGCAAGATACATCTGAATATCTAAACTTACAATTGCAAAAGTATAATAAGCAAGAGAATAAACAGATCACAATAAACAAATGAGAGCTTATGAAGAGCAAAATTGGTAATTAATATGAAGACTGGATAACACATTAGACACAATAGAAGGCCTAGATTACAACTTAGAAGGTGATACTTGCCTGCTCCGCAGCAATGCCATTTTGAAATGCTTTATACAAGCTTTCTTTTGTAATTGCGCCAACAATGAGGTTAGGAAGTTGGTACTCAATCCTGTAATTTCAGTGTAAGATGGCTTTCACAGAGAGGAAAATGAAAAAAAAAGACATTTTACAAGGATTGATATGAATATAGGTCAAGGGTGTTTTATTTTTTCAAGTAATTGCTACAAGCAATACATTTCTCGTCTCAGTCAAAATTATACACCACAACTCTGACAGGGATATGAAATCCAAGGTGCCTCATCCAGACAACAAATAGTGAAGTTTTTTTGAGCTTGAGTTCCTAGTTTGCATTACATTGAGAGTTATTTTGGGAACTTATGTGCGAAACTCCCAGAATATCTACTCTTGCAGTCCTGTTTCCAAAACAATGTTCTACTTGTCTCTTCCCCTCACCAAATCTTTCTTATCCCATATCTAGTCTTACACAATATTAAAATTCAAGACCAATCAAAAAGGTCCTCAAATCAAGAAGTTACTGTTCATTCACCGACCATCAACACCAAAAGCAGCCACTCAAACCTACCTTGGATAAAAATTACCTGAAACCTTTTCAATCTTTTTTCATTTTTAATTTTCTTGTGGGTAATAAAATCCCTGGAGGGCACAAGAGGTAATGAGTTACAGTGCATTGCAAAATACTTGGGGGCCAACTCCATTACCTACCCTGTCCACAAATAGACTATCGTAATTCCAGAACAAAAGGTAAGTTCATGGGAACTGTTATATTCTGAATGCTCATAAGCTCAGTACTACAATTGTCCAATAGCTTTGATAATAATGGCAGGATATAATAATACCAACAGAACAACTTCGAACATAAAAAAGATGCAGATTTGATAAACAAGAAAGCAGTCAGCGCTTTAGCTATGTGCCACATCCATCAAGGCTACCTAAAAAAAAGTATCAGGTGTCACTATCACATTCATCTATTGATGTCAATATCAACCATATTATTTAATACTTAATTGGATATCGTGTGATATATTGTGTTCCAAGACACTAAGTAGATTTACAGCCAAATACACCTAATTTTTACTTTAATACAAGCTCTGTGGAGCCAAGTTATAAACTACTTTAAATTGTTAACAAAAGAAACTTGTTGATACTTTTAAAAGGAAACAAATGATGAACATATCATTAATCTTAGAATGGTCAAACACTTCTTCTAATCAAAAGAAAGAAAATTTCATTTTACAGTTAATCAAGGTGAAGGCAAGAATTAGCCCTAAAGAAATCTAAATAACTTCAAGATTCCAATCACCAAAGTGAGACCAGAAAATCTGAACAGACCAGTGCCACCGAATCCACAATTACGAATTTGTCATACACTAACCTCGTCTTCGATTGGTGTATCTTCAATAAATCTGGAACATCTTAAGTTACCCATATATGCAATTATCAAATAAAATCTTGAAGCCATTCAAGAGTGGATAACAAATAGTTCACATTCATGTATTAAAATATCTTTCAAATAAGGTTAAACTAGCAAGTCTCATCAATTGAAAATGTAAGAACCTTCAGCCGAAATATATGCCTTTGTGAAGCAAACTGATGGCATACCTTGAGAAGAGGCGCAAGATCTCACAATGCAGTTTAGATGATGAATATGCGTACAAACGAAAATTTGTTTCCACAACAACAAAACCCTGATCAAAGGAATCCCAATTAAAAAACAAAAGAAAAAGTAACATGAGAACTGGAGCATTTTAATGGAACATTTTCCTCTGTATTGCTCAAGAAAAGTTAGATACAAGAACTTCTTTGCAGTCACTAAAGATTCCAAAAGTTGGTCAATTGAATCAAAAGTTACTCTCTACAAGAAACAAGCAGTACATTTGCAAGGGAATGAACCAATTCATAATATACCTGTTTTCTTGATGACGTATCCGCTAAGCTAATGGAGAGATTGGTAGCTAATTTAGTAGGAATGAACCAACTCTCTTTCCTGCCCTGTACAAGCAGAATTACAGATGGTTAGTGCAAGATGAAGGCCGGGAACAATCAACAGAATAAACGATAAAGAGAAGCTTCAACCTGCTGGAGCTTGACCAATCCCAAATCGGCAAGATCCTTTATTATATTCCGCTGTATATCAGACAAAGTGTTTAAGTTATATGCCTACAAAAGAAAGCATTTCTTCAGTGTCATGATAAGGCTGAACCTCCTGCATCTTTACTTATTTAATTCCTGGTGTGGTAGGACGACTTCCCAAAAAATATAGGTTGTCCTATCCAGTATTTCACATATTACAAACCAAACAAAGATGAAAATGTTCATAAAATTCATTTAATTGGACTATACCTAGCATAAACAATCTCAACCTAATACCTTGCCAGTAACATGAAAGCTGAGCTCCAGCAGGAATGATATAAGGTCAGCTGTATCCACACCTCGCTCCTACAAAAAATGATAAAATCCAAAATATCTTTATTGAGAAAATGCTCAAAATGTTTCACACATGACTTATAAATTAACCAAACCCCAAAAAACTAAGGGCTTGTCTGGTTTTCTTATCAATGGAGATTTTCCAACTTTTTACTATTCCAAATGCTTCAATTATGTTTGTTTTACCCAATCTCATTAGAAATAACACATTTTATCTCTTCATTTTCCAACTCAAAACACTTCTCGACCATATTCCCCTCATTTTCAAACCTATTCTTACATAATATCAATCAATCTTTCCCTTCAATCAACTCATTTCCCCCAACTCTACATAATGGAACCCACAACTACCCACTAATTCTCCTTAATATATTTTTATTATTATCTACATTAATAATATGGGACCCACAACTACCCACTAACTCTCTTTAACATATTTTTATTACCAACTACATCATTACTATAAGACCCACCACCTAAAATTTACTCTACCAAAATATCTAATTCACATAAAATATTAATTGTGGACCCTACCACCACCAAATTATTTAATATTATATACATATGTTTTGAAAATGATTCTATTAAAAACAATGAACCAAACATAATTCATTCTTAACACTATAAATTTCCTATCTGAAAACAATTATCCAAACATATTTCCAATCTTACACGAAAACCAATATATCTCCACTGAAAATACTAGAAATGAAAATTCTCACCGAAAAGAAAACCATACGAGCCATAAGTGTTTTTGTAATAAATGGTACTGCTAGAAAGAAACACCTCAAACAATTTTCCAACCCTAGGAAGAAGTAGGAACTAGCTACCAGCTTCCCATCACTCAGCATTTCATTAGATGATTGAAGGCAAACTAAAAGTTTCATTGTAATTTACAGGATATATTAGTTGAAGAATCAAGCCTTAATGGAAAACTATGCACGAAAATATACGTCCATGCTAGGTGACCAAAAACACAAAGGGCAAAGAGATGATCCTGCCTATATACCCTCATTTTACAATATCATGTCGTGACATTATTATTTTCTTGGGGTTAGATGATAATAGATTAACATCTAGAACTACGGAAAAAAAGTTGTAAGAGTTGTTGCAGCTCAAGAAGTAAAGAAGAAAAGAAGATGATGGTTTTCAAATGGTTTTTTTAACCAAAACAAATTAGATGAGATGAAGACAAGATGAAAGAAAACGAAGGACAAAGAGAGCCTGAACATACAATACCTCACAGTTACTTATAAATTCTCTGACTATGTACCAAAGTTGTGCATTCGTATCCATCAGCTGTTACAGGCATTTGTCAGTAATAGCTTCACCAAGCAATGTACAGGAACTAAGGCTACTAAACTCATACCAGAAACTGGAAGCCACTGTCTGTCAATTTTGGAGGTTCCCTATCATCTCTGAAAGCCAATGCCAATGTTTCATGTAACATCATAAAATACTATGACTGTACAGAAAACAATGAGAGTATTGGGTGCAGAAAATACTTTTGATTCAGAAGACGGCGCTGGAATATTTTCATCATGGAAGAGCTTATGTTTGTTGACTTTTCCGCTTCAGCAGAGTTTATAAGGTGCAGCAAGAAAAACTGATTTTCCACAATTTGCAAGTCATAAAAAGAGTGGCCAAACTATATAGGTAAACTGCAGAATAACCAAACATGATGTTGACTCATTTTCTATATGGATTGCCTTCCCATGGTACGCATTCAATAGATAGTGAAAACAAAATATTGTCGGTAGTGAAAATGATGACGACTATTGGTGGATCATACATAATCCACTGAAAATTAGTGCAAGAAAGCAGAGACAACTGTCAAGACATAAACAAAAATTCACACCTCCCACTGTTGAACAGCATATGCATCTAAATCCTCCAAGCTAGGAAGCCTCACAGTGATGTTTGAAGGCATCGGTTCTCTTGGTAAAACTCCACTGTGGATTCCAAAGTTATAGCCATATGCATTGTTTTAAATAATACATGACGTGTAGTTTATATAAACAAAAAATGAAGATAAGACAATTACCCGTGCACTATGTGCTTCTGGAGATTACGCTGAAATGTTGGATTAAATAGGTAAGTAGCTTCTTTCTTCCTGCCACAACACCAAAAAAAGAAACGTAAGCTATCCATAAGCAAGATTGAAACTTTCAACGTGTCAAATAATAACCAAATGCACATCTTTAACATCCAACAAAAAATAAAGGCTCCCCCACACATACGTGCATCACAGAAAACAAATATCTACGATCATTGAAAGAAGGCAACGTTTGGAGGAGTCACAGATAGAGCTGAATAAGAACTGAATGGAGGATAATGAATTCACCAGCAGAATATAGGTTCTTGACTTCTTTGCACGAAGGGCTTTTACAATAACCTCAGATGTCGCTTTATCCACTACTTTACAAATTTTGGTTATAGAACTAAAAATCAGAGGAAAAGATTATCATATGATCCAGAAAGCAGGAAAAAAAACAGCTTCAGATATCGACCAACTATACCCCAATGTAAAACAACTTCAAGTTTCAGAAAGAGAAAACAAGTAAATGTGGAGAGGAAACTGAGAGTCTGTTTGTGTAAAATAATGAAAAGGTGACCACCCATGTACTTCAACTCCGGTATAAACTTGTTCTTAACAACCAAGAGACCCATTCAAGGAACATGGGGACTAGTTGAAGTAATGAGCCCCCAGTGTATGAGGTCTACCCAATACGAGATGCAAAAGTGTACAATAGATTGGTATGAACATCACGAGCTGTACGAAAATAACCAGTTGGTGCTGATACCTTCTTCTTGGTTTCTTCTTCAGCACCTCTGAAAGGGAAAAGGGGATTGTCTGATAGTATACTCCACTCATTTAGCAATTCTAGGATGTAACACAACCATCATTCATCTGGTTATAAGCTTGGGTTGGTTCTGGGAACAACCGCATCTTTTTATGACTGGAAAGCATCTCAACTATCTTTCCACTTAGAGTATCATGTACATAAACTTGGTTATGACCCAGGGAATGGTCAGGCAAACAAGTTTTGAGCCCCAAAATGATAAGGAAAACAATCACAAGGATTCTTCATTTAACATTAAAGAAAGAATTCCTCGTGATTATAACCAGATTCCAGTCGTCAACATAAAAGAGTGAACTAGTGAAATCATGAAAACATAATTGAGATGAAGTGACTACACCAAAATGTGGTCCAACAGAACAAGGCTGTTAAATGACATTTGATCTAAAAGACATGGCATTGCTAGAACCATGTGAAGTAGTAAAGAGTAAAATTGATAATGAAGATGATAATAAATGTACAGTACCGTTCAACAGTTTCAGTCAGGATTCTCAGCTGAATCAATCTATCTACCGCTACTTTGTGCTTTGTGACCCCATCAGGGAGAACCCATTCTTCCAACCACTTCGCTGTCACTGGTCCATCTATGTACAACAGTTGCAGCACATATTTCTTTGCCAATGGAGGCAAAGATCTGAGCATAAAATTAGGAAAATCAATATCAAAAGTAAGAATGTGGAGAGATATTAAAATAAATTACAAAAAAAAAAAAAAAAAAAAGAGGAAAAATGCAGAGATAAACATAACAAATTCCATTTCAACCTACTGCACATTGTTGTGTCCATGCCACAATATTTCAAAACTTACAGAAAGCAAAACTCTAATGTTGTCTATAGCAGTTTTGAAGAAAATATAGAGAAAGCGAATAATTTACAATTATTGGCATCATCACTTATACAAAATGAGTCAAGTTTTACAAAATGAAATTGTTCGTCATTAAGCCCAAACATAAAAGACTACATTAACCAAAGTGGTTATAAATCGTTATGGGAATTAACATACCTTGTAGCAATAAAGTCTTTTGTGCATGAAGCTGTAAGTCATTTCCTATAATGCCCAACACTTTGAAAAAGTTGCACAATGTTGGACACGCATAAGACATAAACAAGGCTTAGATGCAATGTTGGACACACATAGGACACAAAATTGGCTTACACAGGGGTGGGATACATGTCGAACATGGCAATTGGAGTGTTCGAAAATCCACTGAAAAGAGAAAATTTCAACATGAAGTGGGAGCAAATAAGCTTGCCTCTCTCTCTCTCTCCCCACAACCTATTTTAATACTTCTATCTCACTTGTTCTCTTCTCATTAAAAAATCATTCTTCAAAATCAACATCAATGTAGACATCGACCATATCTATTTTAACACTTCTCTCACACTTGTTCTCTTCTCTTTAAAAAATCATACTTCAAATTCAACACCAATGTATATGTCAACCATCTTTAAACTTTTCCATGTATTTAATTGGCTATTTGAATGCGCCTAAATTTTCAATACATATGTGTCTGTGTTACACAAGAATATAAAACAGTTATTTCAGGGTCATGTCTTAAATTTTTTTTGAATTACCGTATCTCGTGTCCATATTATGTTGCAGTAATCATACTTCAAAATCAACACCAATGTATATGTCGACCATTTTTAAACTTTTCCATGTATTTAATATGGCTATTTGAATGCGCCTAAATTTTCAATACATATGTGCCTGTGTTACACAAGAATATCAAACAGTTATTTCAGGGTCATGTCATGTCTTAAATTTTTTAAGAATTACCGTATCTCGTGTCCATATTATGTTGCAGTCATGTCATTGTGTCCATATCCACACATCCTAAATTATTTCCTTTATCACCTTTTCTTCTACTCTCAGCCAATTTGCATGCTTCACAATGAAACTGAAATGTTACTCACCTATAGCCACTGGAACTAAAAAACCAGCATTAATGGATTGTAATTTGCATGAAAGCTTATCTTAAAATTGCTGAAGATTCATAACAGTAAAAAAGGGAACAAATATTCAACCAGACATGGTGCTTAGTAGTATAACCTGAGGATGGCTTCACAGATGAATGAATTTTCATAAAGCTTGTCGAGTTTCAATGCAGGCAATGATGCCACCATGTCCATAAAGTTTCTCGCCACAATTTTCACTTGCGGCATCTTTATCTGCCCTGGCTATTTAACTTCCAAAATTCAACTGAGATACGTAGATCAATGGATAAGACTTCTTCTATATGGATCACTGAATAGATTCAATTTCCAAATCTTGCCATCTCTAATTTCTTGAAGTGATTCCTTAATTTCTTCTCCAAAATGAATTGAGTCACCTCTCCACAACTTGTAGGACTGCCACTCCACCACTGTCGCTGTGGACGTCTGGGTACACACTTTTTAACAAAAGCTGCACAATGGCCGCTCAAGCACTCAAGCTTGAAGGCTGAAGCTTCATACTTAATTGGCATTCAAAGAAAAATTAACAATTTTCCTAAATCCAAAAGTAAGGTTTTACTGGACATCAAACCAAATTTACCGAAATATATACCATTCAAAATCTCAGTAAGTCATTTTAATATTCAAGTTCCAAAGTGGCTTTACCAAAATGTCAGTCAATCAAAGTTTAGATCCAGTTCCATTCAGTGGTCAAAGCACACAACCCTAGCTAGGTGTATAAGGTACTTACATATCATGAAAAATATTTCACATGTATTATCACAATCAAAATTCAATCTTACCAGATCTAACCTGGGACACGCCAAAGAGTCTACTACGGGATAGTTAAGTGAAACTCAATAACATTCTGCTGCAAAAATGATTTCCTGCCTTAATATCTCCTGCCCTCAAGTCCTGGAGGGGCAAATATAAAAACTTAATACATTAAAAAAAAAAAAAAAACTTTACTTATATAGACCCTCAAAATAATAGTTTATGCTGTAACTTCTGCTTATGTGCGGATTCTGTATTTTTATTTTTATTTTCTCTTTAATTTCTTTCCTGTTAAAACTCAAGTATTTATAATCATGGTAGTAAGAGGAACGGGTGCAAAATCCAAATACAGCAGAAGTTAGCAGAACCTAGGATATGGCATTCTATGCAAACTAGTGCATAAACTGGAATCCAGCCTAGTGAAGGAAAAGATAAGATATAAGATAATCACAATACACATCACAAACCGACACGCGGCCTCGTGAAGGAAAAGCATTAGATGTAAGTACCCATAATACTCCTCAACCTGATTACTAACAAAGAGACCCAGAGGGGAAAAAACTCACACATTATTGTAGAACAAGAATTTAAAAAACAAAGAAATGCAGGATGCCATCTTTCCTTCTGACATTTAAATGTTCCAAACCTAGACATAATGCAGAAACTTAATAGTTTAATTTCATTTCCCCAGCTACAGATTCGAATTTGTACCAGAAAAAAAGGATTGCGTGTCTGAAATACAAAATGAATGTCTAACAAAAATAATTCTTTTGAACATAGAAGCATACCAGAACTTCCCAGTGCACTTGTTTCCAATGAAACCTCTTACTTCTTCTTCTGAAAAATTTGTTAAAAGCATTCAAGATAATCAATCACCAAACATATAAGAGTGAATTCATTTTGCTTGAATCTATAATGCACATTTACTTTATCAATATCGAGTATTGCACGACTTAAGGATTTATGTATTCAATTTCTCGAAAAATTTATGAATATTAATGGAACTAACATTAATGGAACTAACATTAATATTCAGTGCTTTTTAATTTCAGTTTTCGCAGTGAGGAGTACTCAATTTCAGAGGACGCAGTGGTGCAACGGCGATAGCGGGATTTCAATAGCGCAAAGGGGCTTCTGCAACTTCCGCATGAAAAGAAAATGAGAACTAAAGTGGAACTTCGGGAGAGAGAAGAAGAAGAAGGGAGAGTCAGCCTACCAGAGAGAGGGCGGCGGTGCTCCGCCGTGGATATAAACCGTTCTGAGATTGAGACTGTTTCTGGGTTGAGTAAAGAAAAAAGAACTAAGACATAAATTAGACAAGGAAAGGTTTAATATGAAAATCATAATATGAATATTTTTTAAAAGTATGTTAAAATTTTGATTAAAAAATATTAAAACTCATTTATTTTTTTATTATTTCACATTACCTTATTTATTATTATTTTATCTCATTTTACCTCTTTATACTATCATTATTTCAATTTACTTCGCTCATTAAAAAAAATAATCAAATTATCCTTACATATTCATAGTAAATTACTTTAAAACATGCTAAAATTAATAAATTTATATTTATATTTTAATAATTTTTTTAATTTAATTTTAACACTTGACATTAAATTTATTTAAAAATTTATTACACTAAAATATTAATAATTATTTTTTATTAACATAATTCCTATTGAATTCCGTAGAATATTTTTTATTAGTTAATATATATTACTTATAATTATTCTACTCGCATTTAAAAAATATATAATATATTTCTAAATAATATTTTGTGAAATACTTCAAATATTAGTAATAAGTTTCTCTATTAATATTTCAAAATTATATAGGAACAATGTTAAATACAAAAAATAGACATTTTTAGGTTTAATTTAATCATATTAAATAAATTAAAAATAGTTAAATTATCATAATTTAATAGATATTGTGCTAAATTTGAATAGAAAACATAGGACTAATTAAATAAAATATTATAAATTTAAAAATATATTAAACATTTGCTATAGATTGGGGATAGTTTACAAATATATGCAAAAACGCAAGTTTTGGTTGCGCTTTTTGTTGCAACAAAAAGCGCAACTCGAACTTGCATATTCTATTTTTTATTTATATAAAAAAAAACTCTGAGGGCTCGTTTACTTTTTTAGTTAGAATATAAAATGATTGATAAAAAATGTGATAAGTTGTTAGATATGGATTGAGTTATTAATAAATATTATGTATACTTGAATTGTAAGAATGACATATTAATACAAAATATAAACAAATATATACTTTGTGGATAAATAAGTAAAATCATAATAAAATGATTATTATACCCTTCATAATCATTTTCCTATACTGTTCATTCATCTTCTATAACCAAGAGTCCAATGTTCATTGTTATTCATTTAATTTCTCCTTCTAACATACTTCTTCATAATTTTTTCCTTCTTTCTTTCTTTCTTTCTTTCAATCCTCTCATTTTTCCTCTTCTTTTCTCTCTTATTTATTCATTCTTTTTATTTTTTCTCTTTTTATTTCCATTCTCTCATCCCTCTATCTTCGCCATCGTTGCTGCCGCTATTGTGTTTTTTTCTCTCTCTTTTTTTCTCTTCAAATTGAAGGGAATTTTCATGTTCCTAGTAGGCGGCGGCTTTGTTTATCTTTAACTGAAAAGACAAGAAAGAGCCCCTGCCTCAACTGGAAAAGAAAGAGGTAGAAAAAGGGTTTTATAAATGAAGAAAGATGAGCAAAAAGAATGAATTGTAAGAAAAAGGGTTCCGTAACTCTATTAAATAAAAAAGGAATGTATACTTTTCTTTTCTTTTTTTAAGATGGGCAAAAATTGTTATTTCGTTTTTACTTTTAAGGATAAAATAGACAATTTATGTGTCTATTGGTTTGGTGGGTTGGGTAGGATAATTAAATCTCAACTTCTAATTAGGATTTGTATCTAATAAATAATCACATAATTTTAAAATTAGACCGGGCTTATGGTTATCCTGTAGACCAAAATCCTCAAAAGTATGCATTGGACTGAGTTGGATTATTTAGTAAATCCAACCCAATCCATGAAAGTAAACTGGATCTGAATGCGCAAGTACAATTTGCACATTCAATCATGCGTGGTCTGCAAGATAGATCATGCTTCCCTCTTTGTCAGCAAAAGGTACGATCATTCACTAACTGCGCAAGTTTGACTTTGCTCAGTTTCTTCACTGACAACAGAAAGCGCAATATTGAGTTGCGCTTCCATTTAAACCATCTCATATTTATCCCCCTGGCTTTCTTTTCCTCTCCAGTTCATCCCCTCCCCTGCCTCTTCTATTCTCTCTCTCTCTCTCTCTCTCTCGACCTCTCACCTCCATTCCTTCTCTCATGGTCTCTCTCGTTTTCCTCTCCCATTTCCCATTTTCTTGCCATCTCTCTTATCACCATTCTATCGGTAAGTGATATTTTTATTATTATTATTATTTTAATTAAAATAAATTGATTAATTCATATTTATGTATTTTTGTTCAAGTAAATATTGTTAGTGCGTGAGGGATTAAAGTACGATACGAATCATATTTTGAGTGTAACTTTACAGATATCATACTTTAAATGTTTTAATTTTAATGTGTATATTTTATTGTAATTATTGTGAAATAAATATATTATTATATTAAAAAAATAAATTTTATTGCAATGTTAGTAATATTATTTTTTATAATGACACGTGCAATTACATATTTAATAGCATGTTTTATATGTAGAGAATTCAACCTTTGCATGCATATTTTTTTTTTGTATATTATATTTTATATTTGTTATTTGACTTGAAAATTTAAGTTAAAAATTATTAAACTATTTAGGGAATCTTCCCCATGACTATCATAATCTGAAAGTAGAATAAGGTTTTCTGCAACGAATTTATGTGATTTATAATGTTACTAATTACATTATATAAGAAATATTCATATTAACAATTAATTAGTTAAATTATTAATTAAATATTATGTCTTTGAAATTGTTATATAAAATTAAAATGTTAATAACTATTTATATTAAAAATGTAATGAGTATATGTAATTATATAATAATAGTTAATAAATATTAATTATGAATAGTTATTATTATAATTTATGTTATTTAGTATATGACATTTACCTATAATTATATAGGTTATTTTCAATTGTGCAATAATTATAGATTATTCAATTTATAATAATGGTGTATTAAATAATAATACTTAATAAATAATTAATTATTTGTAACTAGTTAACAAATTAATTTATGTAGTTTATTATATATTACTAATTTGTATATATTAATAATTATAAAATATGATAATTATGAATTTACTAATATATTCATATTTTATGTAGTTATGTCAAATAAGAACAATATCGATGTTTTGATATACTTTAGTGGTCAAATTATACAATATGTTAATTCAGTGACATATGATCGCCCTATAATTGGAGTTAGGAGAATGTCTCATAAGACAAAGTTTTCTGAAAGTGTATCAAATAACGGACGTTAACGATAAATCATTTTTATTAAAATTATTTGGTAAGTATTGTTACAACAATATGTCATAGCTAATATCAATATCCGATGATGAAAGTTTGGATTTTTTCTTGGATCCGGGAAGGGAAAACCATTTTGTAGATATTTATGTTGAGGCAGAACAAAAGGTTCATAATATTATGCCTGAGATACCAACAAGTAATGAGTATTATCAGTATGCATCATTTTTAAGAAATGATAGTGTGTTTGAAATGCCTACAGTGATGCAATAGATGACAAGTGTTGGCATCAATGACCTTAACACAGGTATTTCAAACTCCGGTCAAGAGCATTTTGAAGGTACAGATACAAAGTCATATAATGCATATACTGATGAAATTGTCTTGTCGATAGTTTTGGTACTGAATAACATATTGATTACGAACTTGATGAAATTGATGATGATGGTGGTGGTGGTGATGATGGGGTCAAAATTGATGATTTGGAAGAGATGTATGAGCAACATGATTAGGGCAATTCGTCCCAACATCAAGTGCCAATTTATACTTCAATGCTTTCAACAACAAATGAATATGTCTCTAATCCGACCGTCCCGTTCTTCACCACATGTTACCTAAAAATACTTGTAGATTCTATTGATATTCCAAATAGGGAAAAAAATTATGACTTTAGTATATAATAGCTTGAAAAGGGTATGGTATTCAAAGACAAGAAAAATATGTAAGTTTCAGTTAAAGATTACTCCTTACGAGTTGTGAGACGCAAGTATCGAGTCATTGAGAGTACACCAAAATTATAAAAAATACATCGACCATGTGGTGTACTTGGGGGCTTCGAACATCATTAAAAGCAAAGTTCGGTTCATAAAAAATCACCAAGTGGGGGGCCCCTATACTTGCCTTATGAATTCAATGTATGTGGATCATCGCAACTTGTGTAAAAATACAATCGCTAGGTTGTTTATGGGCATAGTTTAGTGTGACCCGATTTATGAGATTAAGTATGTCCAACAAAATGTGAAAGATAAGTATCAGTATGAAATTTCATATCATAAAACCTGACACGGTTTGAAACGTGTAAGGAAAAATATTTATGGCACTTGGGAGAGTTTAGTTAGAAAATTGCCTAAGTATTTGGGAGCTCTGTAAAAATGAAATCCAGGCACAATTGTGGAGTGGCATCATATCGATGTCGAGTTCCTAGAAAAGAAAATATTAAAATATATATTTTGGTTATTCAAGCTATGTATCGATGGGTTCCAAAATTATCGTACAATAATAAGTATGGATGAAATATATTTTTACACAAAGTACAAACACAAGTTGTTGATTGTTGTGGGGATGGATGCGAATTAACAGATTATGTCTCTGGCTTTTGCAGTTGTTGATGAAAAAATATTTACATCTTGGAGATGGTTTCTTCATATGTTGTCTGTGCATGTTGTTCACGGGGTTGAAAATGTCTATCTTATTTCTGACTGACATGGTGGCCTACTTGAGAGTGTTTAATACATACCTGATTTCACGCCATCTCATGGGGTGCATCATTTTTATTTAAGACATGTGCCATCTAACTTCAACAAGTAGTTCAAGAGTATTGCATTAAGAGATTTGTGTTATACAACTGGTTCACAATTGACAGTCAAAAAATTTGATAAAGTCATGGAACAAATCAAGACTGTTAATGAGGATGCACATGTATACTTGGAGAAGATAGATAAATATCAATGGACTCTGGCTCATGATGGAGGATGGTGCTATGGCATAATGACAACAAATATATCAGAATGCATTAATAGAATATTGAAAGATATGCGACGGCTCCAAGTAACTGCTATTGTACAGATTGCATTTTATCGTGTTGTTAAATATCTTCTTAATCGATTATTGAAAGGTCGTCGAATGATGGTATTAACCAACAATGGCCTAATAATATATTACAAAAGTATGAGAATTAGCAGAACCAATCCATGGAGCATATGGTACACGTATTTGATTACACAGATCAATCCACATCAACCGGGATCATCTAGAAATTTTACGCTTGTCGTGAAACTAAGGTCAATGGAGTATTCATGTGGTAATTGGAGTCAATTTGGAATACCTTGCTCACATGTTATGCATACTTGCCGGTATTTTGGAGTTAATTCAGCAACATTCATGAAATGATACTATAACACTCGTTCTTATATAAATACTTTCAAAGAAAGTTTTAGCCTTTGTCAGATGAAGTTTATTGGGATGCTCCCCTTTTCAAGTTGTGGCACAATCCATCGTTGCGGATTCAGAATCGTCGTGAACGGAATACTACTACTCGAATTCTTAACGAGATAGATTGGCCTCAGGCACATGCTAGACAGCAAGCCTGGGCAAGGCAAATGGTCAATGCAATAGAACGTGGAACAACTTCGTTTTTCCGGCATAAATGATGTTATTACAGTTAGATTAATATTTGTCTTTATGAATGAGTTCTACTCCTTGTTTCTATGAAACAATCTTGTAAGGATATTGTATTTAATTATTGTTGATGATATTGTACAATTTCATGTTATATGTTAAAATTTGTAATTAATTATTGTTAATGATATTGTACAATTTTATGTTATATGTTAAAAATTATATTTAACTGTTGTTAATGATATTGTACAATTTTATGTTATATGTGTAAAATTTGTGTTTAACTATTGTTAATCATATAGTTAAATTTCAAATTATATGTTAACATTTATGTTAAGTTGCCTTATGTTATATTTTTCACTATTGTTAAAATTATTATTAATTGGTATTGTTATTCATTTTGGTTACATGATGGATACTGTTTCTGCATATGGTCCACGGGATATGACAGTTTTATCCTGACAGGCTACTCACCGTTCAAAGAGTGTATTTGCTGGTGCGGTAGATATGATACTTATAGTTAGACACGCAGGCGCACCATTTTAGAGACTTGATAGTGGAGATGGTGTATTGTATCCTCATATAGTTCATCTTCTATATGATATGTAATTATATGGCATCTACTGATGTGGGCACTTTAATATTGACTTTCATTTGATTACTGTGCTCGTTGAGAGATTCGACCTAAGACTTATACATTTTATTTTCACGTGGGTAAGGTGACAGTCACACTACAGGATGTTGTAGTTATTTGGGGCTTACCAGTAGATGGTCAGCCTGTCATTAGATGTGATTCGAGGAAATCTATCGAACAGTGACAGGATTATTGCTACCATTACTTAGGATTCAACCTACTTCACAGCAGTTTAGAGATGGACGTATATTGTTGAGTGTCTTGAGGGGTTATCTTTAGTCTAACCCAATGATAGATGACACTCCCTAGGATGAGTTGGAGCGATATGTACGCGGATATGCATTAATTTTATTGGGTAGCATTATGTGTCATGATTCATCAGACAATGGAGTATCATTACTATATTTGCAGAATATGGAGCAGATTAAGGATATTGATTGTTTCAGTTAGGGCAATGCAGTATTGGCTTTCATATATCATGAGTTGTCCACTGCATTTGATAGAGATAAGAATGTTATTGTGTGGTGCGATGGTACTTCTATAGGTAAACTTTATATAATACTCTCGTATAACTGTCGTAACTTTCTTATATCAAACCAGTATGTTTATCACGTATGTTATTTTTAATATACATTGTAGATATGGGCATGGTCTCGCATTACTAAGTTGGTGCCAAGATGATTACGTTGGCAAGTTAATATTGGCTCACTCATTAGTGCTAATGATCATGAGTTTTCATTTCCTCCGTACGTGAAATGTATTATTCAATAACAATAAATATTAAGTTCGACAAATATTTTGTGATTTTTATTTATTGATTATTTTTATATATATATAAGTGGATGCAATATTATAGTTTCACACATATGGTGGGTCATTTATAAACCCCTTGTGATTGTCATGCAATCGGGAAATACATTAAAATACAACATGTCATGCACAAGGTTACTATAGTGCCTTAAATCCAATGACTAATTCTTTCACTATTGTGACGAGAAAATTCTGATTCAACATGTCAGGATTATTAGAGATATATTAGATATGATGACTAATAGAAAGATGAGTAGAATTTAAGGCATTTGTTTAAATTTGATTTGATTTTTCTTTTCATATATGTACAAATAATTCAAATTGATGTATTTTTTAATTATAGTTATATAGGAGCCATATGACATGAGTTCACTAGATATTATGATGTTAGGTCTAAGGTATAATACGCCATTGTGGAGATCTCATTGTCCATTGATCAACTACGCCATCGTGGAGTTCCATCACCCAAAGCGGGTCATGAGTCAGTTTGGTATTCGATAGTACATTCCACCGGATATACCAACGCATAAGGAGACTTTACATGATGTAGACCACAGATGACACAGTGGAGATGATTGGACTCAATATCATCAGGAGTATGTGTCGCAGTGGGCAGATAGACATCAACTTATTGCCGTCAGCCCTCCCATTACTAGGTTTGATAGTACTAATACTCGCTATATGGATTGGTATGATCAGATTACATGCCGTTTGATATCACCATCATATTTGCATATGTAAGAGGAGTACTAACCTTCACACATGCCAGATTTGGAAGTGATGGTAAGACATTCGTTAATAATAATTTTTATAATGTATATGCATCATATTTATGATATTCTTTAATATTATTCTTTTTTTGCACGTATTTCAGAGTATGGTGGTCGATATGATTAAACTCAGTGCTGATGGCGCGAACGAGGAAGATATAACTTCATTTATACAGTTGATGAGTGAAGTATACACGTCACTGATGATATTAGATACGTACTTCATAGACAACAAGATATTATAAATATGCCAATGCTACCACCACAAAACACAGACAAGATGACGAGAATGCGTAGTAGAACAGTAGATGATGTGAGTCACTTTACCTCAATACGTGTTGTATTTACTAGCCATGCTTTTACATCTTACGACATTCATCATCCATTTATGTCTAGTATAGTAGATGAGGCAGGTCCATCTACCTCAACACATCATGTATCACACAGTTTAGATAGCACCATCGACTATTATATGCATCAACAAATACAATCAGATGACTCATTCACTCCGTATTGGGGTATGCCACCATCTACGATATCGTTCTCTACACTACTCATTTTAGATTTAGGCATAGCACAAACACTATTTGTTCAGTAGCATTCAGGACACAATTTTGAACATTGATAGTTTATTGTCTCGCTTGTTGCATTTTCATATTTAGACAGCGGTATCATGATCGTGGAGAGCCGAACTCTATAATTTTATCAGGTTGGTCGAACTTCAATTTAAACTACACTACATATGTTGATTACGACCCAAAATCAGTCACATAATACTGATGTTACTGCTGCTAAGGGTGGACATTAAGATAAACGACAACACTATTGACATACATGTGGCACTGATGACCATTTTTAGTATATTTTTTTCTTCTTGTATTTTTCAAAACTTCTATAATGTATATATTTAATATTATAATTATTATCCAAAAAAATAATTGTGTAATTATGAATCATAAATAGTATTGTTACTATCTCTGTTAAAATATTTAAATACATATTGTATAAATTTAAATACATATTATAGCTTAAGTAAAAAAAATATTTAAACAATATAAATTTATGTTATTTATTGTATAATATTATTATAGCTTAAGTAAATAATATTATTACAATAATATTGTGTAATCAAATGTGTTTGCTTAATTTTTTATCTTTGTTGATTATGTGTATATATATAATTATGTTTTCTAAATATTGTTATATATATACAATTATATATATATATATATATATATATATTAATTGCACATTCTATAATTTGAGAAAATTATGCAATTATTAGTAGAAGCGTAACTGAAAGTTGCACTTTTAAATAGCTGAAAACGCAACTTTCAAATGTGCTTTCACGTAAATTTTTAAACCTCCCTCATTACACCATAGAATATTAATTAATATTTAAATTTATTATAAATTATTAAATTAGTCCAATCATTTTAGTATTTTAATTTACTGCTATTATTTGATTATAATGAGTATTTTTAATTGAAAATAGTTTCTTATGATTATTCCGTTAATAATAAAAAAATTATTACTCATATTTACATATTTAATAAAATGTTGTTTAGAAATATATTATATAATTTTTAGATATATAATGAATAGAAAATTCATAAGTAAAGTGTATTACTTAATAAAAAATGTCATTCTATACAGTAATTTAATTGGAACTATATTAAATTAAAAAATAATATCAAAATTTAAGTATAATAAAATTTTAAAGAAATTTAATGTTAAGTGTTAGTTATTCAAGTTGAGAAAATTATTAGATCATAAACAAATATATTATTATTGTTATTAAATATTTTTAAAATAATTTCACTAAAAATAATAGGTAAAGATAATTGGTTATTTTTTAAAGAATAGAGGGTAAAGTGAGATAATAAGAGTATAAGAGGGTAAAATGAGATAAAATTATATAGAGTAAAATGAGATAATGAGAGTATAAGGGGATAAAATGAGACAGAGTGAAAATATACAAGGTAAAACAGGATAATTGAGAGTATATGGGATAAATTGATACATAATAAGAGTACAGTGAGATACATTAAAATTAATCCAAATATAAATTCATAGATATATGGATAAAATATAAATTTAAAACAATTATTCAATAGTAAACATATAACTTATTTTGATATTATTTTTAATAATTTAAATTATACAAATGTATTTATATATATTTTATATTATCTAATTTACCAATGCGGCAGTGGCAACCGCTTGGCCATAATCGGTGATGGCGACGATGAGCTCAAGGCATGGAGATGATTGGCGGGAACGTGAGTGTGGGGAAGGGATGAGAAATTAGGTTAGGATTGACGAGGGTATTTTGGTCAAATTAAGTGAATGGAGAGTTGACTTTAAAAATTACTCACTCTTATATGATTTATAAAAAAATAGAAATAAATTTTATTTTATTCCAAAATTTTAATTTAATCATTACATAGGATTTGACACCAAAATTAAGATGAAAAATATCAAATTTGAAAATTCATGTCTAAATTTGGATAAATAAAATATAATTTTTTGATGGAATTTTTAAAGAAATGACTTTTCATCTCTAATATTGTTTCCAAAATTCATGTTTATTTTGTCACAAGATTTTTTCTCTAATACTGTAATTTTATTAAATTGTGACCATAATATAAATAAGAAAAAAAATCAATTTCTATTTTATGTAAAATCGAGGTGTTCTAAAATAAAATAAAATCCCATCTTTCAAACATAGCAAATTTGATTGAGGATCATATTATAATCATTTTAAATCTTATACGATCAATTTTTGTTTTGTTAATACACAAAGCCACACTCTGACTCAACTGATGTAGCATCACCAGCCCACTTTGCGTAAAGTAAATGTAAGATAATATTTATGCTGAAATTGATGTATTATATATTGAATATTTTGATAATAAATAAATATTTTTTTATATAATAAATTATTTATTTATTATTTACACACTTAATATATAATATAAAATATAAAAAAAATTATAATATTCACCCAAATGGTAAAAGTGAAATTGTAGGTGGCCCATCTAAAAATTCTATAATGAAATAGGAGCTGGGAAGAGTCAACACAATATATTCTTTTACTTATTCAAAGAGAATCTTGAATTTGTTTTGCTAGATTATGACTTTAACTCGATTTGATTTGAGTTAAATTTAATTATTAATTAAGTTAAATTTAAACGAACTTTAATCGAGTCAACATGAATTGAATTCGAGTAGTTGATATATTTATATATAATTTTTTATTTTTTTTATTAATCAAGTCGAATTTCAAATTTTATCAAAAAATAAAAAAATATATTCAAACTTAATTTATGAATTCAAATAAATTTTTAATATTAATTTTAAATCGATTATTGAGTAGTTTAATCAATTTTTCAACTTCATATTTTGTCATACATCCATCAAATGGTTGTGATTATCTAAGATACTAAAGTAATTAGGTACAACCTCCGTTAGAATTTATTCTGTGGATTGTGGAATAGTGGTGGCCTAGTGGGCTAGGCCCTAAATTGAAAATTTGGCCCAAAAATCAAATGCTTTCATACTAAATCGAAAAGAAAAAGCCCAAACTTAAACCCTTCCAATGAGTAATCAAATGGCTTCCCAAGGTAGAATCCGCCATTACTGAAAGCTCCACTCCAATCTACTGAACATTTCTGCTGTCCCCTCAAAAGTGAAAATGGGAAGCAGATTGGGAAGAAGAGTCGTAAACTTTGCAAATCTACCCATAAAACTCCTCATGCCCTCATCTTTTTCTAACATTACCGAAATTGCCCTCAAAACCATCCCCTCCGCTTCCAAGGTGCGAACTTCAATTTTAAGAACCTATGTGTTGTTTGCAGAATCGTTTTTTTTTTTCTGATTTTTTTTTTGAATTAATTTTGCAGATAGAGATAAAGAGGGTTTTGGAATCGCTTTACGGATTCGAGGTGGAGAAAGTCCAAACTCTAAACATGGAAGGCAAGAAGAAAAAACGGGGTGGGCTGTTGATTGCCAAACCGGATTATAAGAAAGCTTATGTGACACTGAGAAACCCGTTGTCGATAAACCCGGATCTTTTTCCTATTAAGGTAATTGAGGAAGAGAAAAAGAACATAAACAAGCAGTCGAAATCCAGCATTGTGGAAGACCCAGAAGCTGTAAAGAAGTCGCATTGGCTCGACAAGAAGCAAGATGGCGGCAGATTTAAGGCCCCGGAACGACGTAGTTTTGGGGACGAAGTAGGGGCTCTGGTGAGAAGGTGGGCGCCAGATCTGTTGCGAAGTTTCCGTGGAGCAGTATGACCTCTTCTGGGAGGTAATGCTTTTTTTACATTTTAAAGGTGTTAATATATGGACAATGTGAAATGCCACTAGGTGTTTGACACAATGTGGCACTGAGTTTAATGATCTTGATGTAATGTTTGGATTAATTTTGTCCATTCTATTGGATTTTGTTGATCGAATTGTCTTTTAAAATATACTGTAAGATATTGCTCTGCAAGATTTTGTTTTGGTTTCATTTCTTTACCATCCTTTTTCTGTCCCAGTTATGAACTCCTGGACTTCTGTTGTTATGAGTAATAGCATTTTGGAATTAGGTTTCAGTTATTTGTCTTTGTTTGTTCATGATAGTGGATGTGAGAGTGTTTAAATGAGATTCTTTGTTTCTGATGGCACAGTTTTTTGGCTTCTCAATTTTATAATCGTAAATATTTAGTTTTGTCTGCTGATACACTGTTATTGCTAGCATTTTTCTGGTGGTGATGTCACTTATTTGATAATTTCAGATTGCTATAGATAGGTACAGTTTAAGCTGAAGAAGGATTTCAAGTATGGGGCACATAGTTTGAAGTAATTGCATGAAATGTATGAATTTGAAATGACGTGTGCTTTAGAAAGTGGTTGGGAACTTCAGGTAGTTATTGCATGACTAATGTACTGTAAACAACATGGTCAGAATACCTGGTCTAACGAAATATTTTGGATATATGGATAAGCATCAGCATCCTTGGTTTTTCTGACCTTAGTTTATCTAACGCATTTTGGGGGTTAAGGACTTGAACTGATTAGCTCACTGCTCCATTGAGATTTTATGAAAGGATGAATTTTTTCAATGTATAATCTTTACCTGTTTAGGTTGGAGACTTGGTGCTTTTTTGGTTTTTTGCTGATGTAGATTATTTTACTCTCTGCTGCATATTAAACTAAATACAAGACACAACCATAACTGAATCCAATCAGTTTATGGCTTGCCTTAGGCTAAAGTCTAGGACCCGATACTCACTACATATAACATATGTGAAAAAGTAGGATTTGTGATAACAAAATGCAAGTATGTGGATCTGAACATAAAAGACCAACATGTACCTTACTATTTTGTTTAAGAAATACAGTATTTTGCAACTCCTGGAATTCGTGCTCTAGGCTTTGCTAAACAATATTCGGTGTCCCTAGGGGGATATCAATATATTTTCTACCACTCATGGAGTCACAGAAAATATTTGAGTTACTCTGTCTAATGAACCTAACTAAAACCCGTTTTGGCTATAAAATGGCCCATTGCTAATATTGGGTTGTTATGGAGGTTTTTTTTAGGGATGATATATTTAAGATTTCTCAGGGTGCTGATTGCCTTCGGCGAAAGCTACTTCTGCGGCTCTGGCTTGGCCTGTTATGGCCTTCGTCAGTTTCTTCCCCATCTATTTTCAAATTGAAAAGAGCTGACTTTCTGATTTTCCGCCATCCAATTGTCCAACCTGATGAATTCCTTCGCTTGATGTTTTGCTTTTGATATTCTTGTTTCAGCACTGAATGATCTCTTTGCAGCTCAGCCATTTGCGACTTTACTTTCTCAAGTTCAATTTTGAGGGCCTTGACCTCTTTGTTTGTTGATGACCAACTACTTTCCTGATCCAAGCTGTCAGCAGTTTCTGTTTGACTTTTTCCTTGTATTGCGGCTCTTATTTTCACTTGCTCTGAGAATAAGACCTGTGAGTATCATCAATTTCAATGTCACAAATACACATTAATTGATTGAAGGCTTATTGGTGCATGCATTTTATGAGGCCTTTTGGGATTGGGTGCAAAATGCATAGCATAAAATCCTGGTTTTTGGGTAGCTCTGAACCAATATAGCTGGCAAATGGAAGAAATTATTTTGTCAACGTAAAAACTTGGATATCTAATATTTGTCATACTCATGGATTGTTTTCGTGCATATTGCCTAGTTTGTTGATGTCCTTGTTATGTACGCAGGATTATATATATCTGATAGCCAATGGTATATGCTTGTATTTTAGTGCTGAAGGGATTCTCTAAATATTTATTTAGCACATTTGTTCGTGGCTGAGATCAATTATGTAAAATTACCTGAATAATAGTTCTTAGTGGCAACCTGTCATTTTGTGCAGCATGTGCACATGCATCTTGTGAAAGCTTTCCATAGTTCATGACTTTTAATAGCCTCCTCCGTTCATGGTCTGATAGTGATGGATGAGTCTATAAATCAGAATATCAATTGTCAGATAATTTGATGGAAGTAAATAAATCCAAGAAAAGAATGAATAGCAGATAACCTTGAGATAGGTGTCAATGGCTCTGTACAGGCCATCATCACTTGTCCGAGCATTTTCAGGCAAGGACTGAGCTAAAAACTGAAACTTGGTGACTGGAAGATGAGGGTCTCTTGCAATTTCTGCTAGGTAGTTGTCTAGAAGTTTACTGATGGCCAATGGTCCAGGTTGTTGCTGTTGTTCATACAGCAAGAAATTTTCCACAATTCTTTGCACTACATCTATGTTGTGCATAGTGTGTTCTTCACTAGAACTGGACCAACCAGATGCAATTAGCCAAGGATGTCAGTGGAACTGATCATAATTAATATATTAAATTAGGCATGATGTCAGATTAATACTCTCTAAAAGAGTTCCCATTTAGACTATCATATTTGAATGTTGATAAGAAGGCAGCGACTTACTTTACCAGTTTCTCTTTATCACTTGCTGCATAACTAGGAATAAGAAGATCATTAACATCTGCACTTTCTAATACCAACCCAGCTCTCTTTTCAAGCTCTGATATTAAAGCTGGGGATGCGGAATAAAGTATTGCCATCTTTAAGATCTTCAAAAGGAACTTACAAGAAACTGCTTCTTTCTGGGGAGGCAGTAAGCTCACTAGGCTCTCTACTATCATTCGTTGCTCCCTTGTTGGTCCAATATCCTCTTGCTGCCTTCTGCCACTTATAATATTCCATTGCAACTCATTTCTTCCATAATTGTTTCGTCCAATTCCTTCCCTCTCGGACTCTGTGCTTGGCAACCATTTCTCCCCATATTGCATGATACAAGAACCTACAATTTCAGGTTTCATTCGTTTCGCTCTTAATGCTGTTATAATCCTTGTGAAATAATCAATTCGAAGAGTGGCCATGTCTTCGAACCACCACTTTTCTCCATTTATTATCTCTCCTATTGTTGAAGTTTCTCGAGAAATCTTCCAAGCAATTGTTTCGCAACATCTTCGAACAATTTGAAGGTTCTCTGCCCATGGAGATAGAGTTTCGCATGATTTGAGGACAGTGATGGAATCTCTCCATGAAGAGAGGACTACAAATGTAAAGAAAGCTTCGGCCTTAGAGATGAGGTTCCCATCTTCTAGTGCTTCTGTCATTTCAAGGAATTCCGATGCACATCTTAGGGCTGCTACATTTTTTACGTTCAAACTTATCGGGAGACCATAACAAAATTTCAATATGATTTCAAATGTTTCTGGACCACCTGGAAAGTTATCAAGCTTGAGGTCGCAACATGAATTTGATTTTGGAGGCTGAAGTTCTATCCGGCCAAAGTAGCTGCACCTGGAGATCAGTGGGTACTGTTTAAAGAGGACATTAGTATGATTAGCAATGAGTCAAGTTGAAAAAGCATAAACCAAAAGATTTTGCAGCAGCTTAGTTAAAAGGGTATAGAGTTTGAGCTAACATGGTAGAAACCTCTACTGGCACGGGTGCAAATCTAGATTTACTGGTATAAGCATGCAATCCAGAGCAAATTTTAGATCTTGCAACTTTCTGCAATGTTTCAGAAGAATTGCGTGTTTGTTGTCATCTTGTGTTTTGCTTTTCTGCTCTGTTCTTAGTTTGAATAAATCTATTTTGAGTGACCTGTTCATTCTTGAATTGTTATTTAATTCTCTCACATAGAATGGTGCTTTTAGATCCTTTTGAGGGCTTGCAGAATCTCATGAGAAATTTACCTTATTTTTAGAAGAAAGGGAATAAGGCGATTCATGTAGAAATTCTGTGCTGTGTAATTATTTATATTCATACTATCTCTTAATAGTGATAGCTGAAGCTCTTATAAATAACCAAATATGAAAATTTATTCTGGTACTCATCAAACTGATTTACTTGATCAAGAAAAAATGTGAGGAAGTGCAAGAGAAAAATTACCAGAAAAATACTAATGATTTGGCCAGGAGAATTCTACTAGGAATAATATTCAAAATAGACATGAATGATGAATAAACAAGTATTTTTGTTACATTATTCGGAGAGAACCAAAATTTTATTTTGCATCGTAACCTGCAGTAACCATATATGCTTGATTATTATCAAGCATATATTCAAAATATATGCTTGATTATTATCATGAGTAACCGGAAATGCTATATGTGCTTGTATTTACAATATGTCAAATGTGTAGATATCTAGAGTACTAGTGTTCTCAACTAGATTATTTAACTTTTTCAAAGCCTACTGTTTTCTATTATGTTGTTGTCTGGTTACAAATATGCTCTCTTTGTAGATACCTTGTGAACATAGAAGGTGATGTCTTGAACTTGAATTGACAGATCTGTTGGAATTTGAGACATGGCAAACCTGCCCAAGTACAACCATGCTGGATGGATTAGTCTTGTATTTGGAAAGTATGTGAAGCACTGAATGATGTTAGAAAACGTAGTGAAAGTTTATAGTGATTCAGAATAGATGCAAAATAATTTCCTAAATAACATCAAGTAGATTATTTGCAAACAAATCTTTTTGGATTTCCTTTTCCCCAAATAGTTCTGTACTGTTGTTTCAGTCTACTAGGAATATAGGATCTTAGAATTGTTACCATGAATGTTCTTTCTTCTCAAAACCATCTGCTGTTGCAATGAATTTGGCTGGAACTACTATCCTTTGGTCCGCTGCTTGGTAGATGCCATCAGAATCGCTTGCTGGGCTCTGTGGCCGCTCCAGCTGAACAGAAGACTTCATCGTGTCTGTCTCCTCTGCTTGCTGCATAGTGGTAATGTGAGGCATTGCATTTCTCATTTCTTAAAAAGGGTAAGCAAATGAGTGGGACAAGGGTTGAGTTAATGTTTGAGAAGTGAGTTTGTGGCTGAAGGAAGCCTGCCAGTGAGTGCCATTAAGGAGGTTGTTGAGTGGTTTCTTGAACATCCTTTTCAAGTTCAGTGTCACTGGGATTTCAGGTTGAGGGACAATTGGGATAAACCCCTGTTTGGATGAACCAAAAGAATGTTGCTTGTGACTAGTCCCATTCATTCCAAATTAAGCCACGTATGAGCAAACTAGACCAATAGATTATTCTGTGGCTTAAGGGATTTTAGTATTAGTTTCTGTTTATAGTAGCACTAATATTATGTGCTTTCAGCATGTTGTCATCTGTCGTATTCGACTGAACTAGACCAGTACATTATACTGTGTATTATGTTGATATAATTGCAGCATTGCTATTCTAGTATGAGTTTAAAGTGCTATACGTACGTCTAGTGTATTTGAATTCTATGTTCTAGACATACTTATTTCCAATTGAATGTATTACTCTTGAATCATGAGGATACTTGGGGTGTTCTAGCTGATTATTTATGCTATTATCACCATCCCTGACCCTACCCTGTCTAGAAGCAAATAGTGAAATCTTGATTTAGATTGTGAAAGTGTGGACGAATTTTTGGAAGCCAGCACCCCTTTTTAGGGACTGTCTTACCAAACCCAGGGTGCTTCACAAGGCGCACAGATATGCATTTTGAAGGGCCCTGCAAGAAATTAAGAGATTTATGCCAAATCATGACTGCCTTTTCTGTCATGGTGATCTAAGGTTATAAATTAATTTGCTGATTTGCCTGGTTATTGGGAAGATATATCTCTGCAAACGCCAAATTCATAACATGGGAAACCAAAGATCAGAAATTCTTTGACTTTATTTACTCTTTGATGTTGCAGACAAATTTGATCAGTTATGCTGGTTGTCTAGTCAATCCTCTATCTGTGGTAACTTACTTGAACAAAATCACTCTTTTTACCTTCAGATCCTATTTTTCAGAAAGATGAAGCAAAGAGCCCGATTGGTTTCATTTTCAAAGAATTTTTTTTCATTTTTTCTTATTGTAAATTATTTTTAAATTTCTCACATATCACGTTTTTTTAAGCAAAAAGTATCATAAAATAAATAGATTTTTATTTTCCACCTATGTAAAATGAATATATTTTTATTTTCACACTTATACAGTATAAAAATATATTTAATTTAAATATATTTTTATTTATTTTTAATATTAAAAATATTAAAAATATAAAAATGAGTTTGATTAGATTGGAAGATTTTGAGATAGATGAAAAAGAAACATAGAAGGGACGCCTATTGTGCTATTTTACACGAGAAATGAGTCGTAGCATCTTAGGCCTCGTTTAGACTTTTTGCCCTTTTCATGTTTGGTTCAGTTAGGTCAAATAGCTAAAAGAATGGATTCTACTTATTTTGACGGATATACCCCCATAATTGTTTTTTGGGAGAGTTGATCATAGGGGTACGTTAAAGAAGAGAATGAGATGATTTTAATTTCTTTTCCACTATTCCCAAATTAACGCTATGTTTGGATCTTAAATTTTGATAAGGAAAAAGTACAAAGTACTATTATTTGAATTTCAGTAATTTTTTTTTTACTAAAGTTCAAGCACCAAACACAATGTAAGTTCTTGAAATGAAAAATTATCACAAAATTAGGTTCCCACTCAATGTCAATTCCCCCTTGATTTGATTATACTAAACATCAAGATGGAATGAAAAAGTTGGAATATATGCAAGTTAGGGTACGTTCGGGCTTAAATAATTCAAAATATAATATATATAGATATATATATATAAATAAATCATAATATTTTATGATAGCAACGGTCGAAATTTAATAATTAACTCAAATTTTAAAATATTTTAAAGAATTTTAGAACAATTTAATAGAGATAAAAATGTTATATATATATTTTATGATGACAGAGTTGGACTAAAATACCTCCATTTAATTACTTATCAGAATATTTTCTTTTTGTGAATTTTTGGAGGAAAAATGTGAGCTTTTATAAATAAAATCAAAAATTTACATTCTTACATAAAGCTAGTCCCCTCGATCACCTCAACAATCTTGAGGATATACGAACAACATCATATAAAATCGAATCTAGAAAATGTATTTATTCGTATAAAAATTTTAAAAAAATATTTTTCAAAAACACTTTAATTCATAATTTTGGTTGTAAGAGACGCATTAGCCATGTGCATTTATATTGGATTTTGATTACTTCAAATATACAGTAAAGCTTAAAGCACAGTTCCACCTCCATGCCTCCCTTTGCGATCAAGGAAAGGAACTGCACTTTTAACAAGAAAAAAATAAATAAATTTGAAGAACCATAATATTTATTTATTTAGTTTTAATATAAATAAAAGAAACCTTTTCCCATATTTTTTCTTAGTTAGTAGCAGAGTTGAAAAATAAATCAAATTACTCGATGCTCGATTCGAAATTGATGGTTAAAAATTCGTTTGAACTCGATTCATTAACTTAACAGACCAAATTTAAACACATTTTTTTGTTTGATAAAATGTGAAATTCAACTTAAATTCAACTTCATTAGTAAAAAAAATAAAGAAATATGTGTAAAAAATTCAAAGTACTTGATGTCGATTCATGTTTGACTCGATTAAATTTCGTTCAAACTCGACTCAGCTAACTGTCAAACTAAACTCAAACTCAATTTTTAAAACTCGATAAAAAATCAAACATATATGAACAGTAACGTATTCGCCTCGATTCGATTCATGTACAGATCTAGATAGTAGAAAATAATTAGAATTGGTTGAAAAAAACAATTGAGCTTAGCAAAAAATAACATGATTCTATATATCCAAATTTATTGCTGTTATTTTCCTTTTTGTACATTTCAAAATAAGAATATATTTTTAATTTTCTTTTCCAAAACTACATTTCATTAAGATAATAATGTATAAAAATGCAAAAACATTCACAATTTTCACATAATTTTTTTTAAAAGTAAAATCATAAAATTGGCATAGGAAAGTACTACATAGAAATTTAGAATACTCAAAAAGTTAAGAATTCCCTAATCCAATCGAGTCTTACTTGAGTTTCGATAAAAAGTTAAGATTGCTCCCCACTGAACCATCATTAGTACCATATAATGATATTGATGATTGAGATTTGTCTATTAATTTACATCTCTAGTACTACTGCAAATAATTAATGAAATAAGTGCATAGTCAAAACTTTACCTAATTGAAAAAAAATAAAAATTAGGTAGCATCTAATTAGGCCAATTAAGATTTATTAGGTCTAATTTAAAATTATTAAAAGCAAGCCAACTACGAAATAATAGTTGGATGGGGTCCAATGTGTAGGGGCGCCAGTCCCACAACCAAAAACTTCAATTTGGTCATTTACATAAGGCGGGATATGAGTACGAACAAAATATCATGTTCTCATTGTAAGAGTATCTATTTTGGATAAGTATTGGTTAAAAGAGCACAAATATATATACGGAGAAGCGTTATAGATCAAGAGATGTAAGAAATTTGTGCAGACTCTTCAGAATTAATTCTGTCGATTCAATTAAATTAAATGAGTTTGTCGCTAATTTTTAATTTGACGTTGAAAAAAACACTTGATCATCAATACATAAACTGGTTGGGTTCTAAAGCTTTTGCCCTGATGAACCCAAGACAGTGAAACCAGTTATTGTTATATTGAATGAGGCTGATCTCGAGAAGTTGGGGCGCTGCACGAACCTCGTGTGGAGGGTGAAATCGCCCGATTCGTGACAACAAACACAAGTATCAACGTGTCGAGATTTTAAAATACTTACGAGGAAACATTAGAGATTGTACTAAAAATAAATACTAAATCAAACTAATTATTGTAATATATTTAAATTACTATTGTAGGTCAAATTATATTTTGTGTAACAATATTTGACTAAACAACCCAAATTAAATTACTATGATTTAAGAACTTTAATGTAACATAATAGAGCGAAAGCGAAGCTCCCAATCTTATCGCCAGCGGAAACACATAGCACCGAAACACTAAAATTAGATAGATGATTATGTGATATACGTTTTGACAATATTATTCAACTAAATTTTAGTTTTTATGGATATGATTTTTCATTTTATTCAACTCTCATCTAAATTTTTGGATCAAATTCAAAATGTGTCGTGGATTAAGTAGATATATTATAGTATTTCATTTGTTTTCTTTTTAATTATACATGAGAATGAGAGGACTGAGGAGGAGGGGTAGCCCTGACCTCTATAAGTGAAGAGGCAGGTACCATCATTTCTAACGAGCGTTAATTCAATTTTATAATATATGTGAAAATAAAAAATTCATACTAATTTTTTTTAAAAATAATTTAAAATGGAACCTTAACGAAAATAATAGTACCGTAAGTATGAACGGAGGGAAGATATTGGCTCTCGTAGCCGCTCCTCTTCAAATCTATTGTAAACATAAATTTTATGTATAAAATTTTAAAATTTTATCCTTAAAAATAATAAAATTTCTTCTCCGTAAAATTATTATGTGCTGAGGTGGTATTGACTTTAGGGCAGTAGTGTGATCCTAAGAAGTGGTGGATTGCATGACATTGCCAGTTTGCCACGGCCAAACCACCTTTTACGTAGCTAATATATATATATATATATATATATATATATATAAATTCATTCACAAAACTTCAAACCCATCCATCCATCCATCCTACGTTGTTTTCTTTCTTCCTTGTCTCTTTCCTTAAATTTCTCGATCTTGATTCAGATCTGATAATCATCATTGTCGTCGTTGTCTTCATCATCAATCCATACATATATAGTTGTATATTTTAGAGAGAGAAAGAGAGAGATAGAGAGAGAGAATGGCGGCGGCGGTGTCACCATTAGCAAAGTACAAGCTGGTGTTTCTGGGGGATCAATCCGTCGGCAAAACCAGCATCATCACCCGCTTCATGTACGACAAATTCGACACCTCCTATCAGGTATATATACATATATATATATATATATATGTATATTGCTTCCTCTCTATTTTACTACATTTATTATAATAAATAAGTAATTTATTTCACTCGAATCATGTACCATAAATTCTTGAATTTCTTCTGGTCATGTATATCTATGTTTATTGGTTGTTATGAATTTTTCACTCTCTTTTCAAATCACTTTGAATAATTAGGTAGGGACAAAATCGGAATTCATACTCTTTGGGATATATATATATATATATATATATATTTTGGTGGATATGAGACGGCAACTTCAAGTTCGTGGCAAAATTTTGTATTTTTTATAATTTATTTATAAAATTTGAGATTAAAAACAAAATAAGGACAACAGCATGGAATTGGGAAATTAAGAATCCATTTGTTTACATTTCTTAAAGCATTGTTTCATTTTCAACTGTTTGAAATCAGAAGATGTGTTTTTTTTACTCTGTTTTCAGCAAAAACACCATTTACTTTTATTTTTAAGGTTTAGAAATTGAAAAAAATCCATTCTTAGATCTCTAGATGTCATTTTTCAGGCCAATAAGTACTATTTTGTCAAAATATGATGTTCTACTAAGTTAATAGTAATTAAAAACTATTAGTGAATTCAATAATATTCTTTTTCTATTCATATAATATTGATGTGATATAAAAATAATAATAAAACTCATATTAAATTAAATAATTTTCAGTCCCACCAACATAATTTGATTGATACGACATAAAAAATAGTAATGAAACCTACAAATTATTACTCTTATAATTAAAATATTATTATCACATAAAAATTATTTTATTGAAAATATCAAAATCAAACACTTAAAAAAAATAAAATCTGTCTTTTTTAGAGCACGAAGACACATAAATCAAACCCCTTTTTATTTTTACAAGTAAATTTATAAATCCTGAAAATATAAAAATGAGCTTAGCAATGTAACCTAACGAGCTCTAACCTCTTAGTTGTTTTTGTTGATCGGATGAAATTACAAGTAATTTTTTTTGATGAAATTAAGGATATACTTTCGATTTTTCTTTTAATTTTTTCTGTAAATTAAATAATTGGGGTTAAGTTGGTGTATTTCTTCCAATTTTTCAAATCAATTTTTTTTTTCTAATTTTCTTTTCATTTGTAGGCTACAATTGGGATAGACTTTTTGTCCAAAACAATGTACCTCGAAGATCGAACGGTTCGCTTGCAGCTTTGGTAACATTTTTCCCTTTCCAGAATTAGAACAAACTTACATAAAAATAGTGAAATTTTATGACACTCAGATACTTTCCAATGTTATAAAATAAAATATTTAACTGTTTATAATTTCATTGGAATAGTACCCAAAATAACAACGTTTATTTTAGTTTATCATTCTTTGTTTTCTGGATTGATTAAGGGAATATAAAACATGGTTTGGTAAATAATGACCATAAATATAATAGCTTATCCATTTTTTTATTTTTTTTATCGATATCTAGACATTATAATATGATTAAAATGGTAGTGGTACTAGATAATTTGTATCTTTAGAAAATATTTTTCTTGTGAAATTACAAAAATACTCCTTTTGGTCACAGGGATACTGCTGGACAAGAAAGATTTAGGAGTCTTATTCCAAGCTATATTAGAGATTCTTCTGTGGCAGTGATCGTCTACGATGTTGCTAGTAAGTAATTCGCATACAAGTTTTCATTTTTTCATTAAGTCTTAAATGGGTCTTCTCGATACTATGTCCAATGGAGTACATTAAATGTAATATCCACTCTTAAAAACACACACTTATGTGAATGTGTGTGAATAAAAAATGGATCTCAATTCAATGCACACTCCACCGGTCGAGTATGCATTTGACTGCTTCAAACTTATTTGATTAAAATGATGCAAAGACAACAATTCAAAATATTAGTTGATCATACGTCGAGTATAAAAATAGATCACATTAAAAATCTTGTGGACTTTCTCTTTTAGCTGATTATGGTTAATGATGCACATTATTGCTTGTAAATAATGCTACTTTAGTTTTTTTTTTCGTTCGGGTAAAAAATTGTTTATCTTTGCTAAATTAATGGCTTTGCAGATCGGCAGTCATTTTTGAACACTTCGAAGTGGATTGAGGAAGTAAGAACAGAACGTGGTGGTGATGTTATTATTGTTCTTGTAGGAAATAAAACTGATCTTGTTGACAAAAGGTTGAGGGAATAAATATCTCATATCATTTAAAATAGTCTTAGTAAAAGAGAGAAAATTAATCGAATAAAACCTTATATGTGTTTATGCAGGCAAGTTTCAATCGAAGAAGGAGATGGTAAGGCTCGTGAATTTGGAGTCATATTTATAGAAACTAGTGCCAAAGCTGGTTTCAATATAAAGGTAAGGATACGTGAGATCCTCAATACTCGAATTATCTATTACATCATTCGTCATATCATTAAACTTTAGAAGTTCAGTTCGACTACAGTTTCAGGTTCTCTTGTATACAACGCATTCAGGAAGCCCATTTCCCAAATTTTCATAGTTCTAAGGATATTCATAGTGAATGTAAAGGGAATGTTGATGCAAATTTTATTACAGCCTCTATTCCGAAAAATAGCTGCTGCGTTGCCAGGAATGGAAGCTCTTTCGTCCACAAAACAGGAGGATATGGTTGATGTGAACTTGAAGCCGACTTCAAATGCTTATCAGAACGAGCAGCAAGGAGGAGGCTGTGCATGCTAGAGATTGTACTGAAGATGGAGCCAGTTAAGGTGGGTGGGAGGTGAAAAGCATTGGAACTCTTCAATGTTTAGGTGGGTGGGAGCTTTCACTCCAGAGAAGAGTTCCAACTATCTGGTTGTATCATCGTGTAAAACAAAAACAAGCAGTTTAATTCATATACAAGTGAAAATCCTACAGTTGCAAATGGCTAGAAAACCATCATTGGTTTGATTGAAGGAACCTTTCTGTTATTTGATTCACATTTCTTTACTATAATTACTCATCCTCTTCAGATATAGACAGACTTCTAAGGAGTGAAAGTAAAAATCTAATATGCCACCCATGCACTCTATTGCAGCTATAGAACATGAATCAGGCTGCGAATTTTCATGTTTTCAGAGTGATGCTGCGATTCCAGTGAAATCGACCAAACACGTCTGCTAAGAAGGCAGGCATGTCCGAACCAGATAGGTCGGAGCTTATCAGTAGCACGAATCCAGCTTTCATCAAAACAATCTAGCTATGCAAAGTATGGCTGATAATAGAACAAGAAAAGTTCGTGTTTATGCCAAAACGCCCACAACTACTCCTGTATAAATCAAGATAAAACTGAAAATTTGTGTACAAATCAGTATCAGTTGGAATGTCAAAATGCAATTCCAGATTTCCAGTGTATGTACATTGAAGAAAACCTACACCGTAGAACCAAGATACAAGAAAAGGAAGGCGTGGTAAGCCTAAAGAAAACTTGAAAGAAAAGATAATGTTCCTAAGCGATTCTTGCACAAAAGATTGCAGCAGGATGGCAGGAATAGGCAAATATTTCAAACATTACCAGAGCCATCATTGATCAGTCTCACTCTCAATGTCAGATAGATCAGGATTATCGTTCCCATGCTAGACCTGAGATGGAAGACATAATTTAGTAAGGGAGAAATTATAAAGCATCTCAAGCCAGAGAAAGAAAACAAAAGAGCAAGCAGATGAAGAATTTAGATATGTGAATTGAGGGTTCAAGGAGAATTTCCAAAATAAACTGAACCATTCCAAGAAGTAATGCCAGTGAAGTTCTCCCTAGAACCATCACAACAAGAATTAATGTATCATCTTAATTCCCTTGTCAAAATACCCTTCACACACATTTGGATGAAGTGAGAAATTCGTCCATACCATTGGTAAAGTTTGGAAGACCGTGACTGATTCTGAAAGGGAATAAATGGAAAAAATAGCATGTCTTATCAATGGAGAGTTCTGAGGATATTTCATTCTTATCGGACTGGTACAAAATCTTGTTCCAATTCTTGAAACGGAACAAAATAAAGTTGGGTCGAATGAATAAATGGATAGGGGCCCTATGGCTTCAATTGATTATAAGAAAGAAAAAGCAACCAGCTTCTGTTCTTAATTTGAATAATTTCCCGATCTAATTAGACGATAAAAATGGATTAGTTCCTGATACGAGAAGAACTTCTCCCCCCATGAGTGGATTCTATATTTTTTTAATGAATTCTAACTATATGGCATTATCTATTATGGAATGAAGATGTGTGTGTAAAAGAAGCAGTATATTGATAAAAAAAAAATAGATTCCGCAATCAAAAGAGCGATTAGGTTTAAAAAATAAAAGATTTCTAACCATCTTGTTATCCTATAACATAGACGAATTAAATGAAATGAATGGAAAAAGAGAGGGTAGAGAATCTGTTGATAAGTTTACTAGTCTCCGAGGTATCTATTCTTACTAGAATACCTTGTTTTGACTGTATTGCACTATGTATCATTTGATAACCCCCAAAATCTTCTACTTTTGATTCAAATCGAATTTCAAATGGAGGAAATCCAAAGATATTTACAGCTAGAAAGATCTCAACAACACGACTTCCTATATCCACTTATCTTTTAGGAGTATATTTATGCATTTGCTCAGGAGGTTTCAGTAGATCAATTTTGTCGGAAAATCCAGGTTATGACAATAAATCCAGTTTACTGATTGTGAAGCGGTTAATTACTCGAATGTATCAACAGAATCATTTTATTATTTCTCCTAATGATTCTAACCAAAATCCATTTTGGGCGTGCAACAAGAATTTGTATTCTCAAATCATATCAGAGGGGTTTGCTTTTATTGTGGAAATTCCATTTTCTCTACGATTAATATCTTGTCTAGAAGGGAAAAAGAAAAAGATAGTAAAATATCAGAATTTGCGATCAATTCATTCAATATTTCCCTTTTTAGAGGACAATTTATCACATTTTAATTTTGTATTAGATATACTAATACCCCACCCTATCCACGTGGAAATCTTGGTTCAAACTCTTCGCTATTGGGTAAAAGACGCCTCTTCTTTGCATTTATTACTATTCTTTCTCAACGAATATTAAAAAACAAACAAACGGCAATAATTTCTTATAGCCCATATAAAGTTTGTTCTATTGCAGAAGCATGTAAGAAACTCCTAATTCCCTTCCCATACTCTTCTCACACTAGTCAGTTCTCTATTGCTACTCCAAATGTAGATGTTGCAATGCAGCGGTTGATGTCACACTGAGCACTATGTTCATCTTCACGCACTTAATCCATCATATCTTAGCTAGTGATTGTATCTCCATTACCATAAAGTTAGGGCAAAAGCCAGCGGAGATTGTGCTTAAATTTTAGTTAATAGCATGCACAAGTCACTAATATTTGCGATTCAGTAATATTTGCAATTTATTCCCAACTTCCCATAATAGGTGGTTACTGCACTCCGCTTTCTCTCACTCATTACTTGTATGTTTAGAAGGCCAAAAATGTCAAAACGATAAACATACTGCATATCTTTAGGTAATTTATTCAGTATATTCTCTGACATCATTCATTGAACACCTATATGCCAGCAACTTGAAGACTCTTTGTATACTCTGATTGGCCTGTCTTAACATGTTTCTCTCCCCCTCTGTGGAAGATCTTTAAGAAATCGTAACTAAAGAGGAGTTTTAAAAGAGAGATTTTTCAATAACCAAAGTACAGGATATAGTTGGAACTTACATGACTGAGAACAGGAGAACTACTCTTCTTGAATTGAAGGAGGTAGATCGCTTGTACTTCCTTGATCTATTAGTCGGCATATCATAGACTCTCTCTGCCACAAACCTATCTGTAATACATTATGAACAAAGTTGGTGAACAAGTGAATCTCATAATACAGAGCATGTGATACAATGGTGAACAGGTAAATCTCATAACACAGGGCATATTACAGTAAATACATATAGTTTGTATGCCTAAAAGTACAAACTGGAAAACTGTATGTGGGATTTGCTCTATCTGAAGAAATTATTTGTCTTAAGGAAGAACGATGAATGAAAAGGATTGCTACATGATAACATTATGACTGTCATAAGGATGCATAATGGTCAAGACATACCTCAAGTAGCACGAGCGTGCAAGTTCTGCATTTTGTGACTTTTAAAGATGAAGAAAAACTATATGCATGCAATCAACATGAATGAGTAACCTAGTCTCCCATTTGGGAGGTATATACTCTATTTTATACAAACTTGAGGTTTGGAACGTGGAAATCAATCCGTGTTTGGCATGGAACAGTTCCCAACATTCAACTTCTGCTTGGTAGCTCAACAGTTCCCAACATTCAACTTCTGCTCGGTAGCTCTTGTTGATACTAGTTTTGCCGCAAATACTAAATGTGTATGAATTCATGCCGGATATATATTTTCATAGTTTGCAGTTAGAGTTCTCTTCTTGCTCAATTTCCCTTCAATATTATTAACATACACTCTCTAGAGGAATATGCCAAACATGATACATCAATAAAGGTGTGCACTTGACTGTAACTTGACAGATAAAAACTTAGTTACTTTGCAGATATTTTTAAGAAATTTTTGGCTATTTCAAGACTTAGCTTGCACAACCATTGGAACAGTGAATGATCCAGAATCCAATATAATGGATACTTGGAAAATAGATATCAGATTGATTGTGCCAGATTAACTACCTTTTGAAGTGACCTTGGGTAAGTCGGGGCTTTGGTTCATGAAGAACTGCATGAATCTCCCTCCTAACTGTACGCAAATCTCTCTCTGCAATGCCCTCTGCGAAACGATTCATTGTGAATTTGAAACTCAATACACTAGCAGGATTAAAGTGGCATACTAGCAGAAGTTCAACATTGCTTAGACACTGAAAACGACTCTAATTAAGCCAATATCAATTTCTGAGGACTATAAACAAATAAATCCCAAGCAATGTCAATCAAGAGAACATACTGCTAAGGAATCATCAGGCTTCAAATAGCCAATAGAATCTTCAGTGGATTTAGGGATTTCTGCCTTTCCTTTCTCAATATCGACATTCAAATTGCACGGTGAATAATTGTTTACTTTATCCATCTTCAGGTTGGTATGGATTAGCAAATTGGGTTCAGAATTCAAGCACATCTCATTTTCCATCACATTAGGAACTTCCACATGGCAGACATTTGGCACTGGTTCATACTGCGGGTTAGCTGCTCCTCCATCTTGCAAACCCATGACGACACTGTGAACATTTTGGCACTGCAAAAAAGAATGTAATAATTTATTCTAGTTTTAGCGTAAGAAGTAGAAGGCATCAGAAAAAATAAGATCAACCAAAAACCATGAAGATTACATTAGTCAAATATCAAATTAGACCACAAAGAGAAAAAAGAGCCACAAATCATACAATGAAGAAAGAATGAAGTGATTGTAAACTAATATATTATCAACATTAAGCAAGATCACTAAAAAAAATCAAGTTTACATTAACATTAACTTTTCAAATTCAGTAATAATGACTACCTAGATCACAAACAGATTCAGAGCTCAGTTCTATTCATTGTTTGGCAAAACCATGGAAGTTGAAAATTTTATCATTCATTGCATGCAGCATACCAGGAAAAGTTGTTACTATATTCATATTTAAGCAGGCTTTTCTTATATTTAGGCAAAGCTCTGTACCAGACAATTATAAATCACGAACACGCAGAATTTGTTCTAGTAATGGACATTACCTGTCAAACTAAAAGTACAGTAAAGCTTACATCAAACGAACTACTACTCCAAAGTTTCCACCCACAGAAAGTATCCACATTGACAATTAACTTACAAGAAAACCATCTACAGTGAAGCATACATCAGTATGAACTAATACTACAAAATTTACACCCACAGAAAGCCTCCACATTCACAATTAAACTTACAAGTGAACTTCTAATATATGAATCCCTAAAAAGAGGCAAAACAAACCAAAAATTGTGCTTACACAAGTGCAATCATTAAATCACATAGGTGCAATCATATGTCAAACTGCATGAATTGCCTAACTACATTCGCAATGCAATACTAATGCACCAACCATCAAGAGAAATCAGGAAAAGGCTTCTATTTTATAGCAAAGTGCATGTGAGACTTATCTAGGAGAAGTTCAATCGGTACAATACGTAATCACCTATTAATTACACATCAAACCTGTTTGGGAAAAAAGTAATTTCAGAACAACTTTTCAGCACATTAGGTTTTAAGAGCACAAATTTACCTTCATAAATGTTCAGCAAAAAAATGTTTAACATTTTTGGGAATGAGCTATGAACATTTTGCAGCTGGTATCTTCAGATAGCATAGACAACCGCATGTAAACATATCAAAGTTTTAAGAATATTAACACACGTTTGAGTTGGAGCACGATTTATATATGTATGTCCACTCAACACATTCTATCATACAAAGGAGAAGCTTACAAGCATGTGGCTTGGGCATGTGTGTTGCACCAGTTTTGTCTTCAAATTATTAGAAACATTTGCTCGAGTCTCGCAGATGGAAAGTGAAAAATCGTTTCACAAAAATGATTTTCAGTTCAACTAAATACCATGTCATGAGCGCACATTTTAATGGCAATGGCTAACAATAAGCACATCAATTTGTATACGAATAGCAGCTAGATTTCTGCTCAAATGTTACTTCACATTAGTTATTCATATCCCAAAACCACAATAGAAAGAGGATTAGGCAAAAAAATCACAGATTTAGTATTGTGTATCCAATAAAGGGTGATAATGACATATAAAGCACATATTCACAGAATACTCAAATGTGGCCTAATCAACCACTTCTTTGGCTTCATTCACGTCCAGCCAAAAACAAAAGAATATGCAATAGAACTTTATTGTCTATACTTCAACGCCATCATTACAAATTTTACCACAGTCAAAACATTGCCTTACATCCGTACTATTATAAGCTACTGTAACCGTTCAGTTACCTCTGGAAAATTGCTTCCTATTTCTCTAAAGCCACAAAAAAAAAAGGAAAACAATTTTCCAAACTTAATAATTCAAAAAATAAAAATAAAAATTAAAAACTAGTACTGGTAGTAATAAGATTTCATCACTTTTTTGCTTCCTATTGTTGGTCAACGGAATCTCAGAAACTCAACAATTAAAAAAAAAAAGTAATATCAATGCTTCATGGAAAACAAGCAGCAATGGGGGTAAATCCACAAGGCTAAAAATTCATTTTAAGAAACTAGATTAACTAAATCGCACAGCTGAACTTAAAAAAAAAAACACTACAAACGAAAATGCAGTTCAAATTAGGCAAAATAATGCAAATGCCAACACCGAAAAAAAAACACAGAAATATCACCTCTTCACCGGAATTGACCGCCATTGCAGGAACAGTGAGCGAAGAGGAAGAGAGATTTCCGAAGTCGGAGCTCTGTTCCGGATTCTCCCTACAGCATTCTGTCTCCGAAATCACATTTATGCATGTGAATCTGTGCGTGCTTACGTGTGTGTAAGTTTATATAGTAGTATTTGATTTTGAGTGCGTATATATAGTGTGTTGGGGGGTGGTGGGTGGTGGGGTGGGGTAGGAAGCATTGCCAGGAAAGCTCCTCATCCATCACGACGACATTGATGATCACGACAAACATTATTTTCTGCCCTTTCATTGTTTGGACAATTATGCCCTTTGGAATGCTGTCTAAGAGGATTGTAATTGCATACAAGTCGGTATATCAAACTAAATGAAAATAAAAAATTCAATAGCGAAATGGAATAAAAAAATTTGATTCGATATTCAGTATTTATATTTTTAATTTTTTATCTTAATTTGATTTTAATTTTTAGCTCGAACTGAATATTGACTTATTATTTTTGTATATACATATGTTTATATTTATTATTTAGTTTTATACTTCCTTTTGTTTTTTAGTTGCCAAGACTAGACTATAATAAATAATAAATGCAAATTTGATTTTATTATATAATATTTAACATTTTTTTTAAACCTGGTTAACCAATGGAATAATAATAAAAATTGTTAATATCCTAATCAAATTGATTTTTACTAAATGACTGTTTAACTAAGAACGATGTGGATGCTAATATATATATATATATTCTCAACGTAAAATTTGGCCAAAAAATCATATGTGGTGCAAATTAATACAATTAAAAGTTTAAGGTTCAAAACAATATAATTAATAAGTTTATGGATTAATTTATTTTTTTTAACTTACTTATTCTTAGCTCCCCACTAATTTTACTATTTAACATTGAGACCAAATTTTCAAACAAGGATAATAATGTGATGAGTTTAACTTGACTCACATCCAACCTTGTAATAAGTTTTTAAAGTAATAAATGAATTTAGAACGAATTTTTATTTTTTATCTTCAAATCAGCCCAAAACTCATACCGTTTAAATTTTTTATACTTTTATTTAATTTATATGTATTTATGTCTTATTATTTTTTAAAAATATATTTTTAAAAAGTTTTAGTAATATTATTATTAAAATTATAAAACGAATTTAATTTGAATCCGACTTATCAAGGTCCAAATTCATCTTTAAAAGACGGATAATTTTAAATTTTGATAAACTCGTTTATACGTCATTTTTTTATTAAGTGCCTAATAAAATTGAGAAAAAATTTATTAAAAAAGGTTGTTTGCCCCCCCCCCCCCCCCCCCCCCCCCAAGAGTAAGGTAGCTGCAGTAATAAAAGAAGATAAATAATTGCACGTCACTAGGTATGCTTGGGTGCTTTTGACGCTCATTAATTAAATTTTTTCAGTTCAGATTTTTACTATATTGTGTTATCAAAATATGATCATCCAATTTAATTTATTCGTATAAACTTTTGTTCGACGAAATTGTCAATTGAAACGAGCGAGCTCTTTTAAGTGATTCTTACGAATAGAGCGACACACGGCACAAAGAGACATCCGTCCATTCCCTTTCGACTACTTTCTGTGAGTGCTTTCTTTCAGCAAAATTAGGACTCTCTCGACTTTGCAAAAAAATTTAATTTATTCATATGCTTCTCGATATGAAATTTGATTCAAAAATCACGAATCCAACAAAAATATTATTGATTCTAGTCACACTAGTAATTTAGCAAATTAACGTATCTAAATATCAAAAATTAAAAGATACCTAAAAAATTAGCAAATTTATTCTTCAAAAAATTATAAATTTGAGTTATTTAATGAATCATCATTAATTTTTTATTTTAAAATATAAACTCTAAAACATATAAAAATGTTGAATGGTACTATACGTATAAGATTGGTTGTTACATAGGTGCATGTGAATTGGAGTAGCTTTTTGTAGTGGGGGAGGAGTCAAATCAAGTCCTACGTAGTACAAAAAAAAGAAAGTGTCTGTTGGTCACGGGTTTGTGAACTTTTGGAATCCCCACCCCACTCAATTGTTTCCCATGCTTTCTGAAAATGACCTATGTTACAGCTCCTCCTTTGCATACAATGTACTAGATCAATAATTAATTATTTCACATGACTTTTTTTTGGGTTATATATTTATATTTACTAGTTGAATAGAATCAATAAATTATTCTAAGATTCACGGCGGAGCTAGGGCGGAGCGGGGGCGGTTGTCCCTAATTCTATTTTTTTTTTAATTTTTAAATTTTTTTATATATAAAATTATTAAATTTTAAAAAATTATTCTTTCTAAATAATAAAAAAATATTTTTTTATTTATTATTTTAAACAAAATAATTCTCATTGTCTAAGGTTCCGTCACTATTAAAATTTAATAATATTAATTTAGTTATTTTTTTTATGATATTCTATTTGTATTAATTATTTATAGGCGGTGATTGCTTATGGAGTGATTTTAAAGAAATTCATCGAATGGGCCGTAATTGCTTATGAAATGATTTAAGTTGCATTTGGATGGTAAAATTTGAATTTGAAAAAGATTTTAAATGATTTTGTGTAAAATAAATTTAAAATTCACTATAATAATTAAAAACAATAATTTAAAATAAAAATTCAAAAACTTAAAATTCATTATACAATAAAACTATCGAAACAAATTCAATAAATTTATTATTATAAATTTAAAATTCTTATTAACTTCAAGTCTAAAGTTTTAAAAAAATTAACTTTAGGATATATTTTTTCCACAAACATGAGCTTCTTTGTGGGCTATCCTCAAAAATATTTTTTTTAACTTTCTAAAGATGTATGCACCTAAATACCTATTTACAAAAGAATATATGTATCCACTATTCAATCATATTTAAAAATATATCAATAATAATTATTATATTTTCAATTCTCATTTATACATATTTTTTAAAATTATTCTCTTTTTTCTAGAATTACTTTATCTTTGATATAATTTTTCAAAAATAAAATGTCAAGCAATCACTCTCATAATTACTTTTTCGTACGTTCATAGGTAAAATTTTATTTTTTTCTAAAATGATATTACTAACTTTAAACTAGTGATAATACCCTATATTATTCTTGTTAAATTCTCCTCTAAGCTCGTGTCAATTCAAATATGGACATTTAATTTAAATGCAGAAAGAACATTTAAATTGTAGAATGCACAATAATCCTCCTCTTTGTTTCTTGCGATAATACTCCATTTTTGCAATCATCTGAGTGGTTCACATTGAATTAATTGTGACCACTCCTCTCTATTTATTTTGACTATACATGAAGTTATAAATAAGAGTTGAAAAAAGTAAAAAATTTAATATATATTTATAATATTACATTATATAAGTTTCAGCTTGAGTTCCCTTAAAAATAGTATTTGATAGGTCGTGACTTTCATCATTATTTTAATTAAGAAAATATATTTGAAAAATAATTTTAATTTTAAAAATAAAACTTTAATTTAAAGTGCAAAAATAAATAAATTAGGGGAGTAGTTAGCAATGATAATGTGTATATATTAGAGAGGGCATTCAAGTTTGGTAGATCGGCTGACCCAAACCAATCGAATTGGGATTTTTTTAAAAAAATTGAATTTCAGGTATCCGTGGATACAGAATTTTGGGTCGGTCATCGAATAGAGGTAGAATTAATGTTTTCAAAATTGGATCGGACTGATCGGTTCAATCGGTCCAACCAAAAATTGGAGGTCGGTCCGATCCGATTAGGCCTATTAAATCGTTTGACCGGTTAAAATCGGTCAAAATCGGCCAGAACTGGTTTGATTGGTTTCAATCATTTTTTTAAAAATAATTATTTTTAATTTTTTAAAAGTTTAATTTAATATTTTGTTATATTTATATGATTATTTGGATTTTGTATTTTGTTATATATTTTTCATGTAGTTATTTATTTATTTTTATATTTAAAATATATTACATAACAATTAATCTATTATATTATAATTTTATATAATAAAATAAAAAAATATAATCAAATTTCATTAAACCAATTCGACCGACAATTGAACCGGTTCGATCGGTTGAACCGCTAATTATTAACTAGACTGGTTTGATCACCAATCCGATTATAAAAACATTGAGTAGAATTCTTTTACTCGAAATATCGAATCGAGTACCCAACAATAAAAAACAAAAAAAAAACAAAAAAAAAACAAAAAAACTCAAATCTTTCATTCCAATCCCAAGCCCCAAATACATATAGGGTCAGCCCAACCCCAAACTCTCAAATTCCTTCACTGTTGGCTTAAAGTTTCGATTTTGGTTTAAAATATTAGAATTTGAAGGAAGTAGAGAGGGCATAATAAGGAGAGAGAGAGAGCTCTTGGAAGAGGAGACATATGGAACAAGAAGGGTAGTGAGGGGGAGGCATAGGATGTGGCGAAGATAGTGATATCGACGAAGATAGTGATATCGAGGTGGTATCGAATAATAAAATATGCTATCCAACATTATCAGGTATCCTATCCGAACGATGCTACCCTACTCGATGCCCAACCTTATATATATTGACTATAAAATAGGACATGGTGACCAAAGTTTTGGTTGGGCTTGTTTCTTAATTAAAAGCCCTAAGGGAGGTTTTTTGATAGTATCATTCCCTCTTTTCTTTTGGATTCTCTCTTCAACAAAGCTCTCAATAAGGCCTTATCCCAAAAGTAAGATTGAAATGAGCTACTGGTCTTGTTAGAGTTTAGGTTAGTGGGCCAAACATTTAGTTTGCCTAGACAGATATAATTAATTTAGTATGGCTGGCCCAATTAAATTAAATTAGCTCAAATCTGAGTTTTTAATTCTGGAGGAACTTTAAATGGGTTTAGATATGAATTCTAAGACATTGTAAGCTATTCTATCAAAAATAGGTTAATTACTATGAGAAAATGATTCTTACAAAAAGCCTTTAACTATAAAAGAAAATATAGACTTTCTTTTGCACTATTTACTTTAATTTTATTTTTTTAGTTAAAGGAAGTTCAAGACAGAAGTTTCAACTATTCTATTTGTGCAAAATTAATTTTGAATATATTTTTATATATGCGGAGAAACTATTTTATTTTTTAAGAGAATTTGAAATAAATAATACTCGAGTTGACGTCTTGAGATAATAATAAGACTTGAACTTGACCAACCAAAGCAAAAATAAAAGGAAATGTAGATCTTTATAGAAAAAGAGTTTTCAGGCCATCTTCAAGTTATAATTCTATTTTATCATAATTTTTATAAAAATTATGTAATTTATACATCAAATTTAAACTTCATCTTCAATTTATTTATCTTAAAAAAATATTCACTTATAGACATATCTATTTTGTCCTTAAGATTGAAAGTGAGATTACAATTTTTGCTCCTTCGAAAAATATAAAATAAAATTTGAGCATACATTCCCAATTTTATTGATCAGAGTTAAGAAATCTTTTTTCCTACAATTCATTCTTCTTACTCTTTTTTTTTTTCCATCTATAAAACCTTTCTTCTTTCTTTTCCACTTGGGGCATGGGTTATTTCTTGTCTTTTTAGTTAGAAAAAAACAAAGCCCCCTTACTCCCAGAACATAAAAGTTCCCTTCAATTTGAGAAGGAAAAAAGAGAAAAAAATAAAATAAAAAAGGAGAGTAGGTGGCGGCGGTGGCGACAACAGCTACGGAGATAAAGAGGAAGAAAAGAATGAAAATAAAAAGAGGAAAAATGAAGAGAATGAAAAAATAAGAGAGAAGTGAAGAGGGTAAATGAGAGCACTGAAAGAAAGAAAGAAAGGTGTGAGTGCTTCGGTTTTCATTTCATTTATTTTTGTTTTGGGAGAGAATAATAAAAAAAAATTATTTTAAAAATAAAATATGAATTTTGATAATATAATTGAATATAAAATAAAACTGTAATAATGACAGTTAATATAATAATTTTTTTTTTTTAATGAAGTGGTAATTGAATGTGAGAATTTTTATGAAAAAAAATTATAAAATATTATTTGAATGTTAGAATTTTTTTGAAAAAAATTGTATAATAATTTTTGGAAGTATAATTTTTTTTAAGGTAAGCATGTAAATTGTTTTCATGGAACAAATTGTATATGATATTTTTCTTTTGGCATTAACTTAATAAGTGTATTCATGTACCAATTTAAATTTATTGCTTCCTACATATTTCTCAGGGAACATATATAAATATTACATACATTATATATATATATATGTATGTATATGAAAGTTACAAATTACATTATTTTTTTTGGTGAATATGCAAAAGACTTTTATTAATATTAATTAAAAATAATTAGTTTAATTTGATGTTTATAAATTAAATTTTATTATTTCTAATTGTATTTTAATAAGTACAATCATATAAGTAATATTTTACAATAAAGAGTTAAAATAGAATAATTATATATTACAGCATCTATTTTTAAACTTATTATCATAACTAATACTTTAACCATAAAATTCTTGTTTGTAAAAATCGAAAGTCTTATATAATATTTTTATTTTTTAATTTATTTTGATAAATAATATTCATATTATTTATGAAAGTTAAAAAAACTACATTTCATCTTTGTGATATTCTTTAATTTATTTACACTAAATTACAAATTTTATTTTTATTTCTAAAATAAAAATCAAATTATACATTTTTGTATAATTCTTTTTGCTGTTTTTTTTTTTTTTATCTTTTATCTTTCTTCCCCAACCCCAACCCCACCGGTGGTCACCATCATCCCCACCGGCAGTCACCACCACCCAACCGCCCCTCCCCATCTTTTCATTTTTCTTCAAACACATACACATACACATACACGGTTTGTGTCTTCCGCCAAGCCGCTTAGCCCCCTCGGCCTAGCCTCTTCTCCGCCCAGGGACATTTTGAGGGAGCCATTTTATCAGACTAGAAGGCATGAAGCCTACGAAAAATAATCGGGTGATTGAACCAAATATAGGTAAAATGGGTCTCATTCAATACCTTTTTTCATTTGGGTTCAAGGAAAATCAATGAAACTGAGGCGAAGCTAGAAGAATTACCGAATCCGTCATGTTTTCCTTGGTGGATAAGAGGAGGAGAGAGAAATAGATAGTCTGGGGTTTGGAGGGTTGGGGAGTGAATATGAGGAGGAGAAAGAAAATGAATATGAATGAATAATAACTCTTGGTTAGAACATGAATAAACACTAAAGAAAAAAGAAAAAAATATAAAGTGTATTATAATTTCATTTATTTATTTTAAATAATATATATTTTTTATATTTTATATTAATATTATTCTTACATTTCAAATATACATAATATTTATTAATAAATTAATTTATATTCAATAATTTATTATATATTTTATCAATCATTTTATATTCTAACTAAAAAAAAGTAAACGAATATTTAATGATATATATCGAATTGTTATGCTAAAAAAATTCAATAATAACATTAGTATAACAAAAATAAATAAATTTACTCATTGATGTAACAATAAAACATAAATCGATATAATTTAATATGAGTCGTTTTATTATAATCTTTGGACAAAAGAGAGACAAAGTCGACTCCAACTTACACGAAAACAAAATTTCAACACATAATACCTTCCCCTATTTGATTTGCACAATAAAAATAATTCCATATTAGTTGAGATGTTGACATTGCTATCAAAAATCAAAACCCTGAAAGCTAAACATCTTGAGAAAAATGGAACCATAATCCTAAATTATTTGTGCATACGAGGTCTCATGAATTTAAAATATCAAACATTATATCACATGAAAAGAACCAAGAGTTATAAAAAAAGTTGTCACATTCATGTAAAATTCGTTATCACGATTTCACTTCATTTTTTTTTAATTCTCTTTTCTTCAGGCTGAGTCAAAATTGATCACTTCAATCTTTTACTTTTTTATTTTTTTTTTCCATTTTCCCCTTGGTAGTAAACCAGAGCGAAACTTCAAACTAGAAAAAAAAAGTTAAATAAAAAGTCAGATGCAATCAATTTTAATTTTAATGTGATCAAATAGCATGAAAGAAATTTAATAACATTGAATGCGTATGTCCCTCCTTTTTATTAGTTCGAACTTCAAATTTTTAAATAAAATTGTTCCACACCAATATGATAAAATGACGAAGATATGATGTTTTACTAAATTTTGACTCGTTTTTTTAAGTGAGATTGATGTATAGTTTAATATTCGTTAACTTTTTATTTTTTTTCTTCTAAATAGCTTTGAAGAAGTAAAACATTTAAACTCCTAATTATAAGTGTAAAATATATAATTTAAACCTGCGTAATCTTGGTAAGTCAATTAAGCTAATTACTAATTGTTATAATCTTTGTCGTCATAAGCTACACATAAGATACTTATCCGAATCCCAGAGGTATTTCTCTGGGAAGTTTTAACATTATTAATTTATATATGAACCACGAAAATGATTGAATCATAACTCATTTTCATGTCAAAGTTTTGGTTAGTACTACTGATTAAGAACCAACCAAGTAATTTACTTGATTAATTTGTTCAAGTAATGTCTGATGTTTAATTAATAGTTAATTAAATTTAATAACAACTATTTTTTATTTTGGTTATAAGGGTCAACACATTAAACACTCATAAATTCTTAATATTTGAAAGAGAGATATATATGCAAAGAAATCTCACTTTCATATAAACAGTTGATTAAATATATTTTTTTTTGAGTGGAGCGATCTAATACTTTCGTATAACATACACCATAAATCAACAATAGATTATTAATCGTTAATTAATAATTTACAAATACCAACTATTTAAATTCATCACGGTGATTGATCCGAGAGTACATACAAGAATTTACAAGATATTATCAATCATTTCTTGTATAGTCCAAAGATAGGAGTTAATATAAAATTCATTTCATATAAAAAATCAAGAAATAATATATATATATATATATATATATATATTGAAAGGCCTCAAAGTTCTTATGTTACTTAGTATTGTCTATATATAAATAAAGCTCTTGGTGCTAACAAGCTGATACCACAATGAAAATGAAATTAATGTCTCCCCTCTTGCAGCTGCTTCTGGCTTTTGCTTTTTCAGTTCATCAGGTTCTTGCTCAAAGTCCACCAGGTTTGATTGTAACCAGAGAATTACGTAGTTTTTCTTTCAGGAATATTAAGAGTAATTCATTTTTAATTGCTTTCATTCCATTCCACTCTCTGGTTTAATGTTCTCACTTTCAGGTTTCATAAGCCTGGATTGTGGTCTGCGCGGAAGTAATGGCTACAACGATTCAATCACGGGTTTATACTACAGTACAGATGGAGCTTATGTTGAAACAGGTGAAGGCAGAAGCATTTCTCCAGTATTCAGGACAAATTCCCTTCCACCACAGTTCTTGAACTTGAGAATATTTCCAGGGCCTGAGGGAACTAGAAATTGTTACACCTTAAGGCCTCTATACGGCAAAGGCAACAAAATCTTGTTGAAGGTTGGTTTTATGTATGGAAACTACGATGACCAGAGCAAAGTACCACAGTTTGATTTGTATCTTGGAGTTGATTATTGGGAAACAGTGACTTTTGGGGACTCTTCCTCAGTTTTCGCCACAGAGATTCTACATATACCAACTTCGGATTATTTGCATGTGTGCCTTGTAAATACAGGACTTGGTACGCCTTTCATATCCGTGCTAGAGTTGAGACCAATGGATCCTTTGAGACCTGTTTATAACACGACTTCTGGATCACTCAAGTCTTTTGCACGTTGGGATTTGGGATCGACAAGTAATAACTTTTTAAGGTGTATTGCTGTTTTACGTATTTTATGCTGAATATGCCAGATATATTAAACATTTAAGCTTTACGTGAAACAATCATTTCATGTGATATTAGAGTCAGATGGGCTTTGTTTAAATCTCATCAACCTACGGCTTGCACAAACTACAACTTGATATTTTTCGTATTTCACGTTGTAAATGTACGTTAAGAATATCAAATATTTCTTTAAATATATATTTGACATGAGTCATGTATAATTGACTGTGTATTTTTAAAGTAAAATATGAGACGAAACATCAATTGAAATAAAAAATCTGAATTAAACATAAAGATATGCTAGAGATATTAAATGGATGATCGTTCAATAGTTTTGTTTTGCAGGTTTCTTGTGACTTATACCAAGTCAACTGCTTGTCTGCAAATCCTTAATTTGTTTGTCATCCAACATCATTATGTGTTGACAAATATGAATATCTAACTGATCTGTCAGGTACAAAGACGGTGACCCTTACGATCGCATGTGGGGGCCCGTCAACCAGGCAAACACAACCATTTTAAGCACCACCGCAACCAGCTTCGCCCAGAACTGGTTCAACCCGCCGCCCATCGTCATGAAAACTGCGGCACAAGCGCCAACCACGAACGATTCCATTACTATTCTCTTCATTCCCAACAATTCTTCAGATCAAGTTTACGTATACTTGCATTTTGCTGAACTTGTAGCCAACCAGTCCAGAGAGATGACTATATTTCTTAATGGTCTCCGCTGGTATGGACCCTTTGTTCCACCCTATCTCGGTGTGTTTTCAGTGTTTAGCAGAGGTGCAGCCACCTCCCCCAATTATGTGTTTCAAATCAGTGCAACATCAAACTCAAAGCTTCCACCAATCCTCAATGCAATTGAGATTTACACCGTCAAACAATTCCCACATTATGAAACAGACGAAAATGATGGTATGTAACTTTATATATACTAGAAAATGGCATGTGTGTTTGCATGGTAACAGAGGTGGGGCCGGGAGGGGGTGGGGTCGCCATTTGTATAAGCTTTATATATAAAGTTATTAAATTTTAAAATTTTATTTATCTGAAAAATTGAAAATATCTATTTATTTATTGTTTTTAAGAAAAAATAAATTTAATAGTTCCCCAACTTTTATTTTCTGACTCCATCCCTATTTAGTAGGGCACATTTTTATAAGTGATATAGTTATATGTTGATAGCAAGTCTAAATATTTAATTGGCACAAGACTCTAACTCACCTACGCTTTAAATAGATGTATGAAATATCTATTAATGTAAGATTATGTAATTATGACCCCCTTGTCTGATTGATTCATCTCATTTGTCATATAAAGAATATATATTTATCAAATAAGGACATAAATGTCCTTTCACAATCGAAAGATACACTTTTATAAAAGAATATAAGTATCGATATGTTCTTTTACTTATTCTTGAACTCGTATCTTGATTTTTTAAACTGATTTGGTTCATGTCACTATAACTTACACAACGAATAGCTTTGTCTTCCAAAAATAAGTTTCACATATGATTTTCTTCATACTAATATTGATCTTTTTTTGGGAAAACATGTAGTTGCAGCACTCACTAGCATCAAAGCAACCTATGCAATTACAAAAAACTGGCAAGGAGACCCTTGCTCACCCAAGAATTTTGCATGGATTGGCATCAACTGCAGTTATAATGGGTTTGAACCTCCTGAAATCATATCCTTGTAAGTTCAAAAAATAGATAGAATATCATACTTGTCAACTATATTCGAGTATTTTAACTTTGTCACTTGTCAACTATATTCGAGTATTTTAACTTTGTCACTTGAGGTTGATCACAGGAACTTGTCATCAAGTGGATTAATTGGGACTATAGCTCTTTCCATATCCAATTTAACAAGGCTACAATCTTTGTAAGTATATATGTTGTATCTGAATTAAATTGTTTTGATAATATTTTTTTTTTTGATAGATCGATGATCTATGACTCACGTCACAGTCATAACATGTGACCAAAAATTTGATAGATTTTGTTTTTTGCAGGGATTTATCATACAATAATCTAACTGGGGAGGTGCCTGAATTTTTATGTTGACTTTCTTCCTTCAGATACTTGTAAGTTAATTTTCTTTAAATATGAAATTTTAATGTTAGATTCAGTACATTTTTTTTTTGGGAAGTACAATATATATAATTATCTGGTGTTGTTGATTATAGATACTTAGAAGGAAACAACTTCACCGGTTCATTACCGCCTGCGCTGCTAGAAAAAAGGAAAAATGGTTCACTAATTCTAAGGTTTGGTCTTCTCCAAATGAACTATCGATACTCATAATGTGATTGTTAAAGGCCAATTCCTAATTATTTTATTAATAGCACTTATACTTGGTATTTGAATGTCTACCCGGCTGTAGTATCAAGTTAAACTGTCTAAATATTTTGACTATTTTTTACATTTATCCTTTGATAATTTTAAATATTTTGACCATGTTGCTAATGTCAAAATATTTTTCAATTTCTATCAAAGTAGTGTTGAAGAAGAGTGACTTATCCTCCATATGTTTCTTCTCATGACAGTCTTGAAATTCCCACCAACCACACAAACCCTTGCACAAATGATGCATGCAAGAAAAAGAAGAACACTACTATTGTTCTTATAGTGGCATCAGTTGCTGCATTCTTTGCGACCATCACTTTGTCAACGCTCATATGTATGATTATTCGAAGAAAACGACAAGGTATGGAAGTTGTTACAATATTTTTTTTTTTTTTAAAAAAGAATACAATTTAGACTAACATGAAAAAGTATTGGGGTTTTGGCTGATACCTATCTTGCATCTCAGCTGTCCAAAGTATAAGGGTTGAATCAAATAAGAATAATGCTGGTTCTTCTATAGAGCCAAAGCTGAGACGATTCACATTTTCCGAGGTAATGGGTTTCATAGGAGAGAGGAGAATTCTTGGAGGAGGAGGATTTGGTACTGTCTATCATGGTTGTATAGATGGTGTCGAAGTTGCTGTTAAGGTACTTAATGTATCTCCACAACAAGAGACTAAGGATTTCCAGTCCGAGTTATGATATATGTATCAAAATAACTTTTGAATCATTTTGTGGGTAAAATAGGTGCTTATTTGACCAATTGTTTGTTATAATAAGCCAATTAACCTTGTTTTGCTAATTTCACACATGGGATTATTTGAAGTTACCCCCTGTGAAAGTCCAAAATAGCACCAAAAAAAAAAATTGTGTTAAAAAGGAAATTAAAATTTTCTCGCCTCCACTGTTGTTAAAAATATAAAAAGGATACCTGCTCTCGAATTCTTAGACTTATCATCAAATAGTATGACACTGTATAAAGATAGTTGTAATTTAAGGTGTTAGAGGGCTATTTAGTTCGAGAGTCTTAACAATCGTACTTTCTCCATCCTTCGTTTCTTTGTGATAATAAATTCAATACTACCATATGAACTAATCAATTATGACTCTATATATCAATTCACAGGTGAAAATTCTAGCAAAAGTTCATCACAAAAATTTGATTGGAATTCTTGGCTACTGCGATGAGGGAATAAACAGGGCTATAATCTTTGAGTTAATGGAAAATGGGAACCTGAAGGACCATTTATCAGGTGAAAACTCATTAATATTTAACTATCCTTCCAATATTTATCTACATATATGTGTTCCAATAATACATACTGTGTATATCTTTCTGATCATAATTACAGACAGAAATCCCAATGTGTTGAGCTGGGAACTAAGACTTGCAGTAATAACTGGTGCAGCAGAAGGTACTTACAAGAACAATTAATCAGATTAATTGCAATTAGCTGCTTTCTGCAGTTTCTAATTATGTGTCAGTACTGCAAATTATATTTTGAGTGTAGGGCTGGAGTATTTGCACCATGGTTGCAAACCACCCATAATTCATAGAGATATTAAGCCTGAAAATATCTTGTTGACAAAGGAGTTTGAAGCTAAACTAGCAGATTTTGGGTTGTCAAGAATTTTCCCTGTCCAAACCTCCAGGGTTATGGGTACTTTTGGATATCACGATCCCGAGTAAGTATTAGTGCTATTATCTTGATCATAATTGAATGTGATTGCAGTGTCGAATAATTTATTCATAATATGGGTTTTAGAAACAAGAAAAGCTTAACTAGACTCAATCCTAAATTTATACTTAAAACTGTCATAATTTGTTCATGTCAGGTACAGAGACCCCGGAATGGTGACAGAGAAAATCGATGTCTATAGCTTTGGCGTGGTAATGCTAGTGGTTGTCACAGGCCAACCCGCAATCATACAAGGCACAACAAATATCACACAATGGATAGGTCCTAAGATTATAAATGGAGACATCAGAGGCATCGTTGATCCTCGTTTAGAGGGAAATTACGATGTTAATGTAGCTTGGAGGGTCGTAGAATTGGCGATGGCATGTGTGTCTAGAAACCCTTCTAGCAGACCAAACATGCACTATGTTGTGAAAGAACTAAAAGAATGTTTGCCAACAGCAGTGGCTCAACATGAAGGTGGTGATGAGAGGAGAGATTCGAATGATGGGGCTGGAATTAGGGTTGTACCCTCAAACATGAGAAGTGTGTTTAGGCCAAGCACAAGGTAAGGGTATTCTATGTGCGATGAAAAAAGTCTACGATCCTTGAGTATTTCTTGTAATTCAAATGTGCAGAGGAATTACAAAGAGACAAATAAATAAAATTTAGGGCATTAACTCATATCTCTTTGTAGCAAGCTGGATTTTCTAAGAAAATCCAAGAATTTGTAACTGGTATCCTCTTGCCTAGTGGACAAAGATTGACCGAAGCGAAAAGAATGATCTATTCAGATCAACATGAGAGTTTGCATTGTCAGAATCCATGTTGTAATATTCTATACTTTTTCCTCTTTTTTTTTGTTTTCATATAATATATTTGCACTTTTCATGCATCAGTTTGGCAATGTTATGAAGGATATAAGGCACATTATTCTCATCTCTCAGATAGTTGATTACAAAAAGAACATGTGTTGTCAGTCGGCTACTAAGGAGAAAAAAAAAAAAAAGAAACCCTTAAACATAATTGATATAAAGAAAAAAAAAACGAAAATATGTAAGCACTCAGTTGATGTGTGGATCACATTTAGGGAATATTTTTTTTTTCACAAGTTGCTCTTTATCATCCATTTTATCAATCAAATCTGGAGTAGAAGAGCAAGATTGCTACATCTTGTGATTAGAGGCTAGAAATCATTCTTGTATGTACATCACTTAAATAAAGCAAAAATTGGAAAAGGAATTACTAATTGCTCCTTAATGTTTAATTTAAATTTAACCAAACCTTGGATAAAATGAAAGGGATTTTTTAATTATCATATGTAATATGTTCCAAAGGCTGTTAGGTTCATGGGGTCTCGAAATGCTTAATTTAAAAGTTTTATAATATTCGCATCTTTAAATGGCTTTAATTCTTCAAGAATTATAACTCAGATTTAAAATCTAAGATATTTGAATCTGTTCTATCAAAACTAGGTTAATTAATATGAAAAATGGTTCTTGCAAAAGCCTTTAACTATAAAAGAAATATAGACATTTTTTTACTATAACTTTCTTTAATGGTTTTTTTTATTTAATTTTTTTGAGTGAAGGGAGTTTCAAGACAAAAGTTTGTACCATTCATTTTGGGTAGGATTTATTTCTTACAATTAAATAGGAAGGTCCGATTTTGATTCAAGAGTTCTTCAAATACTAAATATATATATATATATATGTATATTTATATATATATATATATATGTGTGTGTGTGTGTGTGTGGAAAAACTATGTTCTCTTTTGAGAAATTTTGAAATAAATAGTTGGACTTGATGACTTGAGATAATGATAACACTTAAACTAGACCAACCTAAAAGCAAAGATAAAAAGAAACTTAGATCTCCATCAAAAAGAGAGTCCTCAAGAATTTATTTCCCATTCCAAATATTATGGGCTTTTTTAAAAAAATAATAATAATTTCAATTTTGAAGAACTAATTGGGATTGTGGCTGCTCAAGAAACCTAATCCATTGTTGTGTCTCACTATTTGGGAACAAAGTGAATAACCAAATGAGAGAAATATAATATGTAATTGTTCCATGAAATATAATAGTGAATTGAAAAATTACAGGATATTGATTATAATATTGACATCTGGGTGAAGATATGTATTATTGGCGCAATACAACTTAGTCGGATAATTTTACTATACGCTCGATGATGTATACTGAAATATTATGCTAAAAATCTCGATAATATCATTGGGTATATTATAAAATATAAATTTAATGATTTTTTTACCCTTTTATGTAACAAGCAAACATAAATGGATACAATTTAATATGAGTCCTTTCATTGTGGTCTATGGACAAAAACTAAAGGAAGACAAAGTCTACTCCAACTTACACGAAAATCAAATCTCAACACATAATACCTTCCCCTATTAGAGATGCATAAGAAAATATAATTCCATAAGTTGAGATAATGACATTACTATCAAAAAATCAAAACCCTTAAACCTAAACATCTTGAGAAAAATGTAACCATATTCATAAATTATTTGTGCATACGAGGTCTCATGAATTTAAAATATCAAGCATTATATCATAAAAAAAGAGCTCGAGTTCTAAAAAAAGTCATCACAATTTTCTTCATTTTAAAATTCTCTCTTCTTTAGGCTGAATCAAAATTGATCATTTTTTCTTTAATTTTTTTCTCCATAGTATACTATGGCGAAACTTCAAACTAGAAAAAAATGAGGTTAAATAATTGTGCGATGCAATCATTTTTTATTTTAGTGTAATTAAACAACATCAAAGAATTTAATAACATTGAATGAGTATGTCCCTCCTTTTTATTAATTTGAACACTAAATTTTTAAATAAATTCATCCCGCAACAATATGATAGATGATTAAAATTAAAAAATATGACGTATAACTAGATGTTAACAAGTATTTTTGAAAAATTGAGGTGTCGAAAGGCTGAAAGAACTTCATAACTTTTAATTCAGAAAAAGTTAAGAGTCAATCCACATGCCCACGATCATCTCACTCTCTATTCTTCCACTTAAATCAGGATATTATAAGGTGTTAGATATTACAAGAAATTCATAGTTGTAATTGTAAAATATAATTTAAACCTGCGTTTTCTTAGTAAGTCAATTAAGCTAATTACTATTTTTTTTTTAATCTTTGTCGGCATTATTCGAATCCTAGAGGTATTTTTCTGGGAAGTTTTCACTAACATTCATTATGAATAGTTATTTATTTCATATATTAATTTGTATATTAACCACGAAAATGATTGAATCTTAATCATCTTCTTAAGTAAGTAATTAATTGTTTAATTTGTTCAAGTAATGTTTCATGTTTAATCAATTAGTTAATTAATTTTCACGAAAAACGATTTGTTTTTTGGATCAACACATTTCGTTTCAACATTCATAACTTCTCAAAGAGATATATATATATATATGCAATGTAAGTTTGAAATCTTAATTTTGTTTAAAAAAGTTAATCAAATGATTACTTTTAAATAAAACCGTAATTAAATATAATGCATCAATTAATCGACAACAAAACATAAATCAATAACTAATATTTTGGTGATACCAGCAAAGCTGCAGCAGCAACAGTGTCAACTTTGACACTGTTGCAAATGGCCGACTTTGCAGCCATGCCAGGTATAAAGTCGCTCACTAGTTAGGCGACTTTATCACATTTATTATTAAGTGTCAAGTTCATTTAAAATTTTAATAATTTTTAATTTTATTGATAAAGAAAAATTAAAATTATAATATTTTGTTAAAAAATTCTTATCAAAAATAACAGCTGCAGATTAGATAAATATATTATACGTGTGGTGGGATTTAAATCCATGATATATAAGTCTTGGGGCCTCTCAACAGTTGATTAAAGAATTCAAGCAATAATAGATCAAATTATTTTGTGAGAGAAAGGATTAACTGGTTATGTTTTGTTAAATGGTTTGCATACAACTTCGATAAGCTGTTATTCAAATTTTATTTAGTTAAGATAGAAAATTTAATGATAGAGAAAAGAAAGGCGAAATGGGTTTATGTATTGATATGTTGACTAAAAAAAGTATATAATAAAAAGTCCAAACAATGGTGATTTTTAGGAGAGTATGAAATATATCATTTTTTTTTTTACAGTCAAAAGGTAGGAGTTAATATCAATTCATTTCAACGAAAAAACCAACAATTAAACCTAATATATTAAAAAAGACTTTAGATACAAAAAAGGAAAAAAAAGAAAAGACGGATTTTGCTTGTAAAACGCAAAATATAAAAAATAACAGAAGATTATGTAGGTTGAAAATTATAGCTGAAAGGCCTCAAAGTCCATTTTGGATTATATGTTTCAATTTATATTTCATTATATATTACACGTTGATACACGTCAAGTGTATTGTGATTCACAATATATTATTACTTTATATATTTAATAATTATTTATAATGTGAAATAAAAAATAAACCATCAAATTAAAATACAGAAATTAATTGCCATGCTTTTTCTTTTCTTTTTTTCCTGTTTTTTAAACCTCAGTTTCATCTCTGAACACAGTTTAGTTTTGTCTATATAAAGCTCTTTGGCCATTTCACTTCATCAGATTCTTGCCCAAAGTCCACCAGGTTTGAACCAAAAAATTACATCTTGAGAAAAATGGAACCATATTCCTAAATTATTTGTGCATACGAGGTCTCATGAATTTAAAATGTTAAACATTATATCACATGAAAAGAACCAAGAGTTATAAACAAAGTCGTCACATTCATGTAAAATTCGTTATCGCGATTTCACTTCATTTTTCAATTCTCTTTTCTTCACGCTGAATCAAAATCGATCACTTCAATTTTTTACTTTTTTCATTTTTCCCTCCATAGTAAACTAGAGCCAAACTTCAAACTAGAAAAAAGAAGAGGTTAAATAAAAAATCAGATGCAATCAATTTTAATTTTAATTTTAATGTGATCAAATAGCATGAAAAAAATTTAATAACATTTAATGAGTATGTCCCTCCTTTTTATTAGTTTGAACTTTAAATTTTTAAATAAAATCGTTCCACAATGATATGATTGATGACAAAGATATGATGTATGACTAAATATTGACTTGTTTTTTTTAGAGAGATTGAAGTATCGAAAGGCGAAAAGTAAGTGATTGGTCCACATAATTTTAAATATTCATGAGCCAATCATAATTTTAAATATTCATGAGCCAATCCACATTGTTCTCTATTCTTCCACAGTTCCACTATTACTATGATTTTTTTTCCTCTAAATAGCTTTGAAGAAGTAAAACACTTAAACTCCTAATTATAAGTGTAAAATATATAATTTTAACCTGAGTAATCTTGATAAGTCAATTAAGCTAATTACTAACTATTATAATCTTTGTTGTCATAGTTACACATATGATACTTATCCGAATCCCAGAGGTATTTTTCTGGGAAGTTTTCTACATTTTTAATTTATATATGAACCACGAAAATGATTGAATCATAACTCATTTTCATGTCAAAGTTTTGGTTAGTACTACTGATTAAGAACCAACCAAGTAATTTACATGATTAATTTGTTCAAGTAATGTCTGATGTTTAATCAATAGTTAATTAAATTTGATAATAACTATTTTTTATTTTCGTTATAAGGGTCAACACATTTCATTTAAACATTCATAAATTCTTAATATTTGAAAAAGATATAATATATATATATATATATTGCAAAGTCATATAAACAGTTAATTAAAGATTTTTTTTAGGGGAACGATCTAATACTTTCGTATATACTACATAATAAATCAACAATAGATTATTAATTAATAATTAATAATTTACAAATACCAACAAGTGATTGTTAGGAGAGTCTAAACAAAATTTTACAAGACAATTCTAATCATTTCTTGTATAGTCAAAAGATAGGAGTTAATATCAATTCATTTCATATAAAAAATCAAGAAATAATATATATGATTATAGCTGAAAGGCCTCAAAGTCCTTATGTTATTGAGTTTTGTCTATATAAATAAAGCTCTTGGCACCAAGAAGCTGATACCACAATGAAAATGAAATTAATGTGTCTTCTCTTGCAGCTGCTTCTGGCTTTTGCTTTTTCAGTTCATCAGGTTCTTGCCCAAAGTCCACCAGGTTTGATTGTAACCAAAGAATTACATAGTTTTTCAGTAATTCATTTTTAATTGCTTTCATTCCATTCCACTCTCTGGTTTAATGTTCTCTCTTTCAGGTTTCATAAGCCTGGATTGTGGTCTGCGCGGAAGTAATGGCTACAACGATTCAATCACGGGTTTATACTACAGTACAGATGGAGCTTATGTTGAAACAGGTGAAGGCAGAAGTATTTCTCCAGTATTCGGGACAAATTCCCTTCCACCACAGTTCTTGAACTTGAGAATATTTCCAGGGCCTGAGGGAACTAGAAATTGTTACAACTTAAGGCCTCTATACGGCAAAGGCAACAAAATCTTGTTGAGGGTTGCTTTTATGTATGGAAACTACGATGACCAAAACAAAGTACCAAAGTTTGATTTGTATCTTGGAGTAAATTACTGGGAAACAGTGACATTCACTGACTCTTCTTCAGTTTTCGTCACAGAGATCCTGCATATCCCAACTTCAGACTATTTGTATGTGTGCCTTGTAAATACAGGACTCGGGACGCCTTTTATATCCGTGCTAGAGTTGAGACCAATGGATCCTTTGAAACCTGTATATAACACAACTTCAGGGTCACTCAAGGTGTTTGAACGTTTGGACTTGGGATCAACAAGTAA
>CM033110.1:2763277-2973663 GCA_019321725.1 Paulownia fortunei
AATTGGCTGAACACTGTTGAGAAGAATTGTGAAGGCTAAGAGAATAGAGAGCTTGCTAAATTCTTCAAGCACAGGTTTGCTGGATGTGAATAAGAGAGCAATCTCATTGTTAAAGAACATTATGATTAGCCAGAAAAAGAGGCCAATCACTATGGATTCAGACACTGATACTAAGGCAGCAAACTTGGCTCCTTTCCCATTGCCTGCTCCCAGTTCATTCGCCACCCGTACTCTGTGTAATACCATAACAACACATTAGTACAACAATCTAACATCCCTGATGAATTTCAAAGAAAACCTTCACCAATTTATGTGCTCTCCTTTATATGCTGGAAAACATATTGATTCTAGGTTATGGTCGAGTAAAAAAACTATGTTTTTTCCCTTCCAATATCATAGAGGATTGGAAACCTATGATTTATGTCGTCACAATTTTCGCAACTAGTTAGACAATGTCTCTAGTACTGTTAAATGCATGCAAGTACTATGACCAAATTAAAAGTACTTATTTAATTGGTTTATCTCATTCTTGGTACACGCACTTGGATTACAAAAAAAAATTAATGTAAATTTATGAATTCATCTAATATGGAAGAAAGTATTTAATTTTGATTTGTGAGTGTGTTAAGATCATTTTGGTATCCTATATAAATGAGCCTTGGTCCCCGTTCCCCTCATTTAAGTTTATGAGATTCCTAATCCTTAAATCACAAACATTGCAAGAGAGTTAGGAGAGTAAAGACTTTCGAATTAGCGAGTACGTAAAATGTGAAAATTATGAGAATGTGATTCATATAAGTCGAGTAATATATATGAGTGAGAGATATTAGTGGGTACAAACAGCAATTTTTATGTTAATGAGCACATATACCATACGCACATGGAATATAATATTAGTGGACACACATACCATGCGCACATTGGAGACAATAATAGTAAGTACAAAAATCAAATTATATAAATAGACACAAAAAGTCACGCGTACATAAGAGGCGGCTTTGACTTTTTTTATACTCATTGCTTCGGTCTTTATCACTTTTATTTTTGCCTTCTTTGTTTATAAAAAAAAACAAAAAACAAAAAAATGGCTGAAAATAGAAGAACCTTGTACTAAAAAATATCCATATTTTACTCAAACATTCTCCTTATATTTGTTCACTTTATCTCTCTTGTAATATCACTACAAGATATCTCCGAGGGTTTAAGGTGTGTGGATAAAAATTAATAAATGTTCTAATAGCATTCACTGGAACAAGAAGAACTATGGTTCCATTTGAAAGGCTTGTAGGCGAGATGTTTACAAAAAATGAATCAAACGAATTTTTGCTGTTGAGTTAACATTGACTCACTTATTGTTAATTATTCATATGTGAATAGAATTGTTTACAGTGGTATCAGGGCCATCAAGTGGCTCAATCTCGCCTTCATGATATGAATGAATACATGGTTTATACTTGATATTTATAAAAATTCATGATTTAAATTCAAAGTACAAATAGTAACACACAAAGTATAAATGAATTCAAGAAATTTACCCAGTTCCAGCAAAAAATGCGAGAGGAATTATCATTTCCCATCCGTTGATGTTCATGCTGAGAGATACATACACCAGGGACAAACAAACAAAACATTATTACAACAGTGCAAAATGGCCAAACAGAATAACTTTGAAAGTAAAACGGAAACCCCAAAAATGAAGGAGAAGACAGAAAAGCGACAAACACAAATTCACATTTTGAAAAGAAGGGATTGCAGCCCCAAAAAGTGTTGAACAATAAACAAATCTTAAAAGTGTAGAATTTAGTGAAATATCAGATGGGGATTAAGAATACGAAAAATCTTCTGTCAGTGTTTTGTATTATTTCTCCAAAATAAATTCATATTTAAAAAAATAAAATAAAATTGTCGGGCATAGTTTTAGGAATATTGTCAGGGCATATGTTCTAAGAATATCGTTAGAAAACAAATTTAATTTCATATCTTAAAAAAATTCTGTATTTTACAATCGAAAATAAATAGACCAAACATATTTTCTTAAAATAAAATGTCAAATTTCATTTACATTTTCATTTACACACATTCTCCAAGAAAATATTTTCTTTAATCGTAGGCTACAATTCTTTTCTAACAATGTACCTTCAATTTCTAGGAGAGATTGTGGAGGGCAAATACTTGTTGACTAAACAAGTCAAATTGAGTATTGGTAAGAATATCTTTTATAGTTCCGAACACCTCAAATTTGATAAAAACAAAAAGAAATGTGATAAAGTTAGGTGAAAAGCATATCAGGAGAGGATCAAAACTATGCAAGAAGATCAAATTAAGTTTAGTGAGAGTCAAAATGTTCAGTATAGATGTCAAAGGAGCCAGGCCGACCCGTCGGCCCATTGGCAGGAAAAAAATTCCAACTCGAATGAGCCCCGGACCAAGCCCATTGCTGGAACGGCCCAGGCCAACGAATAGCCCAGCTGATTATTTTTTGTTACTTCGACAGCCCATCGCAGCGTTTTTTTTGTCTGTGATATTGGAATTCCTTATTCAGGTGTAGTGATTTGAGGGTTTCTTTTGGGCTTTGATCCTCAATATTCATGTGCACGTATCATGCTCACTAAAACCCTTACTACGAACCTACGACGTTGATAATAGATGATACATTAGTTGCCACTAGATATTTTGATAAAAAGAAAAAGAAAATAATGCAACATCAACAAAAGTGTTTATTTCCAATACAACAATCTAGCTTATTTATTTGTTGCTGAGTTAGCATTTAATGAATTTTTTCGGATATTAGTAAAGATTGATTGACTCCTAGAGTACATCAAAGGGATACAATTGTTATGAAGATATCAAAGGCCAATTCATCCTAAAAAAAGGTCAAAAATCAGTTGAAATAGAATAAATAGTGTTAGACTGCTGTTCTAGAGAAGGAGAAAACAGTAGCAACGACGCCTAGGCGCCGTGCTTACTGTCCTCTTCGAGAAATATGGTGCCTAGGCACCAAATTATAGCGCCTAGGCGCCATCCATGTAGGAAAATTGATTCCTTTGCTTGGAATAACAACTCTTTACATCTTTTGGCACATGTTTGTGTTGTGCATACACTAAATACATTTAATACATCACACAACACACATCATACACTTTACACCAAACACACAACACACCTCATATACTTTACACCAAGCACACAATACATCTTAAATACTTTACATCAAGCACACAACACACCTTAGATACTTTACAATAAATCACAACACAATCTCACACTTTATAAATACACACTATCCTCTCAACACCAACATCGATTTTCAGATTCACCCATTCTCTAGAATTCATACACTTATTTGGAAAGCATCTTGGGGTTTTGGAGTTTCAAGGAAAACAAAGTGGAAGAAGCTTGGAGGAGGAGACATCCATAATCTACCATCAACCTCAACTATCTTCTTCAACTAATAAGTTTCTTTGATTCCCAATGTTGTTAATTTTAATTTTCTTATTAATTTTTATCATGTTAGGCTACACTTCCTTCTTGATTGAGGTTGATTTCAAAGCTCTAGATATGAGTTTTTGTAATTAAGTGTTTGATATTATTGATCATTTTCCAAGTGAAGTTGCTTATGTTTTTTCTATGCTTAATACTTTATGGGTATTTTCTTGCTTTGTTTGGGTACGCAACCAAATTGGGTTTGAGAACTCTCTACAACTAGATTAGAGATTTTAAATTCGTAATTATCTTGAATTTCTAATTATGTGTAGTAAATTATGATTAATGATTATGGGATATTTTTGTTAATTGCAATGGAAAACATAACCTAAGTTAAATGACCCGAGCTTGTGTGGTTGTTACTTAGATCAATCTATCTTTCTTGTTTTAATGTATCTATTGGATTAAATCTACAAATCTTGTTCTAGGTTGTTTGGTAGGTAGGGAACTAGATAGAGAGGTTGTTTTATCTAACGAGCAACTAAGGAAAGATTTGAGATAATAGAGCTTGTTATTACCTACGGTTGATAATTTTATTGGCAAATTGTTCATAATATTGATATGAAATTACAACTCATTATCTAGTGGTGGCGAATGAAACCTCAACCTACTTTAATCACTTGTTGCTTATTGATTTAATTTTCATTGCTTTGAATTTTAATTAGTTTTAGTTTATACAACTTAGTTAATCAACTCAATCCCCCCCCAAAATGTTTATTGTTTATTTATAGAGTTTACTTGTTGAAATTTAGTTTTAAGTTAGTAATTTTGAAGTTAAAATTCTTAGTTAGTTGAGTCGATAGTAAATCAATTTGCCTTGATTCCATTGGGATCGACTCTTACTCGCTCTACACTCGTTAAACATTTATTGAAGAGTAATGTTTAAATTTGGTAGGGCTACGACAATCGACCACACCACCAATGGTGAACAACTAACCATTAGTTGACTTAGAGACGGCTATATCAGCTACCCAATTAGCATCACTGTAACACTCAAGTATAGATGAACTACACTTATAGTGTAAGCATCATAGTGAACTTCAAGTAGCTTAGTTACCTCTTTAATTCCTTCCAATGTTCTTCACTAGGATTGCTAGTAATTCTATTTAATATGCTAATTGAACACACATGATCAAGTCCTGTGTGATTCACTACTTACATGATGCTACCAATTATTTTGACATATTCTTTTTGATTAACAACTTCTCCTTTATTAGGAACTAACTTCAAATGAGAATCAATAGAACATTTACTTACTTTGTCATCAAAGTAATTGAACTTTCTCAGTATAATGAGATTGTATTTATACAGAAGTTCCATCAATTTTGATAACTTTAACTCCAAAGTGACATCTATTGAACCTGAGTCCTTCATGTCAAAATCTTGTTTCAAATAATTCTTGGTTTCATTTACACATGTCATAGTAGAACTAAATATAAGCAAATCATCAACATATAAAGTTAAAAGCACTGTATACTTAAGAGTAGCTATAGTAAACACACATTTTCTACCTTGCTATTCTTAAAATAATTTTTTTAATTTCCTACTTAATTTTCTTATATCATTGTCTAGGTGTTTGTTTAAGATTATACAATGACTTATTTAATTTACATACTTTATGTTCTTCACCTTTAACATATCCTTCTGATTGGTGTATGTAAATTTCTTGTTCTACATCTGCTTTTAAAAAAAATAATTTTAACATCCATTTGAAGAATCTCTAAATCGTAAATAAAAGCAATTACAAACATAGTACTAATAGATGTAAAGTGAGTAATGGAGAAAATATCTTAAAATAGTATATATATATATATATATATATATATTACTATAACCTTTGACTGCTAATCTTGCTTTGTACTTATCAACAGTACCGTCGGTTTTGAGTTTCTTTCTCAAAACTCATTTACAGCCAATAGGTTTGGTGTTAGAAGTAGGAACCAGAAGAGTTCATATTTGATTATCAAGAATTGATTTAGTCTTACCGTCCATGGCTCTCTTCCATATATTATAATCAGACAATGACATAGCTTTTTGAAAAATTTAGGATCATCTTTTAATATATATGTTAACATATTAGGATCAAAATTGTTTTCAATTCTACGTGTCTTGCTCCTCAATTCAATAAGCTTATCACTTTCATTCTTATCTAAGTTTCTATCATTCATAGAAGTATTATCATACATGTGTGAACTAGATGTATCATGTGAACTTGCTTATAATTCAAGTTCGTTTAATAAGTCACTATTTAGTTCTAATTTATCAGTATCCTTTATAGCTAGATTTTTATAAAATATAGTATGTGTAGCTTCAAATATGCTATTATCTCTAAAATTAATAAATCTATATGCTTTATTACCTAAAGAATATTAAGTGAAAATAGATTTTACAGCTTTACTACAAACTTTCGGCCTTTTTAAAGTTGCATCTAAAACATATGCAATATAACCCCCTACCTTCAAGTATTTAATGCTAGGCTTGTGCCCAACTAACAACTCATATGAAGTTTTCATATATTTTTTATTCACAATTCTATTACTAATGTAACAAGGACTTAGTAGTGCCTCTCTCTTATAACTCACTGCCAGTTTAGAGTATATTAGCATGGCACTAACCATTTCCATTAAGGACCTTCTTTTCCTCTCAGCTACTTGATCAGTTGTCGCATGCCTACCAAATTTAAACCTTACTCTTTAATATTTTTTTAATAAGTGTAGAGTGAGTAAGAGTCGATCTCATAAGGATGCAGGCTAAGTAATTTATTATTGACTCACTAACTAAGAAATTTAACTTTAAAATTGTTAACCTAAAGCTAAGACTAAATAAGTAAACTTTAGAAATAAACAACAAATTATTGCTGGGTTGAATTGAGTAACTAAATTGTAGAAATCAAAACCAATTAAAATTAAAAGCAACCAAAATCAAAATAACAAACACCAATCGATTAAAGTTGGTTGAGGCTTCATTTTCCGCCACTAGACAATGAGTTGTAATTTCATATCAATATTACTATTAACTTGCCATTGAAATTATCAATCATAGGTAATAACAAGCTCTATTACCCAAATCTTTCCTTAGTTACTTGTTACGTAGAACAAGCTCTCTATCTAATTCCCTACCTACCAAACAACCTAGAATAAGCTATCTAGATTTAATAAAATAGATGCATAAAATAAGAAAGATAAATTGATCTAACAAATAATCACACAAGCTCAGGTCATTTAACTTAGGTTAGGTTTTTCGTTGTAATTAATAAAAATATCTCATAATCATTAATCACAATTTACTACATATGATTAGAAATTCAAGATAATTACGGATCTAAAATCTCTACTCTAGTTGTAAGGAATTCTCAAATCCAATTTAGTTGCATACCCAAACAAAGCAAAAAAATACCCATAAGACATTAAGTATAGAAAAACATAAATAACTTCAATTAGAAAGTAATATCAAACATTTAATTACAAGAACCCATGTCTAGGGTTTTGAAATCACCCTCAACCAAGAAGGAAATTTAGCCTAACATAATAAAAAATGATAAGAAAATTAAGATTAACAACAGTGGGAGTCAAAGAAACTTATTGGTTGAAGAAGATAGTTGATATTGATGGTGGATTATGGATGTCTTCTCCTCCAAACCTCTTCTACTTTGTCTTCCTTGATGCCCAAGACCCACAAAATTGCTTCCCAAAAATGTGTATGATTTCTAGAGAATGAGTGTCCCTTGGTTCTCTTCTCCCCCTTTTAAAGGATGAATGACCCCTGAAAACCTTCCACTTTTAATGGCTTTTCCAAAAGAATCTTCCAAAAGAAACTTAAAATTCTTTCCATTTTCTTGGATTTTCCCCATTTTTCCTCTCCTTTTCCTTCATGTTTTTCCTCTCTTGTATTGTTCAAGGATTGTAGGATGGTGCATGGGAAAATAAAATCATCATCCTTCCATTTCTTCATTTTTTCACTAGCCTCTTGACTTTGTGGTGCTGGTGTTTCTTTTGGACATGGTTCAGTCAACACAAAGGATACCTTGGCAATAGTTAATAGGTATTCCATTTTCAAACTCTAGCACTTGCAATTCAATCCGTTCAGATATTCCAATTTATCTCCATTATGCAATTGTATTTTTACCAAAATAGATTCCATTGTAGAAATTTAATACCTTAAAAAGGTTATGGGATAACTATAAATTTTCTTAAATTGTATAGGCTAGGCACACCATTAAAAATATTATCTTTAAGGTATTAATTCATCCAACTAAGGTGTAATTGAATTTTAAAAAATTAATCTCCATGATACACAACCTATGATCACTGAAATTCTAAGGTTACGCTCCTTAGAATTTTCTGGAATATTAATCACCAAGTTTTTGAAAAAAAAAAATATGCAGAAAAGAAAGAGAAAAAGAAAATTGTAGGGAAAGATCTCAAAAATGCATTTGTTCTCTGTTAGAGTATTTGGAAGTTATGTGAAGACTTCTAAAGATTATCTTCAACAATTGCACTATTTGCCAAAAGATGTCTTTTGATAAAAGAATAACATTTGGTTTAAAAATTTCAACTGTTTTATTTGAAAAGAATCAGATTTAAAAAGTCACCCACCGAAACCGATGATTCCATTTTCCCTCCAATTTATTCCTTTCTTTCTTATACACATATATATTATATTATATATATATTATATAATTTGAACTACAAGCTTTTCTTGACTTTTCTTCATAATAAGAGGTACTTCAAGAGAGCTTGATAAAACTTTCCTAACTTACACATTTATACTTCAAGAAAAGCTTCAAGACTCTAGCACGCAAACAATGAGGGACAATGCATATGAATGAGTACTCAACAAATGACTACATTTTCAATGTGAAAACTTACATTATATGGAAATACACTATTATATACAACAAAAGTCACAACCCATGCACATTCATTGTCCATACTAGAACACAAATACAGATCTAATCCCTTCATAAATAATCACACAACCTCTAATTTGCAATATTAAAGTCACAACATACTGATCTAAAAAAAAACAAAAAACAAAAAAAAGACTGTAAATACAATGTGTGAAACATGATGTCCTTTTATCTTTACTTTATTTTGCATTGATGTTTATTTCTTTTAGACCTGATTTATTTATTTATCTAGTAAGGTGTGCAATCTTTGCATTTTGTATTTTTTTTAATTATTGGAGCATTGTAATTTGTATAAGTAAATCATTATTCAATGAAAAGGCCATGTCATATTTTCTTCTCTCTATCAATCTATTTATGGTATCACAACTCTCTCCTAAGCAACTCCAAGTTTTTTTTTCCAACCAAGTCGACTAGTTTCCCATGCCGCGACGCCTCTTTTTTCGCGCCACATGTAACACCCTCATTACTACACAACTATATATATAGTATAATTTGACATGATAGGACTTGTCTGTATTCATGATTTCTATTTTCTCCCTGTAACAGTTTAATAAATAATAAACTATTTTTCCACACACAGACTAATATAATATACCTGCAGAAGACCCACAACAACCACAATATTTACATACTCACGTACAGAAAACTTACGAGCAAAGTTGTGCTTCCACAAGTTTCAAGTTTATGTACATGGACAGTTTATAGAACCTGTAACTGGGCTCTGATACCACTCTGTAGCACCCCCATTACTACACAACTATATATATAGTATAATTTGACATGATAGAACTTGTGTATATTCATGATTTTTTTTCTCCCTATAACATCTTAATAAATAATAAATTATTTTTCCACTCACAGACTAATATATATACCTGCAAAGGACCCATAACAACCACAATATTTACATACTCACGTACAGAAAAGTTTTAAAAGTCACACACAGTACAAGTCCCAAAATTTAATACATTAGACTTCAAAATCAAATAAGCCAATAACCAGCCTAACAGGTCGTCATCCATGTACTCTGATCCTCAGAACCTGTAGGAACTCCAGTGGCTTACCCAATAAGTCCATGGCTTCAAGTATCACCAAATTCACCTACAATGCATGAACTACGTGAGATAATGCTCAGTAAGTGAAAAACATGCATGCTGAAGGGATAATCTAACATATATGCAATGCATTTCTATGAGAACCTGACAAGAATCCAAACTCATGTAAAAAAAAAATAGTTCATTCAAAATCATTTTCCATCTCTGGGCCTTTGGTCCATCTACTATGTACTAGATAGAGCTATTAACAATATTAATAATCACATGGCTATAAATAAATTGACACAGTCCGAGGGCCATCTCTTGGGATCACCAGAGGTCCACCCCCTGTCTTCCCATATGATCCTCCAGAAGTCCCACCAGCGGTGTTAATAAGGGCACAATCAAGTGGTCCACCCTCTCGTGACACCAGAGGCATACCCCTTGTCAACCCCTATGATCCTCCGAGAAGTAATACTCGCGGCGCCCCAAAATATTATATCAATAAGCCACATAGGCCTCGGTACACTAGTAGTGGCCAATCGAAATATTTTCTTTCTGAAAAAAAATGTCATGGTGCAAAAACCTCAACTATGACCACATGTTATGCATGGACATGTAAATACTGATGAATAACATGTTCAATGACACAATAGATCGTATATCTCATCATCCAAGCAACATATGCACTATAAGATATATATATAATACTCACAATACACACATCAAAACACAAGGATCACCTTTAATATAGATAATGCACGAAATACTATGTCCATGCATTATACTTGCAAATGGATTTTCACTTACCCTTCACATTTGATGTCCTACTGAAGATTAATAAGATTCTCCTCCCTAACCTTAGATATAAGGTAGCCTATAAAAGTATATCGTATTAATTTTCATTCTTAATCAATAGATTTATTATATCAAATCTCATAAGGGATCTTAAATTTTAAATTTAATTAAGTAACAACCAGACCTTAAAATTTAAACTTCAACCCAATCAGAATCTTTTGAATACCTTAATTTCTCATCTCGAATTCATTCTAATATTATCTAATTGATGTGTTATAATCCTCGTAAGCAATCCCTCAATTAAATTAGCTCATTCATCCAATCAATACAAGATAATAAAATCAAATCTTTGTAACTAATTTTGAATTAAAAATGTATATTAATTATTATTTCAGAGGTAGATAACTAATTAATTTAAATAAAAAAAATTCTTTCAAATTAGAAATAAATGGCATAAATATATATTTTTATCCGTACAAAATGAGAAGAGACTTACCAAAAATTTCTTCCAATTTCTACGGTTGAATTTCTTGGAGCAACTCTTTCTCTTTTCTCTCTTCTCTCTTGTTTTTTTTTCTTCCTTTCTTTCTTTGTCGTGCGTGTGTGTGTGGTGTGTGTTAATCATGTGTGTGTGTGGTGTATGTTAATAAATAACTATTACTTAACAACTAAGGAAATCTAATATAATATATATTATAACATATGTCTACCTATTACTTAAAAATAAACTATTACACTGTACACGTGTATACATATATTATATATATTATACTACACACATATACATATATATATATATATATTTCGTACATCTACACATAGATATATATATATATATATATTATATTTTTATATGTAATTAATACATAATATTTTTAATATTTATTTATAAGCCCCCGAGTTTATTTTCTAGTAAGAATTTATACCCTCTTAATTAATATGACAGTGTCCTTACTTTCTTTTATTATTATTATTATTACTATTACTATCACTATTTTCTCCATAATTAATTTATTTGCATAGTTTATTCGACTCCGATAAATACAACGATGCCACTTTTCATTCACGTGTATCCTAATGATATCTGATAGTTGTACCTAAATCCTCATATACTAGTACCAATTCAATCAATTAGGTCAAAGAATTTGAAAACTAATATCGGGTGACAACTTCCAAAATTTAATTATTAAAAAAATTGTATAAAATATAGTGCATTATGAAATATCAATTAAAAATACAAATGACACATACATAGCATGAAATGCATGAACTATATTAGTCAGATGAGTAGCACAAGACTCGGGCATTATATTCTCCCCTCCTTATAAAATTCCGTACCCAAAATTTTGCTTACCGAAAAGCTCTCGGTATTTGGCTCTCATTTCATCTTCCATTTTTCCATGTAGTCTCTTCCATTGACTGGTCCCTCCATAGTACCTTGACTAATGGGATTTTCTTATTTCTAACTTGTTTTATCTCGTGTAGTAGAATCTTGACAGGTCTTTCCTCGTAACTCAAATTTGATCTCAATTCTACTGGTTTGTTCCGTAGAATATGGGATGGATTCGCAACATACTTTCTAAACATAGATACGTGGAATACATTATATACTTGAGGCATTGTTGTAGGCAAGTCAAGTCTGTAAGCAACATCACCTATTCTCTCGGTAATAGAAAATGGACCAATATATTTGGGACTCAACTTTCTTTTCTTTCCAAACAGCATAATACCTTTCATTAGATCTACCTTGAGAAATACTTCATTTCCTATGGCAAACTCTAGCATCCTCCTTCTTTGGTCTGCATAACTTTTTTGTTGACTCTCGGCAATTTTCATTCATTTTCGGATTTGTAACACGGCCTCTATCATTTCCCGAATCATGTTCGGGCCTAAGAGTTTCTTTTCACCTACCTCATCCCAGTGAAATAGAGAGCTGCATTTTCTGCCATACAGTGCTTCATAAGGAGTCATCTCAATTGTAGTATGATAACTATTATTATATGAGAATTCCGCCAGAGATAGATTCTTGCTCCACTGTCCTTGGAAATCTAATATACAGGCTCTAAGCATATCTTTTAAGGTTTGTATTATTCATTCAGATTGTCCATCGGTCTGAGGATGATATGTGATATTGAAAGATAATTATGTTCTCAATGCCCTCTGTAGACTCCCCCAAAAAGGTAGACATAAATCTCGAATCTCTGTTAGAAGTAATGGATAGTGGTACACTATGGAATCTAATCACTTCCTGTATGTATATCTGTGCGTATCGGTCTATGGAATAGGTTGAACAAATGGGAAGAAAATGAGTTGATTTAGTTAATTTGTCCATAAAAACCCAAATAGCATCATGACCTTTCACGATTTTAGGTAAACTCGCCACAAAGTCCATAGTGATTTTTTCCCATTTCCATTCTGGAATAAGCAGAGGTTCCTGCTGGTCTTTGATGTTTTACTTTTATCTGCTGACAGGTCAAACATTGGTCCACATACTGTGCAATATCTCTTTTCATACCTGGCCACCAATAATGCATCTTCAAGTCGCTATACAATTTAGTAGCTCCTGGATGTATTGAATAAGGTGTTGAATGTACTTCTGCAATAATATCTTTTTTGATGTTATCCACACAAGGAACGTACAATCATCCCTTAAATTATAGCATTCTATTCATGGATATTTTAAAATCAGACGGCACCCCCAAAGTAATATCCTTCTTCACCTTGGAAAAATATTCATCCCCTTGTTGTCCCTATTAAATTTTGTCAATTAACATCGATCGAAGTGTTAAGGTTGCCAAATTTATTTTCATTTCTCCCAACTGTACAATCTCCACATTCATTTTTTGGAATTCAATTAACTTTGATTTCTGAACAGAAAGAGTAATTGCGGTACCTTGTGTTGATTTTCTGCTTAGTGCATCTACCACCACATTAGCCTTACTGGGATGGTAGTTAATAACACAGTCATAATCCTTCACCAACTCCAACCACCTTCGTTGTCGCATATTCAGTTCTTTTTGTGTGAAGAAGTATTTTAAACTCTTGTGATCTGTATAGATTTCACACCGTTCCCCTATATAGATAGTGCCTCCATATCTTTAGTACAAATAACACTGCAGCAAGCTCTAAATCATGTGTAGGGTAATTTCTTTCATATTCTTTCAGCTGCCTCGATGCATATTTAATCACTTTTCCATTTTACATCAGTATACATCCCAAGCCATTCTTCAATGCGTCACTATAAACTACAAAACCTTCAGTACCTGATGGAATTGAAAGAATGGGTGTTGATGTCAACTTCTTCTTCAATTCTTGGAAACTTTGCTTACACGCCTCTGTCCATTTATATGTGATACCCTTTCGTGTTAAAGAGGAAGCAATCTTGGAAAATCCTTCTACAAATCTACGGTAGTATCCAACCAAACCAAGAAAGCTACGTACTTCTGAAGGATTTGTAGGTCATGACCAGCTATTAATAGATTCTACTTTACTTGGATCTACTGATATCCCTGCCCCTAATATGACATGTCCCAAGAATACTACTCGGTCCAACCAGAATTCATATTTCTTAAATTTAGCATATAATTGTTTCGCCTTTAAAACCTCTAACACCATTTTCAAATGTGTCACGTACTCTTCTTTTGTTTTGGAGTAAATCAGGATATCATCGATAAATACAATAACAAATTTATCCAGAAAATCTCTGAATACCCAAGTCATCATATCCATGAAAGCTACTAGGGTGTTAGTTAATCCAAATGGCATCACCAGAAATTCATAATGTCCATACCTCATACGAAATGCTATCTTTAAAATATCATCTTCTTTTATTTTCAGTTGATGGTACCTAGATCGTAAATCAATCTTTGAAAATACTACTGCACCCTGGAGCTGATCGAATAAATCGTCAATTTGAGGTAAAGGATATTTATTCTTGATTGTAACCTTATTCAATTCTCGGTAGTCTATACACAGTCTCATCGTACCATTCTTTTTTCGTACAAATAGGATGGGCGCACCCCATGGTGAAAAGTTAGGTCTGATAAAACCTTTTTCCAGCAACTCCTGTAATTGTATCCTCAATTCCTTTAACTCAAATGAGTTATTCGGTATGGGGATTTTAAGATTAGAGATGTTCCCAACTATAAGTCATTAATGAACTCTATCTCACAATCGAGTGGTAACCCAGGGAGATCATCTGGAAATACTTCGGGATATTCTTATACCACTGGTACTTCGCTAAGGGTAGGATGGTGTTGTTCTTCAATGCTCATAACACTGACTAAATACCCCTCACAGCCAGCTTCTAATAAATGTTGTGCCTTCAGCGCTAATATTAGTAGGAATCTGAAGCTCTTCATAATCCTAATGACAATAAAAGATTCTTCTCCAGGAGGTTGAAATGTCACTGTCTTTTTATGGCAATCTACGGTAGCACAGTACTTTGATAACCAGTCCATGCCCAAAAATTATATCATAGTCATTCATGGCTAATATAATCAAATCAGTATATAGTTCTCTACCTTCAATAGGAATGACAGAGGCTTTCAAAATCTAATTGGTCTACTTTGAGTCTCCAGAAGGAATCGTCACATTGTAACTAACTTCTGTTACATCAGGTGTCCTACCCAACCTCTTTACATACTCAATGGACGCAAATGAATGTGTAGCTCCTGAATCAAATAGTATAAATATTGGAGTATTATGGATAAAAAGTTTACGTGTCACTATTGATAGATTCGCCTCTACGTCTGCTCTACTTATGGTAAAAACTCTAGCTGGTACATTCTGTTGCTTTGTAGAGTTTGGGTTCTCCAAGCATATTCTGGCAATATAGTCAACCTTTCCACACATATAGAACCTTCTAGAATCTATAGGGCAGTTTTCCATATGTTGGGCACTGCATCTAGGGTACATAGATTGTGGCATCGGCACTTTCCCCTACTCTATCTTTGGTCTCTTATTTTGCTCCTACTATTGATGCCTTGTTTTGATCGGAATTCAGGTTTCTGGCCTTGAGCTTGGAATGGTCTCTTCTTTCACTTCCAACCTATCTTTGTCCTTGTCCTTGCATAAATTGGCGGCGAGCTTCCTGCGCACAAACAATTTTGAGTTCACCTTGCTCAACAACTAATGCTCTCTCAACAATCTGTGAATAGGTGACTCCTTTAATTCTCGTCATATTAACATCTCTATATAGTTCTGGCCTCAAACTTTCAAGGAATATCTTTACTTTCAGTGCATCAGTGCTGACCATATACGTAGCAAACCTGGACAACTGTTCAAAATTTCGAATGTAGTCCCCAACTGTCATAGCTCAATTCCGCAGCTGTATAAATTCATTCATCTTCATTGCACGAACAGGAGCTGTGAAGTATTTATTCCTAAATAACTCTTTAAATCTTTCCCAAGTCATAGTAGAGGGATCATCTATGCTCCTCATTGTATCCTACCAGTGTCCAGCACTTCCACGAAGCATAAAAGAGGTGTATATCACATTCTCTTCCTCTGGGACTCTGCTATACTGGAACATATTCTCTAGGGTTCTTAGTCAATCCTCTACGGTTGTGGGATATACCGCATCTTAAAATGTTGGTTGATTGAGTTTCCTGAATCTTTTTCCAACTATCTCCACTTGTTCTGCTCGGGGCTGTGTTGATTCATTTTAGCTCTCTGTTGCCCGCCCACATACCTCTACTGGATGAGTTGTTGATTTTTTTCCGACTGTCATTGAATATGTTCTATAAGTCGATTTATAACAGTATCCTGATCATCATTTGGCATAGGTATCTCCCCTTCTTGGTTTCTACCTCTACTACTACTCTCACTTCTTGTTCTTGTCATGACTGCAATACTATTTTAGAACATGGCCAATATAATTCATCAAACAATAATGCATCACATAATAAATAAAAAACTTACGAGCAAAGTTGTGTTTTCACAAGTTCCAAGTTTATGTACATGGATAGTTTATAGAACCTGTAATCGGGCTCTGATACCACTCTGTAATACCCTTATTACTACACAACTATATATATAGTATAATTTGACATGATAGAACTTGTGTGTATTCATGAATTTTTTTTCTCTCTGTAACAGCTTAATAAATAATAAATTATTTTCCCACTTACAGACTAATATATATACCTGCAGAGGACCCATAACAACCACAATATATACATACTCACGTATAGAAAAGTTTTTAAAAGTCACACACAGTACAAGTCCCAAAATTTAATACATTAGACTCCAAAATCAAATAAGCTAACAACTAGCCCAACAGGTCGTCATCCATGTACACTGATTCTCAGAACCTGTAGGAACTCCAGCGGCTTACCCAATAAGTCCATGGCTTCAATTATCACCAAACTCACCTACAATGCGTGAACTATATGAGCTAATGTTCAGTAAGTGAAAAACATGCATGCTGAAGGGATAATCTAATATATATATGCAATGCATTTCTATGAGATCATGACAAGAATGCAAACTCATGCAAAAAAATAGTTTATTTGAAATCATTTTCCATCTCTGGGCCCTTAGTCCACCTACTATGTACTGGATAGAGCTCTCAACAATGTCAATAATCACATGACCATAAACAGAGTGACACAGTATGGGAGCCATCTACAAGGATCACCAGAGGTCCACCCCCTGTTTTTCCTTATGATACTCTAAAAGTCTTCCCACCAGCGGCATCAATAAGGGCATAGTCAAATGGTCCACCCTCTCGTGACCACCAGAGGCACACACCCTATCAACCCCTAAGATCCTCCGAGAAGTAATACTCACAGCACCCCAAAATATTATATCAATAAGCCACACAGGCATCGGTACACTAGTAGTGGTCAATCGAAATATTTTCTTTCTAAAAATAATGTCATGCGTGCAAAAACCTCAACTATGACCACGTGTTATGCATGGACATGTAAATGCTGATAAATGACATGTCCAATGACACAATAGATCCTATATCCCATCATCCAAGCAACATATGCACTATAAGGTATATATAATACTCACAATACACACATCAAGACATAAGGATCGCCTTTAATATAAATAATGCATGAAATACTATGTCCATGCATTATAGTTGTAAATGGATTTTTACTTACTTTTCACATTTGATGTCCTACTGAAAAATAATAAGATTTTCCTCTCTAACTTTAGATATAAGGCAGCCTGTAAAAGTATAGCATATTAATTTTCATTCTTAATCAATAGGTTTACTATATCAAATCTCATAAGGGATTTTAAATCTTAAATTTAATAAAGTAATAATCAAACCTTAAAATTTAAACTTCAACCCAATCAGAATCTTTTGAATACCTTAATTTCTCGTCTCAAATTCATTCTAATATTATCTAATTGATGTGTTATAATCCTCATAATCAATTTCTCAATTAAATTAGCTCTTTCATCCAATTAATACAAGATAATAAAATCAAATCTTTATAACTAATTTTGAATTAAAAGTGTATATTAATTATTGTCTCATAGGTAGATAACTAATTAATTTAAATCAAAAAAACTTTCTTTCAAATTAGAAATAAATGGCATAAATATATATTTTTATCCGTACAAAATGAGAAGAGACTTACCAAAAATTTCCTCCAATTTCTACGGTTGAATTTCTTGGAGCAACTCTTTCTCTTCTCTCTCTCTCTCTTCCTTTTTTTTGTTCTTCCTTTCTTTCCTTTGCCGTGCGTATGTGTGTGGTGTGTGTTAATCGTGTGTGTGTGGTGTGTGTTAATAAATAACTATTACTTAACAACTAAGGAAATCTAATATAATATATATATTATATATATATATATAACATATGTATACCTATTCCTTAAACATAAACTAATACACTGTACACGTGTATACATATATATATGTATACCTATCCCTTAAACATAAACTAATACACTGTACACGTGTATACATATATGTATATATATTATACTACACACACACACATATATATATATATATATATATATTTCGTACATCTAGACATATGTATATATATATATATATTATTTTTATATATAATTAATACATAATATTTTTTATATTTATTTATAAGCCCCCAAGTTTATTTTCTAGTAAGAATTTACACCCTCTTAATCAATATGATAGTGTCCTTACTTTCTTTTATTATTATTATTACTATTACTATCACTATTTTCTCTCTAATTAATTTATTTGCATAGTTTATCCCACACCGATAAACACAATGATGCTACATTTCACTCACGTGTATCCTAATAGTATCTGATAGTTGACACCTAAATCCTCGTATCTTAGTACCAACTCAATCAATTAGGTCAAAGAATTTGGAAACTAATATCGGGTGACAACTTCAAAAGTTTAATTATTAAAAATACCGTATAAAATATAGTGTATTATGAAATATCAATTAAAATTACAAAAGGGACATACGTAGCATGAAATTCATGAACTATATTGGCCAAAGGAGTAGCGCAAGGCTCGGGTATTACACCACAGTGCTTTCTCCCCCTCCATATCCCTAAATATTCGCAAGTAGAATTTGAATGACTCCACATAAACTTTGAATTCGAGGGTAGTCATCATCCACAACAACTCATCGTCATTGATCGTTTCTATTCTCTTGTTAACACATGTCTGATGCTTCGCTGATGAACTCCGACCCCTCTTTCTCTCTCCACTAAATGGAAAAATAAAACTCCTCAGTTTTTTTTCCAACCACGTCAGTCGATTTTCCATGCCGCGACCTATCTTTCCCCTATTATAGCGCCTCTTTCTCCGTATCGAGGCACTGTCTCTGATAGCAATAAGGCGACGCTTCTTCCCAAAGTCACAGCTCAATATCTTTATGGTCTTTAACTTTTCTGCCAATTCTAGCAATTCTTTCTCTTTCTCCACTAATGTTTTCCCAACATCATCGACTTCCTTCTCTCTTCAAAATCGAGAGTCAAATGACACTCTTGAACTCTGTCTCTTTCTTTCTCTCTCTTAGCTTTTTCATAGAGCCACCTTTAGTAATGTGCAGATCTTCTACTGCTCAATTGGTGGATGTCTCACTACACCTCTTCCATGCATCAATTTATCCTCCTGAAGACCAAAATTAGACTCTCCTTTCAGATCTTCATTTTGCGAGGGCATGTTAAGGAAACTTGATTTTTCTTCTATCTTTACTTTATTCTGCATTCTTCAGTACAGTCAGTTCCACCTCTTTAAGACCACAATTGGATTCTCCTTCCGGAGCTCCATCTTGTCGGGGCATGATAAAGAAACATGATATCTTTTTATCTTTACTTTATTCTGCATTGATATTTATTTTCTTTAGGCTTGATTTATTTTCTAATCTAGAGAGACACTAGTTTGGTAGGCAATCTTTGCATTTAGTATTTTACCTTTATTATTGGACCATTGTAGCCTATATAAGTATCATTCTTCAAGAAAAATATATTTTCTTCTTTCTATCAATCTCTTTCCTGATATCATCAAATCAACAGTCTACAAGTGCCAATTGCTAAGAACTAAATACTATAGTGCTCCATTTGGATTAATAGATTTGAAGGTAAGAATTTTCGATGCATTAACAAATTCATTGAGTTTGTTTGGATAATCTTACAATACAATATATTTCAAATTATTAAACTCTAATTATGAGCTATATTTTGAGTCACTATGGTGGATTTTAAAACCACTTTATACGGAGTCATTTAAAATTCTTCCCCTAAATTCTCCCTCAAATCTAAATCCTTCCATCTAAATGCAACTTAGAAGTAAATAATTACCCGCATATATAGTGAAATTCGAACCTAAAACCTTAAAGCAACGAGACTTCAACTTTGTCACTTGAGTTAGGCTTTACTAACATTTGAAGTTTTTTGACAACTCGTAAACTTGAATGGTTCAAGCTTTTTATCTTGTTTTGGTACGATAGCATATTGCTAAACTTAACATTACTACTTTTAAGAATTATGAACTTGGAAGCGATAGTAGATCGTTGATTGTTAGTATTTTGGAAAAATTGAATGTTGATTGTTAATGAGATGCTAATTAATATTTCGATTTAATTATATATCTACCAATTTGTTCAATATATTGTTACAATTGAAGTTCTAAAACTTCAAAATCAAATTTAATCTTCATTATTTTCATAAAAGAAAAATAAATGTTGCAACTTTCCTATTAAATTTGTAACATCATTATTTAGAATTTAAGTTTTTGTTGTTACATATTCTATCCTAACACTATAAATAGGTGTCCTATGGGTCTAGGTAGAAACACGCACCATTCTTATAATTTTTATATTTTAAATATTATTTTCAATATTACCTTGGATAACGTGATAAGGTCTTGTTTGTTAGTCTTCTTGTGACCGTGCTTACAATAGGAGACACCGGCAATAATCTTTTTGAGTTTTATTTTGAGGTGGTGATGAGCCCCCAGTACCTGCATGAAGGGTATGTTATCACGATCTTACGACAACATCAAGTGACGTAACTCCTACAGGCCAGCTGTTTTAGTTTAATAGTTTATATGCTTTTAAATTATTATAAAATATATTCATTCTTGTGATTTATTTGCATTAAAAGTAATTTTTATTTGCATGAAAGTTATTTTTTGTTAAAATTTAAAATATTCACAACAATCTAAGATCATGATTGTTTGTCTCAATTAATTTGATTAATCGTTCTTAGCATAGTATATTGTTATTTTCTGCTAATTCAAGAATTAATGATATTTGTGAAATGTCTATGTTTTTTTGTTTGCAAATTATAACTGTTTCACCATTTTGAAAATTTTACTTCATGCTAATTATTTTGTTAATTATTTCCTATTGAATGATTAACTATTCATAACAGTAAACTGTTTTTACATATTGTGTATTTTTATTGTAATTAGAAGATTTCATATTATATTAATTTAATACACTTTATTTCACTTGATAGTATTTGAATTCCATGTTACAAAAGCTTGATTTTTTTAATTGAATTTATTTTCTTTGGTTATATTTGATGCAAAATTAATTTTGCTTTATTGAATATTTATTTACTGATATTACTATTGACTCCTATAGTTATATTTTGCTTCTTGTCCTTTCTTTGCCTAATTTTTCCCTAGCTAGCTATAAAAAAAATGGCATCTCGTGAAGACGCTAGTAGTGTTAATCCTGAGAAATTTAATGGGTTAAATCTTAAGAGATGGAAAAACCAAATGATATATTGGTTAAATATTTTTGGGTTTATTTCTACCATAAATAAAAATATTGAAATAAACTCTTGGCCTACCTCTAAACAAATAGATTATCATTGTCATAATCGTATCCTTAGTGCCTTATCAGAAAGGCTTTATGACGTGTTTCATACTATCACTAGTGCTAAGGAGCTTTGGGATATCTTAGAAGCTGAATATGAGATTGATGATGCGGAAATAGAAAGGTTTTATACCTCTACTTTTACAAATTATACTATAGTTGATGGAAAATCCATTAATGAACAAATTCATGAATTTTAAGATTTGTTAAGGACTTTAGAAGATAGTGGGTCAAAGTTTAGTGAAGAATATACTATTTTATGTTTAATTGATAAACTCTCACCATCTCGATCTAATTTTGCTCGGGGTCTAAGACATCAACAAGAGACTTTGACTTTAACTCAAGTCTTTAAGAATAGATAAATAATATAAGACGAATGTTAAAAAAGAAAAGGTCAAGGTCAATGTCAACTTAGTCGAGGATAAAAGGACTAACAATGAAAATAAGTTTAAATCTAGAGGTAATAAGTTTAAGAATAACAAAAAGGATTGGAGACAAGACTATCGCCACAATAATAATACTCAACCTAAGAATCAAAAACCTAAAGATGATAAAGGCAAATGAAATAATGAAAGGCCATGCTACATATATGGAAGGACCAATCATTTGGCTAGGAATTGTTACTAAAAGAAGATTGAGAAGTTCATCCCTAAATTCAACTCTAAGCCTAAGACTCAATAAGGTCAAGTGAATATGTTGGTTGAGGAACCATCCATCAGTTTAGAATCCATATTACCTTTAGGCCTAGTTTACTTTCTTAGTTGGGATATGATATGATTGGTATAAAAAGTGATAAAATATTGGATATGGATTAATTTATTAATAGATATTATGTATATTGTATTTGATTATAAATTTGATATAATAATACCAACTTTAATCATTTATTTACTATATAGGATATATGTATATGTAATTTGCAATTTTACCAAAATAACCTTTAACATGTTGACTTTATTTCCATTCCCTTCACTCCACAAAGAAAGTTGGCCTACACTATTTTGCCCACCCTTGGAACGACGATGACCGCAGCCATAGTTCTATTGAGCAAATTCTAGTTTTGACTCCAACCACCTGAAATTGAAGAAGCCCACCTTTGGAACGACGATGACCGCAACCTTGCTTCTGTTGAGCAAATTCTAGTTTTGACTCCAACCATCTGAAATTGAAGAACTTGTTAATGGGCTCGATTGTTAGAGGTGAGATCTATCAATCTTTGAAGATTTTTTTCTAGTATTTAAATCTCACCCATTCATTTCTGGTTTTTTCTATTTTGACAGAGAAATCTTTTGATTAATGGCCATTTTTTAAACATATCTATATCTTATTTATTCAATTCACATGAGTATATTTTTTTTACCATTATCTGATTTTATGAGATCTTCCTTTTTTTTTAATTTATTTATTTTTTGATTTTTGTTTTGTAGAACCCATACATTCTGCAAGTAAGAAGTATGGAGAGTTCAGAGCAACACAACATCAATTCAGGGAGTAAGAACAACTTTACACTCTTCTTGATGGTCTCTTGTTTGTTAATTAATTTTCTGAATCATATAGAAATAATATTTGTAATTATTAATATTATATTATTTAACTCTGAAAATAAAAAGTATACAATTGATGTATGAGTTTTTGAGCAATTTGGAAGTAATTTTGATATTAAGATAATTTGGTGGAAGTATTATACATTATGTGAAATAGAATTTTGTCTATTATTAAAAGGCCTATTTGTATAAGGAATCTGTCTTTATTCTAGTTTTGGTTTGTCAACACAAGAAGTTGAGTGATAAAATAGAGAAGGGCAGCTCTCTAATGAATTAAAGTAACTTCAATATATTATTTTGATATGGTATGCTATGTTTGTCTTTGGTGTATATAGATATTACGAATGAATATCTTGTGAAGTTACAATCCTTTTCACATAAAATAGGACCATTTTTAACTATAATTGTGTTCTATGTCTTATACTATTGTTCTTTTTTCACTCTTTGTTTAGTGGACGAGACTAAATTATCTTCATCCAATCAATACCAAATACATGCACAATCAACGTCCACTTTCTATCATTGTGGATTTCAGGTGCCATTGTGCACCTCTTGGATACCTTCTAACCCAGGGCGTCAATTTCGAACTTGTCCTGCATATGGGGTTAGAAACTATGTACTTATTTATTGCTTGTTTAATTATTTGTGTATAATATATGAGTAAAGATTTATGATTATGTCTTTATCCCAATTAATCAGGGCCAAAGATGTGGTTTTTTTGAATGTTATGATCATGTGATGTGCAGAAGATCAACACAAATAATTTCAGGTCTATTAAAATGGATTAATATCCAAGACTTGACCATTGATCAACTCAGGAGTAGGGAGAAGAAAATGAAGTTTGCTTTGATTATTTCTTGGCTTGTAATGATTATTATATTCTTGTGTGAAAAATGTGTTGACCATGGAATGGGAGGGATGTTGTCACTTCCATGATCTATTTTGATAAATGGTTTGATTATGTGGTTAGACATGTATTTTGTAAAGACTTGAATGTATATTTAGGATAATGTTGCCGATAATGTATATATTCTTTACTGATATGATACTTTAGTATCTACGGTAACTAAGAACTTAGATGCAGTTATGTTCCACTGTAAGTACATGATTTATTTTGCATGAAGAAGTTTGTTGATAACTAGATTTATTTAGTTTAACAATGGATATATGGAGGTATTACTGCAGTTCATGATGAAGAGATATTAGCAGCATAGATTACCATAACTGAAATATGAAAGATAAGTTTCATCTGGGTTTAGGGTGCAGCCTACTAAATAGGCCTCGAGAGAATATATTCCAAACTTTTGCAGAATTTGTCATATGCTCATAGAAATATAGCATGACGGACTGGTGGTAAAGTAAGAAATATGCTTTCCTGGTTCTACAGAGCAAAAGTACATGTTGTCATCCGATATAACAATAGAGCCACTAGTTTTCAACAATCAATTATGCAAAAGTGGCATTTTACATGCATTGTATATTTTGGCATTTTCTACACAATCCTCCAAGTAGCTCTGATGTAAAATCTAAATAAGTATCCCCAGAATCTTGTGAATGACAAGTGAATATGATAATCTATTGAACCTATCCAGCAGTTGATCTTATATGAAGCAAATGTAGCTTATAAATAACGACTTCCAATTACAAAAATTGCCAACACAACTGCTTATTCCCTAGATATAAACACCATTTTCATGTACATACTTCAAAACATAGCTCCAAAACGTGTCCCAAAAGGAGCAATGTTGCAAGATAGAGTTTTCTACTCTGTTGAATGGACTAAGCAAGTTGACAAAAAATTCATCGAAGAGCTAGTGGAGCAAACTTCTCTTGGTAATTTTAAGGTTGGCAGTTGAAATGCCCATGCGATTATGTCAGCTATGGGTGCGGTCAATCAACAATTTGGAACCAACTTGACTATGCGTATTATGTGGCAAGAATGAAAAAATTGTATAAGCGTTACCGAGTTTTCAACTGGATGAGGAATTTGAGTGGTGTCAACTACAATCCATTGACTCATTCAGTTCAATGCGACCAAGATCTTTGGGATATTATTTGTAGGGTTAGTTGAATATGTTATTTTAGCATATTATTTAACATGGCATTTACATATGTGGTTTTTTAATAACATATTGAATATTAATTAAAATCATTATCCTACAAATTATGCAATTAATTACTTGTGGTCCCAGGAGAAAAAGCTGGCAATGGCATATATGTTAAAGGGTGAGACAGAATTTGATGCACTAAAATGTATTTTTCAAGAGAAAAGTTCATCTGAAAATGGCCTTGATGGCAATGAAATAATAGAGATTTCGAGCGACCACGATGATGATGGGAGGTATGCTGATGATCCTAAAAACATGTATCAAAATGTTGGCTATGAGTATAGCGAAGGCAATACAGATAACTCATTTTGGAACAAAATTACTTGGTACGCACCGGACTCGACAAGTGATGCCTCCTTGCCTGAGGTACATCCGATTTTAGTAATGTCCAGTAATGTTGAGAAGAAAAATGAGATGAGGAGGGTGGATCATAATGTTGGTTTAGGTCATCGTTCTCCAAGTGTCAAACCACCAAGCAGTTCTACTACATCAAACTCCCTATGGAAAAAAAGCTTGAAACAGTTATTGTCATAATCCGGATTTGCTATTAATCTCCTTTTTTGGAGATCTTAATTCTTGATTTGCTATTATTCCTATCATTTTTAAATTTATTTTGTTGCACGGCATGCTTTGTTTGGTAGTAATTGGATCCCCCCATAACCTTGTAGATTTAGTTAGGTGTTATTTGCCTGCTTCTGTAATATATGTTGTATGGCCAATGAAATATTTATAATGTATCGTTTAGTGTGTATGTTAATCATTGTTGTCCATTTTTTAGGTATTACATCATTTTATTTTATAAATAAAACATGTCATTAAGATTTAAGCCAAGTTCGTACACGTGCCAGACACTCTTCATCAATAAAAATAGAGAATTAAACTTGTGATGTGAGAATATACATTTGAAAAATAGGATTTAATTAGCACTAATGACACAACAAAATAACAAAAAACACCCTTTGCAATTCCCACACAACCACTGACTTTTCTCTCTCTACATGTCTAACTCCCGTTGCCAATTTAATGTAACTATAATATTAATATACACCACTGCATGAAAAACCAATGTCAGAAAAAGGCAGTAGACTTATTTATTACTACTTTATCTATCATGCCCAAACAAAATGCATTGTTTCTTTGGTTATTAATGGCATTTGTACAACTCCTAATAATGGTGTAGATAATTGTACATTCGTTTTAACATTTCAGAACTATTCGCCTTCACTAACGCCTCTAAGCAATTTGATTCGTGCATATTTCCCCTCTCTCAGTGCATCTAACAAGGCAGTGGGTTCAGAAACACTCTCCCCCATTTCTCCAAAGTATCATCGTAAGAGGGAAGATAATATTTGTGAATGTTTGATTATGCTAAGAATAAGTTTGCTTTGATAATTTCTACCTAACTGCCATTAGTTTTTCTACCTAAATTATAGAAGAAGCACTGTCTAAAAAAGTTTGCATGAAGTAGATATTTGTTTCCCATTTTTTAAACATATACTGTGCATAAGGTTTTTAAAAGGTTTTGATTTGTGTAAATTTTTAACTTACAATATCTTTATTTGCCAACCGCCTTGTAGATCAATGTATGTTTGGATCCATATTCGATTTGATGATATGTTTGGTGATATTAATTTTTGGAAAATGCAGTTATATATCGATGGTGTATTGATGGTTTATGTGAAATGCAAGATTTTCATTATTATTTATACATATAATTATAAATGAATATGGTAGATTTCAATATTTGCTTCAAGCCATTTCAAGTTTTCTTGTTCCCTAACTGATGATTAGATTTTTTGAAAGGTACTATTACTTAGCCTCAAACACGAAACCCATTCATCCGAAACATGTTCGAAAGCATTAAGTAGACGCGTGAGAAGTCTAATTTCTTGTATAGAAAGTTTTTAAGGTCAGTCCAAAGTCATTATTTAGATAATCGCTGTGTTTGGAAAAATTTACTAGCATCCATCGCTGAAGATTTATCACAAAAATTTGGAAAACCATTCAGTATTGCCAAGGTTAAGATCAAATTTCAAAAATTCCGCAATGGATTTAACGAGTTTGTTCGATACATTCATACACCTGGGGTAAGCTATTGTAACAAACATAATAGGGTGACTGTGAATGGTCGTTATTGGACATATATTGAAAAGGTATTGGTTAGTCTAATTATAATTAAATAAATATACAGATGTGCATAAATATTTTTGGTACTGATGTTATTTTCATTTTTTCACATATATTGAAATTTGTACTCGTAGGAGACTTTTCAACAAAGATATTTTAGGACATATAGGTTTGAGCACTATGAAGTGGGTATTATGTATTCCAGGTTGAGAAAGAAACTGAGATTGACTTTGCAGACATCCCTGGATATACTCCTCAGGCTCCAATACTAATTCCAGATGGGCTTGATGATGAAGATTTGGCAGATGATGAAGGTGATGATAGAGACAGTGAAGATATGGAAGATGATGAAGAATGGTCTGATGATGAGGATGGGGCAACTGAGAAAAATGAAGACTTGGTTGATGCAGTGCGTGATGATGAGGTTCATGCAGATGGTCAATCTGGAGCAGATGATGAACCATCATCTGGTGTTGAAGATGGGTCGGGAGTTGAGGATGCTAAGTAAGCCATGATAGGTTCTGGGATTTTTACCAATGGTTTGCTAGTTAATGTTAAGTTTGTGTGTTTATCTACTATGTTAGTTTCTGTATTTTGGTTAGTATGACAGACTTCAATGCTGCGTGTTTGGATCAGTTTATGTGGAATTGTTATAATCCTTTGTTATGATGGTATTAATGCCTTATGGTTTTTTATTATGCTATATGTAAGGCCTTTTGCAATAGACGTTATTGGTATAACAAAATGCAGCTTCTTCTCTATTTTTCATAGTTTGGGTCATTGTATTTATATTGTTAATATAGGATGTTAAATTAATATTATTTAAATTAATTATTTGTAATAGTATACATGAGGAAAACCACATGATTTAAATTGTTGAATTCTCAATCTTTGCAATGTGTGTCATGTTTTGTTCATGCAAGTTCAGCATATTGGGGTTAGTATTGAAAAAAGTCAAAACAATCATGATAACTAGTTTGTAGTGAATTATTTTCCCCAGCATCAGTTTATGAAAAATATCTGGTTACTAATTTGGCATATATTATGTGGGCAACATAATAAGTCATGTTCATTGTATTTAGTTGTGTTCTTAAAACCATGAAGAAAATAACTTGCAAGACTGTTCAAGTTTGATAGTAAAAAAAAATGCTTCATTCATTCGTGCAATTCCATGACAACCTCCGAAACTGAGTACAGTGTAATCCAAAAAGCCAATTCAAAGATTGATATCTGCTTGAATGAGTACTTGTTTCCACTCTTACACAAAGAAGTAATAAAGACAATAACCTGTTGATAAAGACAGTGAATGATACAATTGTAAATTTAGTTCTTCATGCCACATGCACTTAAACATTTTAATGTTAATAACCATTAACATTTCACAGTACTCAATACAATACCAAGTACCAAGTAATATCCGCACAAATAATATACATCACCTACCTAAATACTTAAATTAATTTAAGTATTTGTTCAATTTACCACTTTAAATATTGGTTAAACATTATCAAAATAATTAATATAGAATATATTATGAATGAATAGACTGAATGCAAAAGCACAAAATGATAGTTTGTCCATATCCACTTCGTCTGTATCCAAACATAGACATAGGTAGTTGAAGTTAATAAATGTATATTAAGTCCCTCTTTTGACAAACACTGCAAGTTTTTTTTGGGTGAGTTATGGTGTCTTTCTTTTATTTTTTAATATGCTTTGATGGCCTATCATTTTTTCTGCACAAAACAAAAGAGAACGAAAAATAGTAGAGATGCTTTATGAAAAACTATTTTGTTGTAGTCTAGTTTAATGGAATATTATCAAATTTTTGTTACAAAAAATAAATAACGAAAAACATTTGAATTTATAGATTAGCCTTTATTCTATGGTAGAAACAAATGGTTTTTTGTTCTTATCATGTTGTGCATTATAATAAAGATTCATTGTGTTGCTTGTATCAAAGATGTCAATGACACGCAATCAGAGAATCGTGGAGATATTTCGAGATAGGGAATGGTCCCATGAGGAAGAGTCAATACTCTTTTGGGAGTTGTTGCATGCAATGGCTCTACATCAGTTTTCTAATCCAGTGGTATGGAATAATTTATTAGGGTCGATTGCTAATAAGTTATCGGATCAGTTCAATAAAGAAATTTCGATTGAGAAGGTCAAAAAGAAACTTAGGACATTTCGGACTCGACATGTTAGATTTAGAGAGTACATTCAGTTGCCCGATGTTCAATATCATTTATGGGATAACAGAATTGAAGTGGATGGTCAATACTGGCATCACATTATTCATGTAAGTGGATGGATGACGTATGGTATTTTGAATACTTTTGTTATGTTATGTATTGACATATTTGAAATGGCCAATTATTTTCACATATTGTTTGTCCTACATGGTAGGAGACAATTGAGCAGCGCTATTTCAGGACACACGGGGAGCCATGGAATTTGTGTCTGACAATGATATTCGACTTTTGTCGGGCAGCTGAGGAGGACATTGGAGACTTTGATTAAATCCTGCCCTAGGTGCTATCTAAAATTAGTTGCGACCCATACCATAAATCTGTGTATCATGAATTGGTGGTTGTTCTATGCGTAATAGAAGTAGTATGCTGACTTGACTTGTATTTTGTGGCATGTAGAAGTTGGATTTTGTAATGTTTTGTAATTATTATCATCAACTTTTAATGTTATTTCCTATTGAATTCCAGATGGACAAATCAATGCTTTATTCGTGCAATTGAAAAACAAGTTAGCACTAATGAAAGTAATATGCACATAAACATAAGTCTCACTGGGTGAAATATTTTCAATTTCTAAAATAGCTAAAAACATCTAGATTCAGTAACAAATAAAAAATTAACATCATCATTTAAAGGGCCCCAATTCACAATCAAAAAGCAAATTCAAAGTATCCCCAAACATAATACTAACTTCATCCAAATTTCGCATAAGCCTAAGCAACACAAGATATACAAAAACTTCAAACAAAATATGCAATCCATCATGGTACAACTAGTTGTGCCTTGCTAGTAATCTATCAAAATAACATACAATGATGTTTACATCAAATTTGTCCAAATAATATCATTTGAACCATCTCTGCTCTAGCTTCATCTAGAAGGCGAAAGAACAAGTCAAGGTCTTAATATTGTTCACAAGAAGCTTTGCCACATAAATTTTTTCGATCAGAGTCAGTGATCCAACTTGCCCAACTGCTCATACGCGGTTGTTCTCTTTTCAAAAGCATCAAACTCATATCCTATCCTCTTAGCAAGGTCTCTCAGTCTATCATTAGTCTGCTCATAGAAATTGCCCATCAAATCAACAATCATTTCATCTTGAGTGTCAATTGACTTTCTTTTCTTAGTCTTCATTGGATTGTCAGAAGCACTTGCAAAGGGTTGACAAACACTTGCAGAGGGTTGAAGTAGACTTGCATGTGGTTGACAAACAGACATAAATTCAGTGTCGTCATCGAACAAATTATGTGTCCCATCAAATATGACCCCTACACTGAATCCATCTTTTAGTACGACAGTTTCTAAGTTTTCATTAGTTGCAATACTACAATCCTCGGCATGCTCAGTTGTAGCCCTATCCTTGCCAAATATCTCACACCAAAAGTTGTAGAATGGATATGACTTGAATCTTATTGTCCGGGCATTCGCATCTGTCTGCACTTTATGTTATTAGTTCAAATAATAAAATAAACAACAACAATCTTGGAAATTTTAAAGATAATAAGAGGTAATACAAAATAAATTAATTGGATTTATACATACATTCACATATTTCTCCCAACCGCATCACTATCCACGGTGATCATATGGGCAGCATCATTCTAACCAAAATCGGACCGTGACAGCATACTGAATAAACTTCCATATTTTTTCTTCCAAACATGAATCTTAGAGTTTATGTGGGGGTCTGCACGTATGTCAGTATCTGGGATGCTTTCAACATGGAGCTTTCCAACACACTTAAGTACCCCGTCCTAAATTCATTTTCACATTTCCAACCTGTTCAGATTAAATTCTTTAATGAAGTAATTAAAACCTCTTTCTCCATAGTGTCCAAGTTCAACGTCGATTGTCTATCCTTTTCCCAATTTTCTTTGAACTATTGTAGTTGCTTTCACCCTCCACGTATCCTATTTACAACCACTACAACAAGATTCAATACAAAGCTTCTTAATGATGTTAAATATAATACAAATGATGGTATTATAATATAGTAATACAAATGTGTAAAACGAATTTTATAGTATAGTATAGTAATACAGATGTGTAATATAATTTCATGTAAGTTTATTAAAATGATGAATCATTAACCAATCCAATGTCTAAACAACATATATAAAATACAATTTGAAAGCACTATTATAAGAAAATACACAATTTAGGGTCAAGTACACATGACAACACATATGGGGAATACATAATAAAATTACATTAGTCAATACGCCATCTTCTCCATTCATTATATATAGAAGCTGCTAAATTCTCTCTCCAACTTGACCACTCTGGAGTGGACTCAACTACATCAACATAATCATCATCATGAGGTCCATGGAAATCTTCATTTTCAACAATCAACTATTCTAGAGGATCAATTGGCATCACCGTTCGAATGAAATTATGAATCAAAGCACAAGCTATAATAATGCGGTTTTGAACTTTTATCGGATAGTATGAAGCACTACGCAGAATGGCCCAACCCTTTCAACAAATTAAAAGTCCTCTCAATCACGTTGCGTGCTTGAGAATGCTTAATATTGAGAAATTCTTCTTTATTCCGAGGTATTGAGTTTCCCTCACCCCACTTATCCAGATGATACCTAACACCTCTATACAGGAACAAAAATCCATCACCGTTAGTGTATCCATTATCACACAAGTAGAAGTTTTCTGTAAAATATTAACATTATGTGTATGTGAATTAGTAGGAGGAAAAGATGAATATAATATTAAATAGTTAATAAAGAAAAATTATAGGGTCAATACATTCTGAATGTAATAATTTACCCCTTGGAACTCGTAAGCCATTATCCCTAGTGACCGCATCGCATAACACCCTACTATCAGCAGCACTTCCTTCCCATCCACTTAACAAATAAATAAATTTCATATCTCGATTGCACACTCCTAGGACATTAACAACAATGTCACATTTTCTATTGCAGTACCTGCCCTTCTCCGGCATTGGAACCCATACATCGATGTACGTACCATCTAAAATGCCTAAACAACCCTATACAAAACAACAAAGTAATACCCACAAAACCTCAAAAAATCATAGACATACAAAATAGAGTAAAAACGTAATGATTATGAGATAAATATATTAACAATTACTTGAACCATTTCTACCTTTCATTTGTATAATTATCATCAACAAGCACTGGTTGCACGAGCAATATAGTATGCAGCTTTAATATGGCATTGAGCACTCCATGAAAGTGCTTACTAACAGTGCGGCCTGATCTAACATAATCATGAGCAACAATACGATTTTTCTTGTGGTGGGCAAGTACCGATAGGAACATAGCTAATTGTACACTTACATTAATATTTTGGTTAGAAACTAAGCCAAATCTCAATAATATCTTGCAATCTTTCTATTTATTTTGGAATTCTACTAAACAAACTATATTTTTTCAAAATTCTTGTGCGCAATACACCTGATCATAGATGTTTACGACTGTTATAATGTTCCAAAAATAGAGTGATAAATGTTACAGATGAAGACATGATCTCTTATAATGCGAACAAAATCTCATCGTTACTGGGGGAATGATCCATCCTAAGGTAAAAATTAGTTAATTATTAAAGATATCACAAAAATTATTATTATCAATAACTCAAAACATATAAATATATCATATAAACATATTTTACCATACACTACTGATAAATATTAATCTAATACAACGATAAAAATAAAACACATAAATCAAATATGGAAGACAAATGTTCAAATAATCTCAAAACTAGTATGGTCAATTAAAACATGAACACTTCGCATTTATTAAGATTTCGAACAGTATTAAGTAAAACCATACAAGAAATATGAGTCAAATTTAAATAAACGACGCTAGAAAAAGCTTTTTTTAATCTGGAAAATTGAAATATCAAATGGAATACCATTTGAAAATCAGTTACAAACCAATTAATTTCAACACATAGTCACGGATTAGTGTTAGAGGTTTTATCTAATTTATTTTTGTAAGGAAATATACAACTACAAACTATGAAGCATAACACTAAAAAGATGGTTATGTCAAATTATCTATAATTTTTAAGGTTGGATTTTGACTTACTTTCACCTGAAAGGGAGCTTCAAGATTGAACAATGATAACCAAACAGAAGAAAGTGACCTCCACTACGTAGACAAGCACCAGCACCGATGTCGGTACACCAAAAGCAGCTACAGCCACAACTATCAGAGCAGCTACAACGAGGGCAACTCGACGGCCATGGGTAACTCTCTTCTGGATTCCAAGGTAAATAAGAAAACAAGTTCTCAGTAGGGTTTCCAAATGCAAAATAATAGGGGCATTTCATGTAATTTTACATTCAACTTTTAGAATAAAATGGACATTGTGCATCATTATTTTGGTATTGGGCTGGGTAGGATTATTGGATCCCATCTTTTGTGTGGGATTACAATCTAGCCCAAATTTCAAAATAGCAACGTGTCATTGGATATCAAACGGGTCGGATCACTTGAGGTACACAATGGATCAGACTGGATAAATTTATCAATATGGGCTTATTTGGGAAAGTAAACTAGGCCTTAGTGAAATTTACATATCAAAATAATGATTGGTGGTTAGATTCTGGAGCTAATATACACATTTGTTTTGATAAATTAAAAGTTAAATCCTATCAGAAATCAAGTGGAGAAAGCGTGACACTAGAAAATAATACTGCTGCAGAAATACATGGGATTGGAAATATTGATATAAAGATGATTTTTGGAAAGATATTGACTCTTGATGTAGTGTGGCATGTGTATAAAGTTAGAAAGAATTAAGTTAGTAGATCTTGTTTAGTTCAAGGTGGTTACAAATAAGTTATGGAGTCAAATAATATTGTAATTACTAAAAATAATATTTTTGTTGGGAAAGAATTTGTAAGTGATGGCTTATTTAAGTTGAATATTATGAAGGATATTAATGAAGGTTTCAATTTGATTTTTAATATTCAATCTAGTTTTTTATGGCATGAAATATTGGGACAGGTAAGTAATAAAAAGGTTAAAAGACTTATGGATCTAAGTTTGATTCTAAAATCTCAAGTAAATATTGAGATTTACAAGCAAAACAAACAAGAAGTCCTTATCAATCAGTTCTCAGATATTCAAATATTTGGAACTTATTCATAGTGATGTATGTGATTCAAATAGGTCTCCAACTAGAGGTGAAAATAAGTATTTTGTAATATTTATAGATGATTTTCTAAGTATTGTTACGTTTATCTCATCAAATCTAAGGATGAAGTTTTTTACAACTGATGTTGAGAATCAAATGGAGTATATTTTAAAAAACTTAGGTCTAATAGAGGATGAGAATATTTTTCAAGAGAGCTGAAAAAATTTTGTGAAGATAATGGTATAATGCATGAGTTCACACTTTCTTATTCACCCAATCAAATGGTATAGGTGAAAGGAGAAATATAACTTTGATGGATATAGTTAATGCAACGTTGTTAAATTTTGGAGCACCTGAGAACTTATGGAAAAAAGTTATTTTGTCTTCTTATTTTATATTAAGTCTTGTGGTTGTTAAAATAATGATAAAGTTCATTATAAATTATGAAAAAAGAGGGCTCCAAGACTAAATTTTCTTAAAGTGTGGAGGTGTCTAATAAAAGTAGTTATACCTAAGTTTAAGAGGAAAAAAATAGGTCCTAAGACTATAGATACTGTTTTTTTATAGGATATACTCAAAATAGTACAACAAATAGATTTTTAGTGTTAATTTTGAAATTAGTGGAATTTCTAATAACACAATTATTGAGGCTACATACTCTAGAGATGCTACATACTTTGAGGATACTTTTTCTTTTAAAACTAGAATTTCGTATGAGTCATGTACGTCCAAACTTGAATCTTCTAGAGGTAAATCATCTACTAGTATAATTGTTGAAAATAAGAAAGAAGAATCAAAGGAATTGAGGTGAAGTAAGAGAATTAAGGTCAAGAAGAAATTTGGAGATGATTTTATCATATTTTTAGTTGAAGGAGGTCCACAAATTTATGATGAAGCAATATCTTCTATATATGTACCTTTTTTGGTAAGAAGCTATCAATAATGAATATTATTTCATTATTCAAAATAATACTTGGATTTTATTTGATCTACTTCCTGATAGTAAACCAGTAGGATGAAAATGGATTTTTAAGAAAAAAGTTAAAAATGGATGTCTCAATAGATAAGTAAAAAGCAAGATTGGTATCGAAAGGATTTACACAATAAAAATGAATATATTACTTTGATACTTATTCTCCTGTTGCTATGATTTCAAGTATTAGAATTTTATTGGATTTAGCATCTATAAATTAACAATACATCAAATAGATGTTAAGACTGCATTTTTAAATGGAGAGTTAAATGAAGAAATTTATATAAAACAATTTGAAGGTTTTAAGGTTAAAGGACAAGAACATAAGGTATGTAAGTTAATGAAATCTTTATATAGTTTACAGCAAGCTCTCAAACAGTGGCATAAAAAGTTCAATGAAGTTAATTAAGGTTATAGATTTAAATCAGATTTAAATCAAATGAACATGATAGATATATATATATTGCAAGGAGAAAAAAAGTGAATATATGATATTATGTTTGTATGTGAATGATATATTAATTTTGGGGTTTAATTTGGACTTTAATAAAAATATAAAAAAATATTTATCTAAAAACTTCGAAACGAAAGATTTAGGAGAAGCTCATAAAACCAAATTGATTCTATTGAAAAGTTTTTAAGAAAATTCAATTATTATGCTTGTAAGTCAGTTTCTATTCTTTATGATCAAAATGTACATTTACACAAATAATTTGGGTGAACCTATATATCAATTGAATCTTGTTTGTTAGTCTTTTTGTATTTTGCTCGCAATAAGAGACACCAACAGTGGCTTTTTTAAGTTTTATTTTGGGGTAATAGTGAGCCGCCAATACCTGCATGGAGGGGAGGCTATCACGATTTTAAAACAACGTCAAGTAATGTAACTCTTACAGATCAACTACTTTATTTTTAATAATTTATATGCTTTTAAAATTATTATAAAATATATATATATATATATATTCTTGTGATTTATTTATATTAAAATTATTTTTATTTACATGAAAGTTATTTTTCTTTAAAATTTAAAATATTCACAACATACATATATATATATATATATATATTTCCACTTAATTATAAAAAAATTGTGCAGTCCAAATCATCTATTGTGGCACATCAAATCATATTGTGACTAACATTATATAGAGAAAAATTGCTAGTAATAACAAAATTGTGGAGACCCAAAACCTCTAACCCAATAAGAATTTTAATCCTGGTCAAAGAAATTTTATATGGAGGAATAGAAAAACAGAGGTAAGATACACCAAAGACAACATTCTAGCACACAGAAAAGAATGTACTGGATAACAGACCCAACAACAAAAAGATGTACATAAATGCAGGTCTACTACAATAATTCATTAAAGAAGTCTATAGGATTAATTTTTGTATGTTGTTCAATTTGGACAAGATAATATTAGAACTATGTCATAGTCTATAGGGCGATTGCCATGTCCTTGAAGATTGATTGACAATAGATTCATACACGGGAGTCTGTTAATGGTTAGAATTTGATTTATTCACATCTCTATGTTACATAGTAGTTGTTAAACTATCATTATATTGTTCAACCTAACATAAAAATAATAGTTGAGAGCTAACTCACATAAAATGGAGTATAAAAACTATAAAATCTCAAAATATGAATAGGAGAGTACTTAAAATGTGTATTAACAATAAAAATAAAAATAAAATAACTGATATAGTTTGTCTTTATTATTTATTTGTCGCATACCAAATTGTATTTTGATATTGTTTTAACAAATAAGTTAAAGTTTACATGATCATTCTTTTCACATTAAAATGGTAGAATGCGGGTGATTTTTTTAGAAATCCTTCAAAAGTAATTTTAGTAGGATGAAAATTAAAAGATTAAAATTATTAAAACATTCATAGTGGTTAAATTGATTTTTGCATCTTTTGCACCGAACTTCACCTTTTTTATCCTATTCTTTTTTATTAAATTTTAAAAATTTTCATCAATCATCACCAACTGTTAACATCAGCACATTACCTCCTCTTTCTTCGTATAATTAAGTTTTCTAGATAATTTATTTATGAAATAACAACAATAAATAAAGAACTCTTATCACTTTTTTATGTGATTTATCAACTTCTGGTGCGATATTTAAGACTTAAGTACATAGTAAAAATTTTAAAATATTAAAATAAGCTCGAAGCATCATAGTTTACCAATAAATGAAGCACTATTATGTGATCTAATAGTCACTGCACCTACGACCACTAGAAGAAGACGATGTTTTTGAAAAATTAAAAATTATTATATTATATAATTTTCAAAACAAGACGATGGTTTTCAAAAAACAAATAACAAAAAACAAAAGAAAAATCACTTGAAAAGATGGAGAGTGGTCAATTTATTAAAGACCCATAGCAACGGGCCATAAAAACATTCAAGGCCCAGATCTTTGACCGTTGGCCCCCAAACTCCAAATTAGATGAATTACAATAAAAGTATATATAATCAATTTTAAATTTATAGGGAATTCAACTGTCCCATTTCATGAACATTACATGATCAATTTCAAAGGCCAACGTATAAAAATAGCACTACTTGACAACAAAAAACTAAGGCAAAAAGGCCTTTTTCTCTTTACCTTTTCTTTATCTTTTTGGGAGCGGCGGCACAGTCGGTGGTTCATGTGCCAGATTCTACTGCCAGCAAATACATTGATGTCATGCCTCACCAAATCACTTATTTTAATTTATTAATAAAAAAAAAGAGAACTTTTCATTTTTCAATTAGGAAAAAATAATGTTGCCATCTCATAAATTGCTTTGTGCAAAAAGTTTAGCGCATAGGGGCACTAATAAAGAATTATCTCAAGATAGTGGACCACACAAAGCTGCTCATTTTTGGCATCCAATGCCAATATTTTACAAAAAAAATATCACTCCTTTTTTTCCAGTCTTTAACTTTTTTTAAAGAAAAGTCAAGATTTTTCAATTTTTTTACCAAAATTGTCCTTTTCCATAAAGTGGGCAGTTGCACAAATTCAAAAAGTTCAACTAATATTAAAAAAGAAAAAAGAAAATGGATTAATAATGTTGTAAATATAATCTAATTTTTTATTTGAGTATGATATACGTTACATGAATAGTGTATATTGAGTGTGTATTTCAATACAAAATTTTTATATATACATATAAATACATATATATTTATGTATTTGTATATAAATATTTACTAAAATACATACTCAGTATACTGGTTTAGGATGTCACTTTCGATGCCTAACTTTTAGCTTTTATTTCAATAAATAAGCAATGCCCAGTTGGTGGTTTAAGTATGTCAGTTTCCATATTTAAGATGGCATAAATCATGGAGTATGTGAATGAATAATGCTAATATAATCAAATTTAAGAAAGCATAAATGGTGGTTTAAATTTCTCGTTCTCCACATCCAAGAAACATTAATCATGAATGACAATACTAATTAATCAACTTTAAGGAGCGAGATAATGGTCAATCCAATTTGTGTAAATCTAGATAAACAAATGTGTTGGAACAAACAAAAATAGAAACTACAACATGAAGGAAGTATCCTATGTGGGACGAAGGAAGTACATCATAATTCGCTCAGAAAGTACACCATGAATCAATCACAACAAAGTACATCATGATCAATTCCATTTACTTACATTCACTTTCCAAATGAATTGCTCCTAATAAATGCACATTAAAGTTTTGGGTTTGTGGGTGTCAAATTTATTGAAATGGCATGACAAAACACACGTAATTTTTTATTTTTTATTATAATTTTATTACAATTTTTATTACTTTTTATTATAAATCTAATTACTTTCTCTAATACATTGCACAAATTATCGCCCATAATACACTTTATGAATGAGATATTAGAATTTTTGTTATAAAATAATATTTTATTTTGTATTTTATTTTATAAATACATTGTGAAAATAAAGTAGCTTTACTAATACCAACACAATTTTTTGAATGTAAACTTCATTCATCAACTTTATAAAATTAATTAATTTGTGATACTTCTTAGTAAACCACATAAAAGAATAAGAAGTGAATATATTATTGATGGATACCATGTACATGTGACTCCCCTAGATAAAAATATCCTCGAGCCAATCCAAGAGTCATGTATCGCCCAAATAATAATGACAATCAAACAAATGATACACTCTAGAAGTAAAATCAAATGAACATACACAAAACAAATATACCCAAAAAAAAAAAGTGAAATGACTACTAAACCCCCAACAAAAGAACAAAACAAGTCTTATCCGTCGATGAAGAGGTACAGATCTACGCCTCCACGTGGGAAATCTACATCAACGCCACCGCGACAAGCGCCGCCGTGAGAGCGGTGCCGCCAATGGCTGCCCTGCTCACAAAACCGTTATTTGAACCATCGGCAGGCGATTGATCGGCAGTTGGACCCGCGGTAGGGCCGGCTGGGGATGGTGAAGTTGGTGCAGCAACTCCTGGAGCGGGAGAGGGGGGTGTTTCCGCAGGGACGGGTGATGGGGTGGGGGAGGCGACCGGGCCTGGGGTTGGAGCGTGGGACGACGGAGCTGGCGACGGAGATGGGGTGTGGGTGGGTGGCGCCACCGGTGCCGGTGTCGGGGTGGCGGTGGGGGAGACCGTAGGTGCACCTGCTGGTGCTTGTGCCATGCATGCGGTGGCCAAGAGTGCTAAGAGAATGAAAAGCTTAAGCCCTGAAGCCATTGTTCGAGAGAGAGAGAGAGAGAGAGAGAGAGAGAAGGTTTCTGAGAGGTTTTCAGCTTTGAAGATGGACAAAAGAAGACTGTAAAGTGAAGATATATATAAAAGAGAGAGAGACTAATGGAACAAATCATGATGAGATTCCATGGAAAGGATTTTAATATACAGCATTTACAGGGCATGCATGTGTTGTGTGAAATGTGAATTAGGAGAAGTTTTATTTTTTTCCTAATTAAAATAATTTAATGTTAAAATTAAATAATTAAGATTAGTATGAAAATGATTAGTCTTAATATATACTCTTATAAGTTGATTAGAAATGGTAATTAATCACAGCTTTTGTTGACTGGGTTAATGCTTTTGTCCAAGCTTGATCAAGTGCCAGTTAATAATTGTTCAATAGATTTACATTATTGGCCCTAAAGTTCACCTTATTTTACTTCGTTAACTGGCACCACACAAGACAAATTGTTGTTAACCTTTATATTTATGATCTAATTCATCATAAATTTGAATTATTAAAAAATTAAGAAATCAATTAGTATCCTTTTTATTAAAAAAATAATAATAAAAAGGCAAAAAGCATGAATTTCAGTTCATAATTTCACAAAAATTTCATTAAATCATTGATTGTACTTCTCTATAATCATTTCCAATCCTGCTCCTACGCTATACTTGTAGCCACCTTAATCTTGAACTCCTTATCCTTTCAGAAGAAAATAGTTAGTATGTTGGTGAACAATTTTAGGCACCACCTGGTTGAACAGCTTTCTAAGGCAATGTTTGGTTTCATTACTAGCCATTCACCTTCTAAAATATTTTAGAAGGTGTGATCGGATAATATGTGAGAATAAAAATATATTTAGATATTTTATTGAGAAAAATGATATTTCATATATTAGGAGACATTTTCTAAGATGTCTTGTCAATACTCATTTATTTGACTAGTGAAAAATATTTTTAATTATATATATATATAATTAATATTTTTTTATTATAATTAGTGAAAGTACAACGAGATATAAGATTATTTAAATATTACAATAAATATTTGATATTTTAGAGGAGTAAAAATACTAATTTTCAAAACTCAGACAACAAATATATTTTATTTTAAAAGAAGAAAATCTGAGATCCAAAAAATGAAACAAAACATAAAATAAAATTTTTAATTCATCTCAATTCGATTCGTTTACTTGCTACGAAATTTAATTCACTTCTACTCATCACCTTTTTCATGTGTTTGCTTTTACTACAAGACCCCCTCACACACAAGAACCAGAATATGAAAAGAAAAAGGCACGTAAAAAAAGTTGGGCAAAGAAAACAAGGAATAATTCATGAATGAGCTGTATAAACCTTTGTCAAAAGGTTTGCAACTTTCCCCACTTTGAGTTGGTGCTGTGTCCCTCATTTCTTTGAAGCTTCTTCAAAAATTTTGCTACTATTTTCTTTAGGTAGTTAAACAAATTCCAAAAAGTGTAGGCCTACAATTTCCAAAGTTTTGCCACTATTTTCTTTCTCATGTAGGTGGTGGGTAAAATGTCATTATCTTCAAATTAAGGGATTTGCTGTAATTTTGTGTATTGACAAAATCTTGCCTTAAAATTTTTCATTGTTTTATATGTGTATTGTGCCTAGGACAGCACCTGACAGACTGTCTGGAAACATCCAGGCTTGACACCTCCGTGTGAGACTAGTAAGAGTAAAGTTCACTGAAAAAAGGATAATAAATTGTGGAGAATACAAAAGTACCTGCAAGTTTTGTAGTTTAGATTTTCTATTTAAAATTAATATTTCATCTTTCATTTTATATTTTAAAAAAATATTAAATATATAAAATATTTTTTTAAAATAAATACATAATTATGAATCACGCACACTTCACATATCTTCATTAATTATAATATATGATGACGTACAAATTTCAACAGTTGATTTAAAATAAAAATTTTGGGCCTTAAATTTTGTCTCTATTAACTTGTAATAATATTTTTATTGTTGTTAGTTATCATATTGGTGTCAATGATAACATACATAATTTTTATTACTATTAAATTTGTGATAATCACGACAATTATTTAATTTATAATAGAGTAATTATATAATAGAGTAAATTACATAAATTATTCTTAAAATTTGACTTATTTACCAAAGAACCTTATTATATTTTTAATTATAAATACATAGTTAAGGCATTACAAATATCCCTTTAAATTTGATTTATTTTATAAATATCCCTTTCAATAGGTGTCAATTGTAAAATAAAATTAAATATTAGGAGGGGAGGTATTTATAATTTTAAAAGTTAATTAAATTTTTTTATAATTAAATCAAATATCAAAAGTAATTTTTTATTTTAACCCTTTATCATAATTATTTTAATAAAAAATAGTTTTCATCACTTATTTTTTGCAATAATTTTAACATTGTTTTCAAGACTTGAAGTTCGAATTAATTAAATTGTAAGTGTAATATGTTTACGGTGAACTCCTCCGCACGTTATACTCCTCCACTCTTATACTCCGCCCGTTATATATTTACATATGCAACGCGGAGGACTCCATTTTAGTGAATAAGCCCACAATGCAGAGAAATCAAATCATAATTTCTAATTAATCCTTGTTTGAGGGACATGGGTTAGGTGCCTCTGATTATGATTAAACAATTATTATTGCTAATAAGACTGATTCAAAGGTGCCCTCCAAGTACAGGTTATAATTTTTGGATGGATCCAGTTTATATATTAAGGTGGTGAAAATCATGGTGCCCATGTGCGTTGGAATGACCCCATGTACACGTGTATGAATTATTGATGTGATGATATTGGAGACAGAGTGTTAGGAGGAGATTAACAGAAATATATTCATTTTGGGGGGTGGGGTTTCGGGGCGGTGGGATTAGCTGTATCATAGCCGTTAATAATTGGAAGATATTGAGAGAGAGAGAGAGTATATTAAAGTAATCCATCTTGGGTGGACAAAAAACAAACATTTTCATTTTTTTCATGAAGTTGACAGTCCTGCTATTGCACCTTGTATGTCCTGTCATGACATGATTGGTCCATCCGTTGTCTTACAAAGTTCTCTCTCATCGCCCCCATCGGGTTCGGGTATTCGGGTATATTTTGCAATCACATCAATTCCATATATTTCATATGTGTGATTTTTGAAATTTTTCTTACCAAAATTTGGCTTTTGGCTTTGTTTAAGGCACATATAGAGCCCTTTTCTTCCTCTTTCATTTCTTTGTGGGTTCCTAATCTTCTTCTTTTTTTTTTTTTTTTTTTGTTCTTTCTTCTCTTTTTCTTCTCTTCGTAGTAGGAATTTGAAGCTTAGGATTGGGGCTTTTTTGCTTCTGTCCAGGAATTTGAGGCTTGGGGCTCTTCTTCTTATCCAGCAGATTGGCTATCCACTATAGGAATTTGAGGTTGGAGGTTGGGTGGACGAGTGGAGGCCAAAATGAATTTATGGCTTAGGATTGGAACTCACGAATTTGCATTTAAGTTTTTTTTTTTAATTTATTTTGGATACCCGATCAGATTATTCGAGTAGAATAATTCAACCCCATCACTAATCCAAAATTTTAAAGAATGGTAAATGGATTTGGGGTACCTAAAATCTAAAAAAATTCTAAAATTATATGATCCGATCAAGTAGAGACCCAAATTACCCAACCCGAATGTGTACAATAATTACAATTATTCATTTTCATGTTAACATGCATAATATATATATATATATATAATTAAAAAATATTTGCATATGACATTCATATTCTTAACTTGTCGAATAATATAGGTGATAGATGAAACTTTTAATAGAATATTATAATTATTTTATATAACACTTGATGAATATTAATATATTTTACAAGTATTTACAATATTCAATTAAAATATAAAGTTATAGAAAAATATTTATAGATATTAATTGGTTATCATAAAAATAATAAATAATTTTTTTATTTATTTATTAAAATACTAATTACTGTTAAATAGTTATCTCTAAGTTGTGTTGTAGTTATAAATTAAATAACATAGAAATTCACATGAAATATTTTATGTATAATTTAAAAATAAGTACAAATACAATACATATAAAAATAGTGTTGAAATAAGTTATAGTTTTGCTCACAAATAATTGTTTTACATTCGTATTTTAGTAGTACGCTTGCGAATAATTATCGATTTTCGTATTTATTGACCAAATTTATCGCCGTAATTTTAAAAAATAATTTATCATATACTCCCACATATCAGCACATATTTAACTAATGATATATCGCGCGCTGAGTGTGGTCCCATTTTGTATTTGTAAAATAATTGTGAATTTTTAAAATGTAGAATCCCATAATACAATAAAAATAACGTTGCTTGTTATCACTAGCTCTCCAAAAATATCACTAGTGTTCCACACTATAAGCATAAGAAAAGTAGCTTGATGGCTCCGCGGGCACACTTTAACTGATGGAACAATCAACTTGAACTTGCTTCCAGCGGTAGGATGGGAGTTCGAATGCTGGTAGAAACCTGCTGTTGAACTTTAGTATGATCCAATCACTGTGCTGTCATGAGACCTACGATCAAGGTTTGGTGAACGATCATTGTGGGTTGGACTCCTTGTGCGCAGCATATCCCGCGATTTACCCCCTCGAGGGTGCTAGGAGCAGGTATCTTAGAGGTCCAGAAATTAGTCCGGCGAAATTTGAATATCTGGATATAAAAAAAAAAAAAAGCAACTCGATGATTGATTTAACCTCATTAATGATACAATTATGACTCCAACGATTTTTGGTTGGGCCTTTGTTGTAATTTAATGGGTAGCCTAAAGATTCACTAATGGGGCTGCCCAAATTAGAGTTTAGAAAATTGAAATAGACGGGTCCTTGTCCAGGTAGAGCCCACTCCTCATCTATCCGGCCTTAGTGTTCGTAGACTGGGCCTGGCTGGGCATTTCTGGGCTGGATTCTATTGTTTACGTCTTCATTTTTCTGTTTTAAGAGAAAAATATTAGAATTTTTTTACTGGAAGGTAATATTTATGGATAAAAATAGAGTAAATTCAGACCATTTTTTAATTTACCAAAGGAATTTATCAACATTTTCCAAAAGTTATAGAATTATAATTTTGGACCAATCACAATTTCATAGAAATAATTTTTCCAAGACTGATTTTGCTAATATCTACTATTGTAAAATCTCATTTCTAAAAACTCTGCGGCACATATTTAATGCATCTTGTTTGGATTATTTTTATCAAATGTTTTTTGCATTTTCAACCTGAAAAAAAATAAAAATATTAGCTAAATCGATCAGTTTTGTTACTCAATAATTCAAACACAAATTGATTTTCATACAACACCTTTATAAAATGTTTTCACTAGATAATACTCAAATAGAAACTCAAACGTCAATTAAATGAACAAAAAAGGTATTTTCTTTAATGTTTTCAAAAAAGAAGCCCTAACACCATGTTTTGATTTTTGGATTTTAGAGAAGAAAAAATATTTTTTATATAAATTGGTGCTATATTTATCAATATTCTTTTTCCTTGCTAAAATTTTAGGTTAGACTATGTTTGACCTGAATTTTAGTAAAGTACGAAATACACGTAAAGTGAGATTATTTTAAATATTTTTTTCACTTAAATCTAAAGATCAAATTTAAATATCAACTTAAGGTTAATAAACACATAGTTTAATTGATCTAATCCATTACTTCACATTAATATTATGAGTTTGAAATTGCTTGGTATAGTAGTTCGTAAATTAGTCATTTTTGTGATGGAGGAACTTCAATCAAATTGATGTTTTGATGGACTCGACAAATTCACCTCGTAAATAATAACAATGACTCAATCTCAAAATTTCATACTAATAAAAGACTCCAATATCACACCTAAGGATTGCTAAGGTGGCCACCCTCCCCTACATTATGATCATAAAAATAAAAAATAAAAAATAAAAAATAAAAAATTAAGGTAAAGAAAAGAAAAATGAGAAGGAATTTCGATTCCTATATAGGAGTGTAAACAAATATATGAGTAAAACAAATTATTATTCGAATTTATTTGAATTTTTATTAAAATTCAAAAATTATATTTGAGTTTGCGTTGAAGAAATTTTATTGCAATCGAATATGAATCGAATTTGAGTATATTTTTATATATTTTTTATTTTTTTTACTAATCAAATCGAGTCTTATATCTTATCAAATGAATAAATATATTAATAAATTAAATTCAAAAAACTAATAATTAATATCGAATCAAGCATGATAACATGATTTAATTGCCATATACTAAGTCAGAGTGTATACTATGGTTACTAGTAACCTTGTCCAAACGTAGCCTAAATGTAACCACGACTCTGTCCTCTCCTAGTCCAAAGTCAATTCCTGTGTGCCTCTACCAAATACACCGTCAAACTAAATTCCCCTTCCCGCGTTAAATTCGCTCGTCACCCTCGCACACTCATACCCCCTTACAACCACCGGAATCACCGGTAACCTTGTCCTAACTTAACTTCAAAAAGTTCAAACAATCAGATCCTTAAACCGGAAAAACCAAAGTACGAGGTCTTAACAGCTACACAACTCCACGCGCCATCTCACGCGCTGCCAACATTTGAGAAAACCGAGAGTGAGATTTTCCATTTCCTGAAAATGTTGGAGCAGCCGACGAACAACGGTAAAGAATACAACAATGCCGAAGAAAAGAAACCCGTGTCACCCGGTAAAGATCCGATCCCGATACAGAAACCCAACCCGGATCCGAATCCCGTGGACGGTGCCTTAAAGCCAGCAGATAACGCCGATATCAATACTAATAACACTACCATCGATATTTATTTAAATGGGAGCAATAGTATTGCGGAGGAGACTAGTATTAAATCGCCGGCGGGGGGTTTGAAACCCAAGAAATCGGTGCGGTGGAGCCAGGAATTGGTGATGGAATCGCCGGTGCCGAGGGATTTCGATCACGAATCCAGCAACCCATACGTCAATTACTCGCCCGCGCCTTCCGCCAATTCCTCGTCCTTCAATTTCAAAGGTGGGTGTATTTCTTTTATGCATATATGCTTGCACAATTAGGTGTCAAAAGGTTGGATTTTCTTCTTGGATTGTTTTTTTATTTTTATTTTTTATTGTGCTGTATAAATATGTGTGCGCGCGTGCAAATATACGAAAAATGTGGATGTATTGATACATCTTAATTTTTTATGAATAAGTAGTCTCAATTAGCAGGGAAATAGTGGAGCTGCTAATAAAAAGCAATTAGAGTTAAATTAGAGAAAGGTTTGGCCTTTTTTATATTTACATGTTATATAGATATCAAGGGATCTAGCTGGGTTTTTCTTTATTGATATTAGGATTGATTGCAGTGGAGTTTTCAATTATTAGAATTTTCTCTTTTTTGAAGTTTAGGTCTGGTGTAGAAAGCAGGATTTTATGAAGTAGATTTGATAAATTTGTTTGATGTGGTATTTTCTAGATGTAATGAATATCTAAATAGTTGTGCATGGGCTATGGAATATTGAATGTTTTCGTTTTCGTTTTTGTTTTTAGATACCGTGGGTAGTGTGAAGGATGTGCTGGGAAGATGGGGGAAGAAGGTGGGAGAAGCAACGAGAAAGGCTGAGGATCTTGCAGGGAACACTTGGCAGCATTGTAAGTTTTCTTTTCTTTTTTTCCTTTTCTAAGTTTTATGTGCTTGTTTATATCTACTTCATGTACTGTTAATCAGTGTGATGACAGCTAAGCTCTTATTGATAAGTTGCAGAGTAGTTCTTTTACCTTTCAAGGGAAAATGATATTGTCATAAGATGAAGTTGGAAATTAAGAAATAGTAGCATTTTGAACATGTAGCTGAGCACACAATGAAACCGGGTAGTTGATGAATAGCATTTTATATTTGCACACCAGAGCACACGCACAAAGCGGATAATAGACAGAGATGTGTGGAATAAGGCTGTGTAGGGGCAAGAGCTAAAGGGGTGAGGCTTGGTGTCGAATCATAGATGTGAGTTGTGGAGTGGTGGGGGTAATTTTTGCATGTGAATATCCATTTTATTGTGATTCTGCTTAGGTGCACAAGTACATTGGTAGAGTCAAATTTGAGAATCATATTTTATTAGGGTTTACTTGGATTACAATATTGAGATTGAAGAATGACTTTCACATCTACATATTGAAATCCATGGAGTGTTAGGAATCATAAAAGTCCTATTTCCTATATCTGAATATTTATGGATATTTACCATGAAAAGTAATAATAATTTCCCTTATTATCTGGGATGCTCATTCAAATTTATCAAGAAAACAGATGATATTTTTATCCAATTAATTTAAGAAAACTGCAACATTAAACTGTATCACTATCGACTAATTTAACTTTTGGTTTGGATTAAATTTTTACTGAACAATAATTTTCATTATTTACAAAATCTACTGGTTTGGAGAGTCTGGTCAAAACCTTGTACGGAAAGTAGAATAAAATCAAATCGGGATTGCCCTTGCTTGGCAGGAAAGAAATGTCTGCCCACCTCAGTAACTACATCATAGGAGAACTAGCAACAGTTTTACCAACCAAATGGTGGAAGCAGATGCAAGAATACAACTCTTTCATCCTTCTAGATATTTTCTTGCGGTCATGCTTTATGAATGTATCATGCATTGATACATCAGCGGCATGCCAGAAATGGGTATGGTGAGCATGGATAAAGTATATTCGTTCATAGACCTGCTTACCCTCACAAAAGAACACACTCCGCGTTTTTAGTTTGTTTCAGTTTGAACTTTTTCATAGTCTACTGGTGCAATATTTGGTGATATTGATAAAAAAATATTATCACTTACATCATATTGATGTGAACATTGATGCATTTTTATGTTCTGCCCTTGCTCTCTCCAATTCTCATCTTACCTGCATTTTTCTTATACCCTTAGCTTTGCCCGGTGCCATTTACCACCATGATGGCAAAATACCATCAAGACCACTCTCACAATCCAAAAACCAGAAGAATGTAAGCAAAGATATTGCTGCTTAAACAATGGACAACACAAAATGATATTTCTAGAACTCACCATGTCGTCCAAATGCCAGAATACCTTCCAAAAATGAACCTAATCCTTCCATTATCACTTTGCCCCCTGCAACTAGTTGACCAAACCTACGGTTGAATGGAACAAATGTACAAATTAAATACGAACATTTTTTTGGGGATTTTAGAAGTTGTCGGTAGGTGAAAGCTTCACTTAAGCTTAATCTATCTTGTGTGAAATTGACCAGCAGCCATTCACTCTTAATAAACAAGTATGAATATTTAAAATGAGATGCGTTTAAAAAAATCAGTCTAGTGGATACGTAATACCCAGGCAGCCAAAGATTATTTCAAGACATTGAGGGCACTATGTTCTATTGTAGCTGCAGGAGGGGAGTGTACGCTCGAGCTTATAATGTCTGAAAAAGTGTGGAAACCTCTCTGTTTTTTGTCTCTTCTGTTCTCTTTATAATTAATAGATGATTATTGGTCTATCTATAGCCTTAGCTGAGCATCTTCAAAGATGTACTTTGTTGCATAAATGACACAGGTGTTGATTCTTTTACGTAGATTGGGCTGGACCATCTTGGTGGCCCATTGTTGAACTATTTAGTTTCAAGAAAATGAAGCCCTTTGCCACTGATGTTTTGCATGTGTGTGTCATTACGGTAGTTCCATCCCGTTTACGAATTTTGTTCTCCAGTTCAATTCTGGAGTCAATTTCCTTCATTGCTTGCTTTTTTATTATTTAAAAACTAAGACAATCAGAGTAGGAAAAAGAAAGGAAAGGGGAACTCTAATAGAAAAGAAAACAGGAAGATCTTTAAAGAAACTTTGAAGATAAAGAGTTTTTCAACCAATATTTGATTTTTGACCACTTACAATTTAGACTTCCCAAAAAGTATTAGACAAAAAAGTTTATAATTTTCAGAAAAATTGGGAAATTCAAAGCTTGGCAATACTAACTTGGCAAACATCCAGAATCTTTTAACTTTTGGCAGGAAAAGTGACCACATGTTAGCCCCTCCTTTGTCTATTTTTTCCCTTTATCTTTTGAATGTCGTAAATGATTCTTTTACTATTTAAGGCTGACAAGATGGCCTGTTTTGCCTTTCTTGAAAATGAGGTTCAATAATTTTACTGAGTAGTAGTTTTGGAACTATGTTGGTTCTCAGAGTTCTGGCATATGATACGAGGAAGAGAATATACTTGTTTCCAAGAGAGTTTACTTTAGGTGCTAACAAATTAGTTGCATTTTTCTTCTCATTCGGAGTACTCCTGAACTTACATTGGTGATGGGCATTAAGATCCTTGAGAGCTTAGTGGCAAAGGTCAGGTTCAATAATTAAGTAAAGTATGAAGGATGCCTTTTTTTTTTTTGCATAGAATCCACTTTTATTGACCCAAGGCAGGATTACTTGATCACACAATACAAACTTCAAGCAATAGAAATCTCATAGCTGAGCTCTAGAAAGCAAAAATGAAGGATCAAGAAGAAACAAATCAAAACATCCCTGTCACATCTCATTACTTCTGTAGAGTAGATTCAAGCAAATTCCACTCTTTACAAAGCCAAAGCCTTTGCCTGTGAAAATGTGAATTTTGTTATGCATAGAAGTCTGCATTGAATAACTTCAAAAACCTTCTTCTGAAGGTAAATTACATTCATGTGTGAGTTTCTTGAATCCACTTATTCTTTCTTTCCAATCCTGGTAGATCACAGCCCCTAAACCTAGCTTCAGAGTTAAGTGCTTGAGATCATTGCCTGGAGTGTCTTTAACAATCCCTAGAGTCTCTTTAGCCATCAATTGTAAAATTTGTTTCAAAGACCAAGAAAATTGCACTTTTGCAAGTGAAAAAGACATATTCTAAGGGTGAAAGGGCAATCATGGAAAAGATGATTATGTTCTTCAATGTTACTTCTGGGAAACAAACAGGATATAGAAATAATCATACCAAACTGAAGCATTCTATCTTGTGTTGAAACCCTTTCAAAAAGAGCTAACCACAAGATAATTGAGTGCCTGCCAATACTTGAATACCAATTCACAACTTGATTGGAACTTTTGAAAATGTCCCAAGTTCTTAGCAGCAAATGAGGAATCCCAAACAATTTCTTGTAAGTCAGATACTAAACGGAGTTTTCAGTTATCTACCCACATTACAAGGAAAATTTAGTAGATAATGGTATGTCAATTGGATAAAATCACTCATCTTCTAGGAATGTAGGCGAATTCTTGATTTTATTCTCAGAGATTCGTTTTTTTCTGTGTTTGACTAATGACAATTTTATTTGGATACTGATCCAATGTACTGAAATATACTGTTAAGTTTCCTAGTTGTTGCCACCTCTTACTCCACGTTAATTTGCGTGAAACTTGTGCACACAGTGCGGGTCTGGAAGGGCTCCTTATTGCATTTTGTTTTTGCGAAAATGTATGCAGTGGCCTGATTGATTTGGGCAGTTGTTTTTTATTATACTTGTTTTATTCATGAACGTTAATCATACAAGAAACAAGCCCTGTTAACTCCCCATTCTTTCTTTTCTTTAATTTGTGATTGATAATCATACAAGAAACACCCTGTTCTCTCTTCATTCTTTCTTTTCTTTTATTTGTTTGTAAGTAAGAAAGTTTCTGAGATGTTGTCTCTCTCTCTCTCTCTCTCTGTGGTGACTTAGTGAAAACAAGCCCTAGTCTTGCGGATGCTGCCCTAGGAAGAATTGCTCATGGAACAAAGGTTTTAGCTGAAGGTGGTTATGAGAAAATATTCCGGCAAACATTTGAAACAGTTCCAGAGGAGCAACTGAAATATTCATATGCATGTTACTTGTCTACATCAGCTGGTCCTGTCGTGGGGGTTTTGTATGTCTCTACAGCAAAGCTTGCATTTTCTAGCGATAACCCGCTTTCATATCCAGCTGGTGACAAGACTGACTGGAGCTATTATAAGGTATGTTCGGATGTGCTTTCTAGTGTGGATGCACATTTACGTCAGTGTTTATTCTTTGTGTAGTGGTATTAACTTGAATATATATACACTAAGAGATCCTCAACCTGTAATCTGAATATAGACTATACAGACCTTTGCATACGAAACTTTGCATTAATCATAGCACATGATTAACATAATGCGGCTGGTTCCTGCTTCAAAGTTGACCTTTTTCCAACCCCCATCTCCATGCTCTTTACTCTCCAATTACTTGCTGCCTCTCATTGCCAACCTGCAGAATCATATTTATTCTTATTGCCAGCAACTCTTGTATCTGGGTTTTGCAATATTTGGAAAGAGAAATTCTTCTAGAAAAGATATAACCATTGATAGATTGACACGGAAATTGTTCCATCAACTGCGAAAAAAGATTTGATTGCATTGAGTGCCATAAACTTCTTAATCTTGAGTTTAAATATTTTTTCTTATCCAAGTTACGAGGAAATTCTGTTGGCATTAAAGATCTTTTCTTTCTCACTCATTTTTATTGTTTATTTTTTCTGTCCTGTTGTAATTCCTTGAAGACCTCATTTTAAAAACTAAGTTTTGGTTTGTATTAAGTTATGTTATCAGGCCTCTGAAGCCATATTAGTTTTCCAAATTTAGTGGAACTGCATTCCTATTACTATAGGGCTTCTCATCTATGGAAAAAATGAGAAGAGGTATCCTCTTTTCTCATCTCTAATCAAATGAAGAATTACAATGCTTTTAAAGGATTCAAGAGTAACAAGAATTCCCAAATAAAAAGGACTCAGAATAACATAAATAAGGAAACTAAATTGGGAAATCAGGAACCCGATTCTCCTAAAATTCGGAAATAAAGTAAAATAAGACACTAGTTCCTAAATTAATTCATGTACAATAAGAAACAAATAATGCCGAGATTTTCCTCACCCCTGCTCAAGTTGGGCTGAATATGTTGTTCAGACCAAGCTAGCAACTCAAGTCGTCAAAAGTTCTTCTCATTAAGGGTTTAGTATGTCTGCAACTTGACAAATTGTAGGAGTGTAGATGAGCTGAAATACTCCTACCAACCTTTCCTTGACAAAAAGGCTGTTAATTTCCACGTTCTTAGTCTGGTCACGATGGACTGTAAGTTTAACAATGCTAATGGCAGACTGATTGTCACATAACGCCTTCACTGGCTTCTCAAGTTGGATCTTCATCTCTTGCAAGAGTCTTCTCAGGCATATTCCTTCACAGAACCCGTGAGCTATAGCCTTGAACTCAGCCTTTGCATCGCTTCGAGAAACAAACAAATTGTTTTTTACTATGTCAAGTAACAAGGTTTTCCCACATATATGAACAATATCCGGAAGTTGACCTTCAGTCCTGAATTGATGCTGCCCAGTTGGCATTGCTATACACTTCCACTTCTCCATTTATGGTGGTTCTGAACACTAATCCTTTGCCTGGAGTTAATTTCAGGTACCTTAAGATTTGATACACTTCTTCCATGTGTTCTTTAGGATTATTCATTTGGCTCACCACACTTACATACAAGCTTATATCCAGTCTAGTGTGTGAGGTATATAAGCCTTCCCACAAGTATGATATCGCCCATTGTCAACAGTAGTTCTCTTCTTAGCAGTTCCAAGTTTTGTAGTGGAATCCACTGGTGTGTCAGCTGGCTTCTTTTAGGAGCTCTAAGATGTATTTCCGTTAAGAAACAGAGATCCCAGCTTTTGACCATGCAACCTTCATGCCGAAGAAGTATCTCAAGTTTCTCAGGTCTTTTTCTTTGCAAGCACTTTTGTGAGACGTCTCATCTCAGACTGATCATCCCCATGACAATGATATCATCTACATAAATAATGAGAAGAGAAACTTTTCCTCCCAAAGTGTGTTTACAAATAGAGTGTGATCTGCATGGCAATATGCATATCCATAATTTTGGACCTTGTTGTACTTCTCTGACCAGCTCTAGGTGATTGTTTGAGACCATACAGTGACCTCTTTAGTCTGCGCACTTTGTTCTTTGTGGTTTCAGTCTCGAATTCCGGAGGAATTTCATTTAGACTTCTTCTAAGTCCATATTTATGAAAGCATTCTTCAAATCCAATTGGTAAAAAGGCCAATCTAGATTAGCATCAAAAGAGAGTAGTACCCTAATCGTGTTTAGTTGAGTAAGTAATCAATACCATACATGATTCAGTGAAGCCCTTAGCAATAAGATGGGTCTTCTCTATATTTCACCATGAATACCCATTTGCAGCCCTTCGAGTTTTTTCTCGAGGGTAAGTCCGTAATTCTCCAAGTCCTATTCTTCTCCAAGGCTCGGATTTCTTCAAGAACTGCGTTTTTCCACTCTGGTCGTTTAAGAGCTTCCTGTATGTTACGATGAACCCGCATCTCATCTAAAGTTGGGATAGAAGCACGAAAAATAGGTGAAAGGCCCTTAGACGAGATGTAGTTCCTAGTTGTGTGTTGTGTGCATGATCTAACACCATTTCTCTGAGATCATCATCAAGAGGATTGGGTTCGAAATTACCTTCACTTACCCTCAGACTCCGTTCAGATTCTTGATTTGATTTGAGACGTGTTTGTTGTTCTACCTCCTCTTAATTGAATCTCCCTGGAGAGTAGACTTGAAGTTCGTTGTTTGTTACCGACTGGTAATGGAAGGATGGGAAGGACGATAGCTAGAGCTCAGATTTATGGAGTTTGGAATTTTAGATTGAGAAGTGGATGGATTTGACTTGGATTGGGGAGACTTGGATTGTTGTGGGGAGTTGGGTTGAGAATTGAATTGTCATGGACTAGTAATTTCCCAAAATTGATATTCTTGAGTGTCATTTAGATTTTTCTCCCCTTGAATATCAGTTTTGGGACAATATGGCTGATTTTTGAAGAAGGTTACATCCACTGAATTATAGAATTTCTTATTTTTTGGAGAATAGCACTTCTAACCATTTTAATAAGAGGAATATCCAAGAAAAATACATTTGATGGATTTAGAATCAAGTTTACCTCAAATTGTGATGAATATGGAGAAAAACAGACAGCCGAAGACCTTTAGAGGAATGTTGGAAAGAACCCGAGTGTTTGGAAATGAATGGAGAAGTATCTGTCTTGGTGTTTGATGTTTAGGAGATCATAAAGGCATTCTATTGATTAGATAGGTTGCTGTAAGTATGCTTCCCCCTGGAAGTGTTTTGGACCATTTGTGGTAAAGATGAGTGATTTAGCAACCTCCAAAAGATGTCTATTTTTACATTCAACAATCTCGTTTTGTTGGGGTGTATCAACACATGAACTTTGATAAATAATGCCCTAACTCAGAAGATAATCAGCAAGAATAGAATTAAAATACTCTTTTGCATTATCAGTTCTCAAGGTTTGAATTTTGGTGTGAAATTGGTTTTGTATGGCGTTGAGGTTTTGAAAGATTTGACTTACCTTTGATTTTTCTTTCTTGAGAAAGATCCAAGTGAGTCTTGTATGATTATGAATATAGGATTTGAACCAACTAGAACCGGTGACATTTTTTACTTTGGAAGGTCCCCACACATCACTGCCGATCATAGAAAAGGGGTGAGATGCTTTGTAAGATTGAATTGGATACCCATTTTGAATATGTATAGATTATTGACAAATTTCATATTGAAACAAACTTGGATCTTTATCTTGAACAATGAAGGAAACATATTTTCAAGATATACAAAATTTGGATGGCCTTATCTGTATTACTATAACTGAGTGAAAAACAGAAGAATGAACTTGACTTTCAGATACCAAACTGTAGAGTAGTCCTGGCGAGCAAATTAAATTGGCCTCTTAATACTCTTTGTATAAACAATCTTATTCAATCAATATCATTAATAAAGGTAATCTTACTAACTGATAATAGATTGCGATCCTGGCTAGGAACCAAGAGAAAAAAGTTTAGTGTGTGGTCCTTCAAGAGAAAATAGAACCTGTCCCTGCAACTCTTGATAGAGAACCATTGGCCTCATGAGTCAACACATTTGATTATTCACGTTTTGCATTGAAATTACCTTTTTGGGCTATTGATCCGGTTTGGTAGGACATGGGATAATCTCCATAGATGTGTTTTTCCTTCCAGCCATGGTGTTTTTTTTTAAGGTAAATAGAGAAGGCTCTGACACCACTTTGTCACGGGCTCAATCCATCTTTAGAAAATCAGTTACCAAGGGAGAAGGAAATACCACCATATAAGTTGGTCTAGAAATCTTCCCCAAACGATGTTGGATGGGAGCATTGCGTTCTCCCCACACACGCAGGCCCTTCTGCAGTGGGGTCCCTTTCCTGGGCTGGCCATACCTTGAGACTCACTCACAGGTCCCCTCTGAGCACCAATAGGGTCCTGCTGTGATATCATGTGGAAAAAATAAAAATAGGTATTCTCTTTTATTATAGAATTACAAGGCTTATAAAGGATTCAAGAGTAACAAGAATTCTCAGAAAGAAAAGGAATCAGAATAACAGAAATAAGGAAACTAAATCGGGAATCAGGAACCTGATTCTCATAAGATTTTGAAATAGAGTAAAACAAGAAACAGATAATGAGTTACTAAATTAACTCCTATACAATAAGAAACAAATAATGTCGAGATCTAATGCTCTTTCTTGCTATTAGTTTAATTATAGAGGACCCAAAAATCATCTTTAGGTATAACTGCAATGGAAACCAGGGATTTAGATTAATATAGAATGTTTAATATCATTTTTCCTGGTTTATAGCAAATTCATCCGTTGTTGAGAAAAATGTTGCAAAATTATCAAATTCTTAACTCCTTATTAGCAGCTAAACTAGCTGGCCTCTGGTATGTCGTGCACTCGAATTTTTAGTTACCTGTTTGTCACATGTGCTACCATTATTAATCCATTGAATCATGTAATGCTGACATCTTTTTTGCCCAACGTTGTTTAACAGGTTGTCATCCCATTACATCAACTCAAAGCTGTAAACACTTCCACAAGTAGAACAAATTCAGCTGAAAAATATATCCAGGTTATATCTGTCGATAGCCATGAATTTTGGTATATGGGCTTTTTAAATTATGCTGGAGCAGTAAAATGCCTGCAGGAGGCCTTACAAGCTCGCCACGTCCAATCTGTGTAAATTGTCTTCCACATTCCAATCTTACATATAAAAAAGACGGGCTTCCTCATATGAAGAACACATTCGGTGAAGATCTACTGTCCTTATGATTTGCATGTAAGTTTCAGAAAATTGAATTGCATGCTTGTGATGTCTTATTGTGTTATCCATGAAAAGGTATTACTTTAGGTTTTCGAATAAATGTATTGGATGCAGTATAGGGAATTGAGCCATCATTCGTCGTTGATTGGTGTATTCTAGGACAAAGCAGCACATTGTGTTGAAATATTTCTGGTAACTCTTACCATATATTTGCCAAGTTTACTATTCACATTCATATTCTTCTGTAATGGCCATAATTCATGGATGGAATTTGTCTTATATATGGAACTCTCTGAGATGGCAAAAATTTGAATGGCTACTTTTACTCGTTTGTTTGCCCTCGCACCTCTGTGTTTTAATTTATCTTGTGCGGATGCATTGTGCCACCTCTTGATAGTGGTTTTACTCTTTATTATACAATAATTAATACACCTTATATTATAGTCCATAATAAAGCAGAAATTTTGAGACTACAAGGATGTTTGGATGAGCTTATATGATTTGAAAATTATTTATTTTTAATTATATTAATTATAAAATTGTTATTATTATTTTATTCAAACATTAACATCTTATAAGTTGAAAAAATATATAGTTTAAAAGTCGTGTGTAGTTTAATGTCAATAAAACTTGGTTGTAGGCTCGTTGGTATGCAATTTGAATTTAGCATGACATCTTTTATACAATTAGTGAGCAAACAGGGTCTACCTACGCCCACACCATCATAGGCTTTGTTTGTCTCCACTTTGCAATAAAAAGTTAGATTGGACTGATTGGCTGTTGGATTATTGGGGTGATGTTTTTCATCATTCAGTGTTAATTGATCTAAAGTGTTAGATGAAGAGAGAGTATTGCACCAGATTTATCCAAACATTTCACCTTACAACAAATTGAGCATTTTCTTTGTGGTGTATTTCACTCCTCCCCCAATTATCATCCGAAACTATAAAATATACATTTTGCATTCTCCAACTAAGGAAAAATAATTCGTTTTTCAATTTTATTCCTCTTTGCAATATCATTTTGAAAATTATCGAAGTTAAAACAACTAATTTAAACTAAATCAACCATAAAATGGCACAGTCAAATTTTATACTTAAATTAGTATGTAAAATAATAATTTTTATTTAACAACTTAATTTCGTTCTTAATTATCGTTGTTAAATAACTAATATCAATTAATCATAAGGTGTGACTAAAATTAGTATTTTAACAATGGAAAAAATGTGTGAAATGAATAATTTAAATCTTGAAAATGATACAACTTCTTTAACTTTTCGACACTGACTAGATATCAACTCCTCGTATACTGGTTTCATAATTTTGCAAGAACTTATATTTTTTGATAGAGTCGCCACAATCTTGTTACTGCAATCCCCTTTATGAAGAGACATTTATTTTTCCCAAATTATAGGCCGTTTTGATGACTTTTCTTAGAAAGAGTTATTTCTCGCCTCTACATATTCTCTACTCACCTGTATGCGTCAGTTTCAGGTAAAAGGATCCTTGTTTTAAGTGTCTTCCAAGTTTTTTCCAGAATATATTAATTATCTAACAAATATTTATGGAAATTAAGAATGAAATTAATTTATTAGAAAAAAAATATAATAAACTAAATATAAAATTGAATCATGTCATCTTATAGTTGGTATAGTTTAAATTAATTACCATATAGGATCAAATTAAAATAAAATTTTAAAGTTGTAATATTTTAACTTCAATATATTCTCAAATTTATTAAAAAGATAAGTCAAATTAAAGAATAAATTATATTTTCTTAGTTAGAGGGAGAAAAACTTATATTTTCATTTTAATCCCAAATATATTGAAAATAGAGGTAAAATTAAAAAAAAAATTATATTTCTTAGTTAAAAAGTAAAAAAAACCAAGTATATATTTTTATACTTTGAAGGGAAAAAGTGACACCAAACATATAATTGAGGGGCAAAGTGAAACTCAATCTTTTCTTTTAAGTAGGTGTAGTATTTCATCATTATGAGTATTTATGTGTGGACATGGAATCCGTTTGGCCATTTTTGTGACTTGAACAGTTTTCCATTTGGGTGCAATCTGGATAGCAGTGAAAGAAATTATTTCAGTCTGCCAAACCAAACATGGCAGTAGTTACTGAAATTTGTGCTTTAGAGAATTATTAAAGACATTTAACAGTTTCCTCTCCAGAAATGGGACCCTGCTGATCTTTGCTTCTGCACCATTAAACCACCGAATCTAATCAAGGACCCTGTTTCTCTGCAACAGTCACATGCTTCCACTATACTGTAATGAATTCAAATTGTAATGAATTATCAATAAATAAATAAATAAAGAAGAATTCCAATTGTAGTGGTGTAAGATGGGATGTCAATCTTTATTTTTTCAGATTGAAAAATGGGTAGGAATAGATTAGTCAAATATATATATATATATGTATATATGATGTTTATTAAATTTGGTTTCCAATATAGAACTACTATACTAAATTAAATTGCATTAAAATAAGAAGAATTCTTACAAATTTCAGTTATTTGTGTAAATGAATTAAGTCGAGTCGAACAGTTTACAGTTTACAGTTTAAGCTTATTTGAAATTTTATCGAGTTCCAAAATTATGTTTGATTTTTGTTTGATTTTTAATCGAATCGAGATTCAACAAGATTTAATCAAATTGAATACTAATCAAACTCGATTAATATATATATTCTTTATTTTTTATTAATTGATTCAAATTCGAGTCTGAACTTTATATCTTATCGAATTAAAAAAAATGTTAAGTTTAACTTATTAAGTTAACGAATCCAACTCAAACGAGTTTTTAAAGATTGATTTTAAATCGAGCACGTATATATTTTAGTTTTTTTTTTCAACCCTAAGTCCTATTCATCTAGTAGGTTTTGAGTTGATTTATACTCTAACAAAGATAAATAATAGAATGAAGTCATTGCAAAATAAGAAATCTTAATAATGAAGGAAAGTTTAACAATTAAGAATTCTAGCTAAATAAATTAATTAAATATGTAGGTCTTTGAACGCAACAATTGCTTCTCTTCCCCAAAACAGCTCATATTTTATGATTTAATATATTATTTCATCTTATATTCTATTTATTGTATATTAAATATATAATATAAAATAAAATACAAAATTACAGTTGAGAATCTAAGATGTCCTCATCATCCCTTCAAAACGACAATCTATTGGTTCTTGCAAAAATTACAAAAGGAATTGTGAAGGAAAAGATGAGGGTATTTGTTTCTTAAATGTTTCTTCTCTTTGTGCTTGACCAATGGAAAAAGAAAGTTTGATTTATTAGGAATTTGAAAAGGCACATGTGAAATAATTTTATTTTATTTTATCAAATTTATGTTATATAAAGATTTTATTTTATTGTTACGAGATTTGGATAATCAGGTAAAATTAATGTCATATAGTTTATAGTAATTATGAATATCAATTTAAGGTAAGAGACTCCATTGTTGCTAAATGCTTACGGATGTGTGGTTATTTTAGTTCCTTCTCTTATTTGCTTATTTACTTTCATTTATTATCCCTATTAAAAAGAATATTTAATTAACAGCATTATCCTAAATGCACATTTTGAAGCTTGTGAACAATATAAAATTTTGGTTACTAATTTTAGGTGGGGGTGGTGTGAGTAGACTGTAATGGTTACTTTACAATTGAATGTGAATTATGCTTCTTAGTTGATTATTGTTTTTTTTTTTTATATTAATTTCAAAACGAATTATCATAAATAATTTTATTAAAAAAATATTTTATAAATTAAAATCGAATGCGTGATTTTGTGTGATTTTGAGCTGTGTAGAGCAGTTTTATGATTTTTTAACTTATTTGTTCTAAAACTTAAATAAATGAAAAAAATTATTAAATATTCATTATATCATAACAAAAATAGCCTTGAAGTTTTATGTCATATAAAATGATTGAAGAAAATATATTTATATACTTTATTTTTATCTAAAGATTATGTTTTGAGTGAAGTGAAGAGTTTGACAGCAACAAAACACTTGTAGAATACTTTGTCTGTATTATAGAATGTCCGGTCAGAGAATCTATTTTTAATGCATCATTATATTATTATATCATTATTTTTTATTTATTTATCATCTTTATTTTTTAAATTTTAAAAAGAGAAATTGACTCATTTATATAATATGAAACTACAAGAAAAAAGTGAAAAATAAGAAAAACAGAAAAAAGTTTGAAAAAAACTATATATATCAACGCTTCAAAAAATTTAAAAAAAATATTAAACTTTTTAAAATTGAAATTAAACATTAAGATGAATGAAAACTATATATATATATATAAATATTAATAAATTTAAATTTACATATATTAGCGATGTTGTTTAATTTACTCAAATCACAAAATCATATAAGACAATATGATTTGATTGAGTTTTTAAATCATAATTTATACTGTAATTCAAAAAAAAAAAATTAATATCGTGTATTGCGAGCGATTTTTTTTTTTTTAAATTTCATGATCAACCCTATTTGTATCATGATAAACTTAAACCTAGAAATTTGTGCTCTTGAGATCCCCTTGCATTCACCCTAAAAAATATTAATAAAATAATTTTTTTCTTTTTGATAAATGAATATCTTATACATTTAATATATCAAACTCTCTACAATTATTCACAAAAAATAGACACTCATCACAATATAGATCATAAGGAAAAATCCTCCAAAAGAATAGGGTCGTTCCATCTATTAGGGATCGCCCACCAGGCAATATTCTGAGCCAAATCATTATATGTTTTTTATTAATCTTTGCAAATTTCCAAGATACCCTTCTCGCCACCAAATTCCTAGCCAAATGTATGTAGATCTCTGTCAGCCAACTTGGAAGAATATTATTGTTGCCCAAAACTTTCAATGATCTCAATTGCATCTTCTTTCAATGATTCTTAAGGACCACTTGATTAGCAATCTTAATTGCTACATTTGCACTAAGTTCCTTGTCTCCATAGACCAAGCACATAGAATTTGTCTTTTGTGATTTGTAAATACAAGAGTCACTTGACCCGATCCTTTTTTTAAAAGTTGCATCTAAGATTACCTTAATCCAATCAAAATATAGAAGAATCCATGATAAAAAGTTTTTTCTTGACTTTGCACAAAGGATCTTTATTGAGTTTTCCAATGTTTTGAAGCAATTTCTTCAATTGTATTGCTAATCTTGAGGTAGTCTATTTCAACCTTTTGGTGGTGACATTTATTTTGCCAAAATCAGATTTGTTCCATTGTTGTCATAGAGAAAACGAGGATCCCTTTTGCTCCTCCCCTAAAATTAAAACATCTTCATTAGATGTCAGTAAAAATTTAATCCAAGTAAAAATAGATTAATGTTCAAAGGGTGCTAATTTGAATTGTTATTTCGACTGCCACCATATAATGACTGCCAATGGACAACTTAGAAAAATGTGTTCCCTAGTTTCTGCTTGATATTGACAAATAAAACATTCGTTGAAAATATTATAAAAGTATTTTTTTCGCGGTTTCTTTTGTAGGAACAAAATTGCTAAGAATCCTCCAAAAAAATTAAAAAATAAAAATTTAAGGTTTTGAAAAAAGCACTCACTCATATGTTGACTTCATGGTGAATTTTCCTAATGGAGAGGGAGCCCCTATAAGTCTTGTCATATTCCACATTCTGTGGACGTTTGATTTTGAGAATTTCCTTGACAACATTAATTTCTTGGAAAAATATTGTTTAGATTATAACAAAACCAAAATTAAGCAAAATCTTTTTAAGCACATTCCATTCCACTTTATCATATGCTTTGATCATGTCATCTTTAATTGTCATAGACCCTGTCGACATTTCTTTCATGCAAGTAGTTCATAATCTCCTTAACAATAACAATATTATTATAGTTGAAAATTGGATTGGGTTTACTACCCTTAACTCAATTAATATCCATATTTAATTGAATGTCTCTACAATCTGAATATGATTGAGTTTCCTAGTTGGATTGAGATTTTATCTTGAGTAGGAATATATATATATATATATATATATATATATTTAATCCTCATTCAACATAAATATATATTTCTAATTTTCATTGAACAGAGTATGTGAATGAACGTAATTCTTCCAAAACTCTTTTCATATCTTTTCTAAAATTTCTCTCTACGTTCTTCCTTGGAGCATCACCATATACTCCAAGAATTTGAGGTGTGTAATTGAGTGAATAACTCTAATAGTTATTCACCACCGACGAAAAAGGTATATTTGTGGTTTGATCAAAAGAAGACTGGTAGACGAGCTTGATTCGAAATACATGGATCAACAATCTGCTGTGTATAGATATACTCGATTCACATTAATTATATGAATATTTAATTAATATTATATTATTGATTAATTTTCTTACAATTATTAATCCTGTAGGACAAAAGTTACTTGTAAATTAGAGTATTTTAGTAATAGTTTTAAATACATTAGAGTATAAACTTACAGGCCGAAAATGGTCCACTTAAAGAGCCGTATCAACGTTTGGGATTAAAGCAATGAACATATGGTAAAAAACTTTAAGCATGTGACCACTTGAAAAAAAATCCTTTACAGCATTTATGACCCATTGCCCAACAATATCCCAATATGTCTAAAATAATAAACCTGGCTGGTCTAGTACTTTCAGTTGAACTTATGGAAAAAAAAAAAGGGCATTTTTAATTTCCTAATCATTTGAAATGGAGCATAAAAAATTGTTATCATCATATACTTGTCTATAAATGAGGTTTTTCAAAAAGATTCATGAGAATTCTCGTTTCAACATTTTTATTGAGAATATAATTTTATATTAGTTTTTTGTGTGAGAAGTAAAATTATGTTTATATGAATGAATGAAAATAAGAATTTATATAGGTTTGGAATTGAGATTATATTCGGTTAAGTAGTTTTGAAAGAATTTTAAATACGAAAGTACTTGATAGAAATAAAATTATGCTTGTTTATGTAATATACAATATCATTTTTTGTTTTTTAAATTTTGTGTTGATAGTGATGGGGTTCACTCAAATATTTAATTTAGACATGATAATTTGAAAGGTAGTGAATCATATTGAAGTGATGTAGTTTGAAAATAATTGTATATTAATTAAATAAAAGTGATAGTGATAAAGTTCAATTCGAATATTTAATTTGTAAAATTTGTAAGTTGTGAGTTCCACTAGAATAATATAGTTTGAAAATAGGAATATATTAGTAAGTATAATATTAGTGGTGGGTCCTACTAATATAATTTGAAGTGAAATGATGAGAATAATGATTACAACTAATGTAGGTTATACATAGAGTTCGAAATTAGAATTACAGATTTGAGATGTTATCTTTTGTGGGGAAATGAGAATATAAAATGAATATTTTTATTAAAATAAATCAAATAAATATGATTTCAGATTTTGAAATAGTATAAAATGAGAAATGAGTTTTGGAAATGGAAACATACAATACAAAGCTCGGATTTTGAAAGAGATGTTCAAAAAAAAAGTTCAGAATTCAACCTCAAGTTGATCTCTGCGAAGGACCCAATTTCCTGCACTTTTTTGGGTAGGATCTCTATTTCGAATATTTTCCAAAAGGATAAAAAGCTTTTTGGTCTTAGTTTGGACATGGCCAAAATGAGATTTGTTCCACTTTTTTTTTTTTTAATGAATTTTGGACTTCTTCAATATGACAAAGAGTTGAAATTTGGAGAATTTCGACATGAATTTCCTTGCATTCTGCACTACACCCTAATAAGAATGGTTCTGGTCCATATTTGCTCAAAGCGAAATGGTTTGGGCTGATTGTTGGATTCATCTGTAGTATATAAGGAAATAGGTTTGTGATCATATGTGCCCTTTTATTTGACCAAGTGAACGGAAACCCTAAAATCACCATATGGAATACCAAATTTTATAACATTACACCAAATATAGTGTAAATTTTTGTTCAATGCAACACCAAATGTTATATCAAATTTGGTGTAATGAACAATGTTGCACCAAATTTGACGTAACATTATTCATTTATACGGTGTAAATTTAGTGTAATGCATATATCCTTATTTTGCCCCCAAATTTGTTTTACTCTAAATTTTAATTTCATTTGTATCATATATTGTGTATTTAATTAATTTATAATTTAGTTTTATTTATTTAATTTTAATTTAGTTATTATTTTGCAATAATATTTGTAAAAATTAATTATAATAATTAACAAATTATTAATTATAATATTTTTTTTATTGTGATATTAATTTTAGTGTTTATTTTGGTAATATAATCAATAAATATAAAATTAATTATATAAAAAAATATTTAGTAGAGTTAGTAGTAACCATATAAGTAATTAAATAACTATATAAATAAATAAATTGGTGTTAATTGAAAAATAAAAAAATATGAATTAAAAATTTATTTAGTGTAAAATTTAATATAGTGTGTTAAAAATAATTTAGATCAAATTACACCAAAATTTCATATTTGGAGTAAAATTATAACTAATTTGGTATTATAAGTTGGAGATACTTGTGCTTTACTTAATCCAATCAATACGTCCCTAGATGAACAAGCAAAATCCTTACCTCCTCTTTTTTCCCACCTAGCTAGTAATGTCATTGAAGTCACATGCAATTAGCCAAGATTCTTGGAATGCCCCATAAATTTGTCAAGGGTGTTCATTTGGTATCCACGCATCAATTTCGACAAGCGAAAATATCATACGGAATATCGAATCGAATCATTCAATTTTGTCTGATAATTAACAAAACAATTTCAGTATATTGGTTGGTATTTAGATAATTAATTATTTTTTTTAAAATAAGAAATATTTAAAAAATTAAATATTAAAATTATAATTATATTTTTCATTTTTATTAATTTTTGACAAGTAAAAAGAATAGTATAAAAATAAATAATAGAATAAAATATGTATATAAAAATAAAATATAAAAATATATAAAAATAATATTTTAATATTCGGTACAATTTAGTAAATTGAACCAAAAATCGAATAACGAAATTTTATAAGTATCAAAACCACGAATCGAATTTTTCGATTTAATTTCAATACATATTGAATTTTCAATTTCGATTCGATTCTTTCATTTTATAACGAACACCCCTGAAATTTATCTAAGATCTTCCTAAAACTTATATTTTAACAAAGGGTTCCACAGTCCATAAACTCCTAAATTGCAATTGTTGTGAAGGAACATCAGAGAAGACAATTGCAATGGAACAAAAACATTTAATTATGTATAAGCACGCACACACACAGACATATATATACATATATACATATATATATATAGATATATGTATATATGTATATATGTATATATATGTCTGTGTGTGTGTGTAAGGCTAAAGAAATCATTGCTTCCAAGTGAAAAAGATAGAGTTAAAAGAAAATTTTGTATTTTGGAACCCATTGTAACAAAATTTTGACCAATGTCAAATTATCTTGGGAAACTATGATCTCTTGTATCTTGTTTAAGTCACAAACACTATGTTGTGTTGAACCAAAATTTGGATCAGACTCATTTTCCATCTTTCTTTTTTCTTTTTTCTTTTTTTTTTTTTTTTTTGTGTGTGGGTTTACTAAAATTCACAATCATTAGTTATTTTAGATTTAAATGAGTATTATTTAGAAGATCACAAATTAAGTTACTACTAAAAACAATTATTTAAACGTGAACCCTACTAATTTTTTTTTCATACAACCAGTTTGGACTGCATCTACAAAACCATCTTACTGATTCAAGATCAATTTAATGGGTGTTCTGCAGGTCCACTTCGAATCAGGGATGACAATACTTCTAGTTTTGGTCGGCTTTGATTGGACATGATACTCAATTTGTTAAAATTTTTAAAGCTCGGATAGATTTATTAGACCCACTTTATAATCTTAAAAATATTAAAAACTATACTTTTTAAAAATAATTATATTAAAATTTTCTAAAAAAAATCATATAAATATATATAATATGACTTTTTTAAAAAATATACATAAACGGGTCGGGTCGGATTTGAAACTGAAAAACTCAATACCCAACTTCAAATTCATTTATATTGTTAAAACTCGCTTCAAGTAGAATAAATTTGAGACGGGTTCGAGTTTAGACCGACTTCATTGTCATTTTTAATTTGAATCTACAGTCTTCTTATTTACATAGATTGAACCATCAAGAATTTGATTTTTTAATCAGATTTTATTTCGAATTTAATTTATTCCAAATATCACAATCTTGTGATTTCCATTACAAAATTTCATAATTATATCCTTCCGTGGCTACTACATAATGCATACAAGTTTAGGTATGATGTGTGTTATCAATAGTGTGGGTTATAAATTAATAATGGAAGGGATCAATTGTCAATAGTACTTTTTGTATGGGTAAGTAATATAATTCCAGAACATGATTTTAACCCCATACCCTATTTCAAGTTTCAAAATGTAGATTTTCTCGGAGTTTTTAGTCTCATTTTAATTTTCAAAACACGTTGTGAAGACAAAGAGGAGAAAAAACCTCAAAAGGTGGCCATGGTCAGGTCAAATTCGAATTCGCCCCACTTAGTTTGAAGTGATTATGCAGGTATTTAGATGAATAATAGATGTTAATTATTTAAATTTAGTCAAATTCAAAATGGGTAATAGACCATAGTGAACCCACACCATAATTATATATATATATATATATTTTAAAATATAAAATATATTTAATACTAGTCTAAATATTCTTCTTATTTTGTATATATATTTTTTAAAAATATAAAATATATTTAGTACTAGTCTAAATATTCTTCTTATTTTGTGATGGAATTTGACACATAGTTTTCTCTCGCAATATTCTCTTCACATGAATCCTCGTTAATGCAATACTTTTGCTCTAATTTTTGTGTCGAAACTCAACCTTATATAATAAAAATAAATCAATTGCTGATAAAATATCCTACTTTTTTTCTACAATATGTTGATTTTATTCGAATGTACAAGAATAAACTCCAATCTCTAGGGGTTAGTTTTGAATTAACTGTAAGTTTGAAGTAAATATAAGGTTAAAGATTTTCAGTAGCAGGTTGGTGGATTCAAATTTGGACTCAATCGAGGGGGAACGAGACTAGACGAATCTCGAGTTCAATCTCTTTTTGAAGGACGAATCTCAGATTTGGCAAATCTATTTTAGACTCACCCCTTATCATGCCTAACATTTATCATCACACACAAATTGTGATATGTCAACCAAGATGGTAATCAATGGAGAATGTTTGTGGCTTTGTCTCTCCCAAACTGTTTGAAATTCACAAGAAATAATACTCCTACTCTGCAATTTAAATATTTCTTTGGTGTAGTTCACAGATTTGAGAAAGTCTTTTGGATGCATAAATGAACAAATCAATTATTTTTAAATATTATTGAATTATTCGTAAATGATAACAAATATTAAAAATTGAAATAATTTATAATGTCAAATTTTGTAAATGAAAAATTGATATAATAAACTAAACATCAAAAGAATACAACTATGATGTTTTATTTGTAGTAAAGAAAACATCCAATTGTGAACAACGTGAACATATATATATATATATATATATATGTGTGTGTGTGTGTGTGTGTGTGTGTGTGTGTGTGTGTGTGTGGCATCATTGGAATTGTACAATATCCATTATAGTCCTTATTCTTCCATGATTGTATATCACAAAGCATGGTCCATAAAAAAAAGAGGCCATTCCAACCATAAAAGTCACGAAACCCTATTATGATAGCAAGAGCATGTTTGGTTTCATTTCCAAATACCAATTTTTTTTACTATTTAAAATGTTAAAAATACATTTATTTTACTTTTTTTTTTCAAAGTTAGAATGAAATTAAGTGTATTTTCAGGTCTTTTAATATTTTATGTCTTTTCATATAGAAAACATTAAAAAATATATATATTTTTTTATTTTTAAACTTATAGTCAACATAGACAAATAAACTAATTCATACATATTTTTTTATACAAAAATCTACTTTTAAAATATAGAAAATATAAAAAATAAGATTGAAAATGATATCAAAGGATTCTAAATTTGCCCCATATATATATATATATATTAATGATATCAAAGTATATATATAATATATCATCATATTATGAACTATTGGTTGATGTCATGTCAAACCTTAGCTGTAATGAAATGAAAAGTTGAAAAGAAGGATGAAGGTGCAGAAGGAGCAGAAGGAGACAGAAACAAAATAGGAGACAAAACACATGAAAACAATTCTTGTTTCATTAGGGGGTAGGATTTGTAATTTGTTGCAGTTGTTGCATTAATGGGGGGCCAATGTTGACATGGTTTGGGGAAAAGGGCAAATGTTAGAAATGGGAAATCAGGGTTGCCTTTTTTTGTCTTGTCAAAATCCCGTGCCCTTTTTCCCGCAATTCTCTCACTTTACAAAAAAACCACACAAACATAACTCTTAGAAAAAAATTTATATGAAGGGTATGAAAACATTGAATATTGAATATCATGTTACTGTCACCCACTAGTGAAATTTACATGACACGACATAATTTTTATCATTTGATATTTTTAAATTAAATGCATACAAAAATTTTCGTAATTATTTTTAAAAATATCATTCAACATTTTTAACTTAAATGCTCGAACACACACACAAACACAAAATGATAATGAGAGATTTTGAAGAAAACGATGTTTTTCAATTAAACTCGTACCTCACTTTTATCTTGTTTAATATTTATTAGAGTACTTGAACAAAATTAGAGGGTGTTTGTCAAACCTTATTTAAAGTACCTTATAAGATGTTTTTAAAACTTATAAAATGTTAAATTTTATTTTAAAAATAAGTTGTTGAAGTGTTTGAATAAAATAAGATTATAGAACTTTTAAAATGTTAGTAATGACAATTTTATAATTAAAACTGTAAAAATTAAAAAAAATTATTAAAATAAAATCTTAATTTAAAAATAAAATGGGATGGAGGTTTTTTTTTTTTTTTTGAGTTTATAAGCTATTAAATAGTTTTTTTTTATCTTATAAATTTTTTTAGAAAAAAATTACCAAACACTTTTTAAAAGTTTATAAACTTTTAAACGGCTTATCAGATCAACCAAACACCCTCTTAATAAGTTCGACTCGTCTTTATATATTTTTACATATTTTATCAGAAAAAATAACTCGAAAAGAGTTGGAAATAACAAAAATATAATGATCGGAATATATCAAGATTATAGTTGAAAATGATATAATTTTCACCTGCTTAGGAGTACTTGGGTCAGGTGTACCATGGATAACCAAACTTGTGTGGTTAAACCCAACTTGACTTAGTTAGCCTTTCACTCCCAATCCAACTAATTTTTTGTCAATGACAAACAAATTGTATTTAACTAATGGTTTGTATGGATTAAAATTTAACTAAAATATGGTGTAATTATATATTGATCCAAGTCCAACAAAAAGGATATATAGGGCCGATCTATATAGTTCTCAATGTTTATTTAAGCCCAAAGTGGGCCCGTTGGCGATTATGATAGTCAAAATTATTTGTTTCAAACCCTAAAAATTATTTTTATAAAAAAGAGCATCTATTTGTTTCAAGAATAATAATAATATGGAATTACTTGAACTTTCATTGTGATTATGTCTTCAAACATTCTTGCCACTCTTTAAATTCTTGCTTATTTTGTAGTAGGATACACAATTGAGAAAGAGAACAAGCAAGATTTCCAAATTTTGAGTGCAAAAGAAGGTGGTGATCTTCTTGCAAGCACGAGCCATTTGAGTTGTGTGAAAAAAAGATAGGGTTTCTGTGCAAGCACGTTGGTTGTGCGAGTGCGGAAGAGAAAGGGTATCTCTTGTAAGCGTGGAAGTTGTACAAGTGCAAAGCAAAAGCAATGTTTTCATAATATAATCGAAAAGGTTGGTTTGATCGAGAATCGATAGTCGGCACGATCCGATTAACTGTAAAAAAATATAATGTAGGTTGACCTTATCATAATCGATTAAATTGATAAAAAAATCGATCAAGAACCGATCAAAATCAATTTTATATTTTTTTATATATATTTTTTAATAGTTTAAACTTGATATTTGATTATATGTATGTGATTATTTGAATTTTGAACTTTGTTAAATGTATTTTTTAATTGATTATTTATTTATTTTTACCTTTAAAATTTTATACATAACAATTAGTGTATTATATTACTATTTTACATAATATAACAAAAAATATAGTCAATTTTTATTGGAGCGATCAGATCAATTGAACTGATGACCAATAACAAGATCGATTTGATTATTGTTTCGATTATGAAAATACTGAGTAAAAGAATGTTTCTTTTTAAAATTAAATCTAAACATTAATTCATCAGCAAATTAATAGGTTCGAAAAAAATAGATGAACCCATTATAATAAGATTATCAGGATATTAGAATAACAAAAATTAAAGAAAACTAAACCCTTTATGATTAACGACATAAAAACAATTAAAAAAATCAAATAATTAATTTCATTTTATTTTTCTATCCTTCCCTCTTCTACTTCTCTTTCTTGCCGTTCCCTCAATTTTCTGTTTTCTAATCTCCTTCCTATATTATGCACACCAATGGAAGCATATAAACATCAAGGCAGATTAAATGAGTCCTTGAGAAATGCAAAAGTCAAATCAAATCATGCGATATGCATTAAGTTTTTGAAGTAAGGTTAGTGAGTATAAGAAAAGATGTGAAATATAAATAAATTATAAAAATAAAAATATTTTTATAAAAATGAGTAAGATAAATATATTTTTTATTTTTAAATAATAAAAAATGAAATGATTCTTTTTAAAAATAAAACCAAACTCACTCTAAATTTTTTATTATTAAGTATAAGAGGAGAACAACCTTTTTTTTTTTTTTTTTTTATTTGTAAGAAAACATAGTGACAAGACTTACAGGTACCCTCAAAGGTGTTAGCACAACAGTCTACGAACCACAAATTGTGGTGGCATTCCTGTATGTAAGAAATGGACATTTTTGCGTATGATTAATTTTGACAGAAAGTGGGTTAAATGGCCAAACTGGGGCAGGCTCCAGCCAAACATCATTGCACAGTTGAGGAAGTGTTACAGACAGTGGGAGTGACATTTTTTTGTCCATTCATATCTGTCTCTATGCTGCTGCTCCAACCACAACAATTTATACTCTCCACACACACACACACACACACACACATATATATATATATATATATCTTTGTTTTTATTTTTGTCCAATGGCACTGTCAATTCGTATGTATCTCAATTAATTCACTTTTGTGGGATAAAAAAAGAAATACGATCAATAAATTATCTAGTAATAATTTTTTTTAAAAAAGGATAGTGATTGGTTATTCAATTTCTATACAAATGATTCGAACTCATGACTATTAAAATCTTAGGTGGAATAAACTTAACGACAAACTACATTGACTTATCGATATATTACTTAATAATAATATTGAAATTGTCATTTATTATATATATTAAAATTTTATTTTATTAGAATAATAATCTTTATATGACAAGAATTGTTTTAAGTCATAATTTACATAGTCGTCATAACATTCTTTTAACTCAAAGGTAAACAGTCTAATTCCAAGTAATGAATTTATTAAAAAAAATTATATATGATCTAAATTTATGCATCACACGTTTTCCTCTACATTTAGGTGAACTATTTGTACCATACTTTAAAATTTGGTGAAAAATAGGAAAAGTATGAAAAAAGTAAAGCAGTTAAAAAAATTAAGTGTAATAATAAAATATTAAATTGTAACATCAAAATTGTCACTATTATTTAATAAATTATTATAATAATAATTTTTATAAATTTAATACTAATAATAATTATTTTTAAATTATTATATAGTAGCAATTCAGTGAAAATACAAATATTCACACATCATTGTGTTAGTGGTAACACAAATATTATCACATATTATTGTGTCAGTTTTTATTATCATTATACATGTGTCACTAGTTATCAACATATATAATTAGTCATAATTATAATATTACATTTAACTTCTTTTCATTAATATTATTTTCTTCTTGTAATGTTATCATTTTGAGTGAATATATACTTTCCTCGATATATATGGTCGTAGAGTTTCTACATATATCTAGAAATAAATTAAAACAGACTCCTGGTTTTGTTTGCATTCAATCCGATAGTTTCATTGTTTTCGAAAAATAAAATCAAACATTTAAATGTTGAAACATTTAAAATCATTTTCATTCTTTCCAAAATATTACAAAAAAATCATACTCATTATTGTACATAAACATACACACCTATATATTTATATTATACTCTATATATATTTAAATCATCTTATTAATAAAAAATATATATTTACATAATTTAATTATTATATTAATTTAAAAATAATATATAATAATATAAAATTATGATAGGACACCATAAACCAAACAAAATATAAAATTTACAATGAAAAACAGAAACAACTATATCTTTCTCAACTAAAATCAAACATATACCATAATTTCTCATATATTTTTAAATAGTAAATCTTCTCATTCTTACGGAAACATTGAAAGCGGAGGCAAATTAACTCCAAACAAAGGCCTAGTCATCGTATGTATTCTGTGTGTATGTATACGTACATATATGTAATTACAGAGATGGCCTACATATATTCTCCTGTATATAAACTACACTGGTTTCCTTCCAGCTGACAGGAGTGTGTGTTTTGTGTGTGTGTGTGTGTGTTTTGCAGTGTCAGCTCAGCACGTCAAGTCATACGTCTCTCCATCCTCATACCGCTGCTTTAAGGGATCACATGAATCCCGTCAGTCCCGGGACCCTGCGGCCTGCACCACCAATTTGCAAAACATCACTCTATTTTCACACCTAAAGTTTGTCAAACAGGATAAGTTAACGTTGGGTTATTTGTTTTTTACTTCCCGTAAAGTTTTCATTTTTGGCATTTATTTTTCTTAAAGTTAAAGAGATTTTTGTATTATCCCCCTTTCTACTAAGTTGTATTTTTTTTCCTTTTTTTTTTTTTGTCAAAAGTTCTATTAAAAGTTTATTTGAAAACTAAAATGCTCCTATCCCCGTGCTTTTGAAAAGAAAAAGGCATAACTTTCAAAAGACAAGAAAAAGGTATAACTTTTTTAAAAGGTTAAGGTATAAATCTTTTGAAGAAAATGAATGAGGAGATTAAAATTTATATTTTAAGTTTCTTCAATAACGTAAGAGTATAAATTTATTTTTTCATACATAAAAGGATAATAATAAATTCATAATTATAAAGTTTGTTAACAATTATCAAATGCATGAATTTCATAGTGAAGCAAGATATCTAAGTTAACTAGGAAGGCCATTGTAATATTTAGTTTATTTTTCCATAAAAAAACAAAAGGGGGTTATTTTCGAATGTCTTATTTTGTTATAGATAAATAATAATGGTTACTCTATACATTGTTGAACCTCATGATTTAAACTTTGATCTCATATTTAGTTTTTAAGAAAAATACATTTTATATTTAATAAATATGACTTAGACTTTAATCTTGATCTTTCACTTTGTTTTAAAAAAATTATGCATTTCAATAGCTAACTTTTGAATTAATATGTGTTGTTTTCTCACACTAAAATTAGTGTATTCTCTTTAGTTATTGAAAGGGCAAAATTCATGATTTTTTTTATTTTCTTCTCAAAATTCATATCAATTTTTTAGGTTTTGAAAAGGTATTCTCATATATAAAAATTAATCAATATTATTCATGCCCTTTGACCTGACACGAAATAGCAAATGTTCGTCCAACAAGTATTGTTCGTTTTGATTGTCCTTATAATTTTGTCTTGAAAAAGGCTCCGTTTAGGGGAGATGAACTGGCATGCGCCTCTTTGAGAAGAGGGGCTGACCCCTAGTTTATAAGCCACAACCACCCGCATGTTAATTTGGTAAGGGATGAATCCTTACTCAACATAAGTCCTCCAATATATGAGTGAACTATATGCGTGGGGAGCTGGTGTGGGATTCCCTAACATATGGGTGGACTATGTAAGTGGAGAGCTGGTGTGAAATTCCCACAGACGGCACCAAATTGATGATACACAAGATGGCAAGCGTTTACTTAAAAGGTATTGTCCGTTTTGGCCGACCTCTCAATTTTATCATGAAAAAGACACCTTTTGGAGTAGAGGGGTTGACCCCTCGTTTATAAGCCACAAACCATCTGTGTGTTTATTCAATGTAAGATGAATCTCTCATCAACATAAAGTTGGGAGCATGTGGGTGGACTATGTGAGCACGGAGCTGGTGCGGGATTCCCATAGACGGCACCAAAAGTCTACCCAAGATATATTGTCCGCTTTGATTTATTTCATGATTTTGTCTCGAAAAATACGCCTCTGTGGAAAGAGAAGTTGACCCTCATTAATAAATTACAAATCATCCGCGTGCTCGTTCGATATGAAATGAATCAATTTCCACTAAGCCAATACTAAAATAATATTTCATATATATTCTATAAATTTTATTGCCATAAAGAGTAGTCCTTAGTCCGTCTAACAAAAGGATTTCTTGGTTCTCACTGAGTGACATGCTATATGTAGAGAAGAATATTACTTTATCAATTTAGTGTACAATTAAAGAGAGTTTTAAAATTTGTGTTTTAGTTTCACAAAATTTAAAGATAACTCTCATTAATTTTTTGAAAATAATGGATTGTTTTCATGTGTATTATGCTAGGCTATTTCTATCACTAAATAAAATTTCGGTAGAATTTTTTACCAGGAAAGTTTTCACCAAAATTTAAACCTAAAAAAAAAATGAATGTCAAAAAACAAAACTTAAAAAAAAATTGATGCAAATAACCCATAAAAAATGTGTTAGAATTTGTTGTCATTTTAATTAATCAAGTAAATCATTTATCAGATTCGTGAATGTTCTAATTAATATTATGATATCAGTTAAAACATGAACACAAATGCACATCAGAAATTAAAATTGACACCAATAATTTTAACGAGATTCGAATATCAAATATCTTACTACTCGAGACCACGCTCAAAGAGAATACAATATACTATTAATAAAGAAATTACATAATACAATAATAGGATTTATAAAATAAAATAAAAAACTCCTTCTTTGTTTTGATATCATTCTTGTATTGTTCTACTAGTAAACTTGTTTGCGAGATCCCCTTACCTTGAATCTACTTCGTTGAAATCCCTTCAATGAACTTCTTCAGACAGCAGAGTGTCTTCTCCCGAAAACTCGCCTAGGATGTTCAGTGGCAATGTTCCAATGCCATTTGGAACATGGTGTTTTTATGAATGATGACTTCTGGCTTGGAATCTACTGCTCTCTTTTAATAATTTTCTATGAAATCCACGGTTTAAACTGATGGAAAAATGTGTTTAAATACACATCTTTCAATAGTTTAATTTCTAATTAATTACATAGAAAATTACATAATCTAACACAAAAAAATTCTTTAACATAATTTTTCTATGTTTAACAAAATATAGAATTACAATCATATTCCTACTCTAAATTACAAGAATCGAGTTCTTCAAACTAGGTAGGAAATTCGGTGATTTGGATATAGAAACTTTCTTAAATCTTGATTCATTCGGATAAGACAAATGCAAGATCAAATATTTCCTCCAATTGGTATAAATTTATTTGGAGATATCTTGAAATTTTATTTTTATAAATTTCTCAAACTTATCTTTAATAAATTTATCTAATATGAAAAGTATGTAAAGTTTTAATCCTATAAGAAAACAAATATTTAAGAATTAATTTTGTATTAAAAATCATGTAAACATGAAAACTCAACTCACCATTTGTAAAAGATCCAATAAAATCAATTTTTGTTTTGTACAAATAATGTCAACAATTAATTAAGTCACAATTTAACAAATTGATTTACCCAAGGGATTTAATTAGAGGTTTTCACTGCTCATCAAGCACGCCTTGTAGCTAGAATAATATAGCTCGAGCTTAGCCGGTTGACTAATAATCCAAAAGTTAATGGGAAAATGCCGAATAGATTAAGCATGCTCTAAAGTTTTAGTTGCATTCTTGAGTTTAGACAAAAAGTTGGAGTGTATTATATACATCTAATCATTAGATTTTGTAGCCTAAAATCAAAAGGGCTTAGAGGGAGATATGATAATTTTGTTTTCTGAAAACTAGGAACTTGCATAGTTTTTTTAAAATTCGATTTAACAGATTATATGTATTGCGTCGTATAAGAGTTATAGAGCTCATTTATCTTCATTTTTAGATTTGTTTTTATTTTTTAAAATATTTTTATAGTTAAAAACAATTTTATAGATTTTCATAAAAAAAAAAAAAGTGTTTAGATTAAATATGTGGAAATATTGACTATACAAGTATAAGAATGGAAAATATATTTGATTTATAGTTTTTTATGTGTAAAAAGATGTGATTGGTTATGATATTTTTTAAGAAATAGTTTTAATATTATAATAATAATAACAATAATATTTTGAATATGAAAGTGATAATTTGTGGGTCCATTATTAATTTGATGCGGATATCATTAATTTTTTTAATATCACATCAATATTATATGAATAGAAAAAAAATATTTATTAGTGAATTTTAATTTTTAAAATTAATCAAATATTGATGATGTGCATTCTATTGTAACAAAATATAGATTATAGGTTGGAAACCGCATTTAGAAGCCTAGAAATGGCCATTTTTAATTTATAATTTGACTGAAAAGTCTTAGAAATGAAAAAATAAATCTGTTGAAAAGTTGGTAAATACATATATTATTAACTTTTCATATAATAAAATTTTAAAAAATACCTTCTAAAAATATAAACAAACAGCTCAATGTTAACCAAACATGCACAGTTTAACCCAAACAAAGGGCCGTTGAGACATAACCAATATCAAATCGCATGGTCGAACATAACTATACTAGTATTTTTTTTAGCAATTATATTGGCCCTTGTCCTATAATCAAAGAGGTTGGCATTTTTTATCTTTTAAAAATAGCCTTTAGCAATTTAAGTACTCTAAATTTTAGTTTTTTTAATTTAAAGATAAATTTCATCAAAAAATATAAAATGACCAAAAAGTATCATGTGTCTGTCACACAACCATCTCGCTTGGGAATTTTTTTTTTTTTTTTTGAAGGAAATTAGCATATGTTGTGCGCGTGCGAACTCAAAATGCACTCCCTCTTAATTTACAGGACTCCAAGAATAAATTATAGTTTTATTGACAAAGAAGCCCAAGAAATGTGATGTTTTGAAGAAAAAAATTAAATTCAACCTCACTTATATACTTAAAAACATACTTAAAACCATCCATTTCTCCAAATTATAAAATTTGGACGTAGCACGACATCCTTAGTTCAATACTTTATATTATGTATAATTAGTTAAAAATAATTATGATATTTCAAATTTAAAATTAATAATTGGCATGTGATTTTATCACTTTTTGAACCAATTTTATAGAAAAAATTTTGATACATTACGGACCATTTAATTTTAACTTGAATTATATAAAAATAAACTATAATAACTCTAAACTTAATTATATAAAAATAGACTATAATAACTCTAAACTTTACTTAAATTTGCTCGATAAATTCAATCTTTGTTACCATTGTGAATCAAATCTCATTCAAATCTCACTGTCCCCCAATCAAAGGTGTAATTCTCTAGCACTGTAATTTCCCTACTTTATTCAAAATACGTATAAATATGGTTTTGGAATGAGGGATACATAATATTATATATATATATATATATTTTAAGTTGAATATGGGGTAGATTGCTGCCAACTACGATAAAAATGTGAGTAGAAGATAGCGACTGCACAAGATAAAAAAGAACCGGAAAAAAAAAAAGAATAAGAAATGAATAATTGTAATATAATTTTAAATTAAACTAAAATACTTTAAATTTGAAAACTTATATATATTTTGTCGAAGCCAAGCCTAAATTTTTTTAATCCAAACCACACGTGCACGTCGGGTTGGAATTTCTGTGACTGAAGTGACAATTTTAGTTCTTTGAGTGTAGTAAAATTAATAATTCTAATTCTATAAATTTATTGAAAGTGACAATTTTAATACGCATGTGCAAATTTTTCCACCAAACTGAAAAAAATTCATAATTTTAAAAGTTATGTGTCGGTGACGTGACTTATTTTGTCGAAATTTAAAATTTTCAATCAAATTTATTTTTAAATTAAAAAAAATTAAAAAAAAAATATATATTTAAATTATCAGTAGCTATTTTTAAATAATGAAAAACGTCATCCCTCTAAGGTGGAGGATTAAAACTGCAATTTTGCCTAACTATATTTATTTTATAATTGGCATTCTACTAAAGTGCAAATCAAACATACGGTAAATACCCATCATAGAATGAATACTTCATTTATTACAATACATAATCACAATTTTAATTTTTTCGAGTAACTTTTTACAAATATTTTTTCTTTCAAAATTTTGATATTACAAATCATCAGATCCTAAAAACCATTATGTTATTAAATAATATCTATTGTTTAGTTAAGAGACTAATTAATTAAATTATATTTTTATTTTTATATAAGAAATTAATAAAAATATATTTAAAATTAAAAATACTGAAAATATAAAAATAAATATAAAAATAAAACCCGAGAATACTTGATTGATTTGGGTTGGATCAAACAAGATGTATATAACTAATTTCCCAAGAAAATCTTATCCCACAGTATAATAGGGACAGAGCAACATTAATTAAGGTTGACGCACTCTGGTCAGAAACGCCACCTTCCCACGTAACATTTAATAACACTCCTGTAATAATACTACCTTAAATTTGTTTTTCTCAACTAAATTCCCCTGCAATAATACTACCTGCATCTAACACCAAACCATGCCTTGCATTGTTTTCAACGCGCCACCTTCACGCGCCTCCTGGGGATCCACCCCATGTCAGTTCCATCACAAAGAAACCCGTGCTCAACACCCCGTTTAGTCCGCGCGTGGCGAAGGTCGTTTTAGTTTTTTCTTCTGCTCCTCTGCAACTGCACTGCAGATGCATCCGGACACCCCAAAAAATAAATTAAAATGTTTAATTATTAATTTGAGGGCTAAAATAGGAATGAGGGTCCTTCCAAAATCAGTTCTGTTTAATTTTTTTTTTAATATATATATGTTTATGTAATATTAAATTTTGAATAATATATATTTTTAAAAAAATTATTAGTATTATTTTCAAAAAATATATTTTTTTAATATTTTTTAAAATTATAAAATAAATCTGATAGAGCTAATTGGATCTGAACCCACCAAATCCGAATCCTAAAAAATCTTGGGGGTAAATTCTGAATTTAAGTAAACCTACACCAAACTCATCTCATTGTTATATTTAACTAAAAATTTGTTTGAACTCATTTTATAAATATAACAAAAAAACCTTGAATATATTTTTTTTGTTGAAATTTGATTCTAACTTAATTCAATTAATAAAAAATATATTATATTTAAATTGGATTAGATTGACTACACAAATTAAATTGAAATTTAATTTTTTAAATTTAATAAAAAAAATAAATTTAAATAATAATGTATTCCCAACCTTGTCCACCTTTCTCCTCGATGTGACTTTTTCTTACTGCAATGAAAAGAGGTTAAAGAAAGAACAAAACCAAAAAAGCAAAAAAAATAAATAAAAAATACAGCTTATACCGGCTCTACCCGGTGATTGACAGCAATAAAAGAAGACTATTTTTGGTAAAATGAGAGAAACATATTCTAAAAACGGGAATGTATAGTTATATATATATATATATATATATTTGTGTATATATATATATACAATGAACAAAAATTGTGAAATATTTAAATTAAACTACAATAAAAAAATAAGCTCGTCACTACAACAGCACTAAAAATGTCAATAAATTAAAGCCATCCAAACTAATTCATCCTAAACAAGTTGAAAAATGCATTGTCCTTCTTCATTCTTAAGAGCAAAAAAGAACACAAGTCCATTTACACCGAGGAAGAATATTTTTGTCCGCTATCTTGCATATTACATTATCTTATCTTAACTCAAAATCTCTGAAAGACAAAAAAAAAAAAAAAAAAACAGAGAGAAACCCGTAGCTCCAGGTTGCCGTGACTCTATCCTAGGTTAAGTAATGCATGTGTACAAGCTAAAGGACTATTACTATATATAACTGATAGAGGATAATTAAGTTGCTGAATTTAAGCTAAGCTAAAAAGGATGGAGTATGAGGATCAAGAGGAGGAGCAAGAGGGAGAGGTTGGGTTGGGAACGGGTTACAATGACTCACTGGGGAACTCGAACTCGACTCGGGCGCCGACCAACATGCCCAGCCCGGTGGAGGCGCCGCCGCCACCGCCGCTGCCTCTCCAGAAGCCCAGATATAAGGAGTGTTTGAAGAACCACGCGGTGGGCATTGGCGGCCACGCCGTGGATGGCTGCGGCGAGTTCTTGCCGGCGGGGGAGGAGGGCACCCTGGAATCCCTCAAGTGCGCCGCCTGCAATTGCCACCGCAACTTCCACCGAAAGGAAAATGAGGCAGGCGGCGCGTTGCCCTTCCAGCAATATCCTCACCAGCAGCAGCTACTCTTGACCCACCACCCACATGGGCATTTCGGATACCGTAGCCCCAGTGGGTACCTCCACGTGGCTCCACCCCAGCAGCAACTGAGGGCGGCGCCCCTCGCTCTGCCTTCCAGCTCCGGCGGCGGCGGCGGAGCTGGAAGTGGGTCGAGAGATGAGCTGGAGGATTACTATTCCAACCCCAGCAGCATCGCTGGAAAGAAGAGGTTCAGAACAAAGTTCACGCAAGAACAGAAGGACAAGATGCTGAACATAGCGGAGCGTTTGGATTGGAAAATTCAGAAGCAGGATGAAGAGCTGGTGCAGCAATTCTGCAGCGAGGTGGGTGTCAAGAGGCATGTGCTCAAAGTCTGGATGCACAACAACAAGCACACTCTTGGTAAGAAAACCTAGGGGAAGGGGTGGGTGGGTGGGGGGTTTGAAATTACAGGCAAAAATGGGAACTTTGAATGAGGATCTTGGTGGGGATTGGAGGGAAATTCTTAGTATTCTATGTGGCAAATCATAAGTTTTATGTTGTTATTTATAGTATGATTTTGTAACCTTTAGAGTACATGCACAAGTGCAAGAATTAGCAGATGGGCAATATTTCGTATTTGGGATGGTGATTTGAGAATTCTGCTACCTCGGAAATTTGTTGCCGTTGTTTCTCAGTTCCAATCCAAGTTATATAAACTAGGGTTTTTCTCCTTTTATATTTTGTGTACAAGAATTTTCTTTTCCTCCATCAGTTTCTTGATGTTTGGACTGTTCTTTAGTTTTTTTTTTTTTAATACCTTTTGCTCCTTGGGCTATGGTTTAAGTAGATTTCCAGCAAGTGTTCTGGTTTCTTGAAACTAAACTATGATGTAGAATGGATTCTGACAGATGGGTTTAAGGTTTCTTGCAATTTTTTTCTTTCTTTGGTTTGTCCATTTTCTTATCTTCCCAATTGAGTTAGAGGCATTCTGTTAGTTTAGAGCATTTACTTCTCACAATCTACCTTTTTGTTTTCATTGTGCAGAAAACCTGAAACTTTCTGCAGAGAGCATTCTATGTGCTATTTGTGTTGGTAGAATTTCGAATTCTGTGCTTTTGCTGAGAGCATTTTATGGAAGGAATTGAATAACTTTTCCAACTTTTTTCAACATACACCGCTTGCCCATCCATTAAATGTGGATAGGAGGGAAAGCCCTCCATTTTTGTCATTCTTTTTTCTTTTACTTCCTTTCAACTCAGTGATGATATCACAGCCATTGCATGCGCGCATTTCTTCTCCTCCCATCCACACTATGTACCTCCACACCTTCAACATGTAAAAAGTGAATTTGCATTTACTTTTGTATTGGAGAAGCGTCATCTTTGACCGCACCTCGATTAGTTCGGATCTTCTATTCTAATTTTGTATTTTATCTCATATTTTATTTTATAAATACATATTAAATATATACACTTGACATGTAACTGAAAAGTGGAATAAGAGATGAAACACGAATTAAAATAAAAGATCCAAAATATATAATGTAGATTGAGTGAGAGTGAGAGTAATTCATACATAAAATGTGTGATCTGCAACTCGGGCTCTAGATTATGAGTGATTGTAACTCACAAGATTATGAGTTGTTAGTAGTGATCAATTTCACATGTTCGATTTTGTTATGTATTTGTAACTTGCGGTCAAGACTCAAGATTACTAGTGATAATGTTTTTGATAAAAGCCGTGATTGTAGTTTGTACTCTAGATTATGGGCGGTTGTAACTTGTATTTTGGTAACTATATAGTGATGAATTTCTCGTATTGGATTTTGCGTAATTGTATAATAAGGTATTCAAGATTGCTGTGATGATTACTATTATAGTGATGAATTTCTCGTATTTTGATTTTGTGTAATTGTTGGTATTCAAAATTGTTGTGATTATGTTCTTGCCAAATATGGATTATTGTAATTCATACTCAAGTGATTGTAACTTATAGTCAAGATTACACATAATTATCAGTGATCGATTACACGCGTTCGGTTTCCTGTAATTGTGACTTAAGATCACGAGTGATTTTATTATTGCTAAATGCCAACACGTACTCCAAATTATCACCACAGATTGTAACTCCCAATCAAGATTACGAGTGATTATCAATGATCAATTCTTTGTGTTTAAAAGTAATTTATGGTCAATATCATGAATGATTGTGTTCTTTGCAAAACCCTCATTATTACAACTTGTACTCATTGTAACTCAGTATAAGTGATTATTAATGATCAATTCTACGTGTTCGATTTTGCATACAAGTGACTTGCAGTAAAAATAGTGAGTGATCGTGTTCTTGCAAACATTGGTATAACTTTAAAACCTTATAATATTGTTTACCCGACTCCTTATAAAATAATATTGACATCTACATGAAATTTGCACAAGATTTTGTACTATAATTAGGCATAATTGGTCTTTTACTTTGAAGAGAGAAAGTGGAGAATGAGCCAAAAATGTAGTTTGATCATAGATGGGTGTGCACATTGGGAAGGAAAGATCCTGAACCAGAATTGTTTACTAAACATGGTTGTCTCTATCTCATTTCATTACTTTGTTTTATAGTACTGAATTGCTGTTATTTTACATATATATATATACATATTGACGAATTTTAAATACGAAATTCCATGAATTTTCAGATAAAATTTATCATTTATACATAGGACATTTTCTTGTGTTTAAATGCTTTTAAATGATTAGAAATGAGTCACAAAACGGAGATGCTTCAATTTCACAATTCAAGAGCTTCCTTGACTGGTGTTTTTCTTTAAATCTTGATCACAACCTTAGTTCTTAAATTATGCCTTCATAAAAGCAACCCTTTTTTCTGTTCTTTCCCTCCTTCCAAAATTCAATTTGAAACTCTTGGATCAAGTCTTAATAATTTTTTTTTTACATATATATTGCATTGGGAAGGAAAAAAACTATACATGTAATTTAATGTATCTATCTACAACAGTTGCAATATTGTGTGTTATCTTTAGGAGAAAACCTTAAATACAAAAACGTGGGTTAAGGGTTCATGTTCGAGAAAGTCGATAGATCCAAAGCTTTGTTCTATCTCAAAATTCTTGCCATCTCTTTATTCCAACTTTTCTCTTTCTAATGTTCCAAAGGGAACATGTGGGCACTACTGCAACATACAATATAGACATAAATGCATGAATTTACACCAACATCTATACATAAATGCACATCTCCACCACCACATAGCACTTGTGCTGCTGCAGTTCCCAAAACTTCAATCATAGGTTTGGTTTGCTGGGCTGGAATTGAATTTTTGGTAAAAAAAAAATTAAAGTTATTTTTGTGGAATTTTTGGGAAATATTTTGTTACAAATATTTTTAGAAGATTTTCTTGATTTTCGTCTTAAATTTGAAATATATTTGGATAGTAAATTGTAATATCTGACCAATTAAAATGATAAATTATTTTGACATTTCATTTTATGAGAATATGTTTGGTTTATTACCTACAAATATGTAATGAAGATTGTTTTGAAATTGGGTGTAGGCTTTTGAAAACAGGTGCATACTTTAAGCAAATAGGTGTTATTTCTCCGAATATATTTTTACAAAACAATCCTAAAAAGAAAGAGGAAAAACCAAATACATTTTCAAATAAAAAACATAAAAATATTTCTAGAAAAATAAATCCAAACATACCTTTCCATCTTAACTTGTAAGAGTCTAGAGTTCAGATAGCTAGTTGGTAACGACTTTATACCTACAATCTCGTTGATCACAGATTTAAGAAGTTGAATGAAAAATCGGAAACCAAACATCATCCTTCTTTAAAAAAAAAAAGGAAAAACCGAGAGCCATTAAGACTTACATGTTTCGTGTATTTAAACTTAGGGTAAATATTTTGACCTTAATTTGAATTATTTCAAATATGAGATTTTTTTGTTCTTTTGTCCTTTTTTCATGCCAAATTGAAAATGTGAAAGTCCAAACATGCCATGAGATATGATTTGCAAATTATATAATTTCTGCTTTCCTTTTGTCTTTATGATCTTTTCCTCTTGGCTCTTGTTTGCCACTTTAGAAATTCGAATAAGCAAAGGAAACTATAGCAGTTAATAATTTGAAATTTCAGGTGCAGCCCCATGCTTCCCTGCAACTGCAAGATATTTCCTGCTGTGGGTGATTTTCAGTATCTGCAAAAGCTGCCTATCTATGATAATTGTGGTCCACAAATACAAGGCTAATTTGGTCAAAAAAAAATCATTTGGCTTTGAAACATGGTTTTATTTGATTTTATTTTGAAAAAAATTATTTTGATAGAATGTAGTTTGATAATGGGGTGGAGAATATGTATAAAATGAAAATATATTTAAAATTTTTATTGGGAATAAATGATATGATGTATTTTGAGAAATATATTTTATTGTAAATGTCTTGTCAATGTTATTTATTGTAATTAATGAAAATATTTTCAATTGTAAATATTTTGTCAATACTGTTTTATTATAGTTAGTGAAAATATAATTGAATATGATAATTATTTAAGTATTGTAACGGATGATTGTCATTTTTAGATAATTGAAAGATCATTTCAATTCATACAAGTGACAAATATTTTTTTTTTTTGGGAAAAAAATACTAAAATAAAAATAAAACAAAACAAAACCCACGATTCCACACGTTTAAGAAAATGATTGGTTTTTCTAATTGGATCATCTATTTTAAATGGTGTTTTATCTCATATGTCAATATCATCAGTAATGTGCATAATGTCATTTTATACACATGTTATGTATTGATGATATTGGAATAAAAGATGGAATACTATTGGAAACAAATGATCCATATTAAGCCGTTTTACTTAACTTGAAATTATGATCCTAGACCTACTGACACATTAGAGAATCATCTCACGCGAAATATCTACAACCTCCTCTCTGAAATTTTAAAAAATCACACCTTGCTTTTTTTTAGTAAAATGTTTACAACATCTAACTTATAAGATGTTTTATTTTATTTGTAAGTTTAAGAAAATTAAAATTTTAAGTTTCAAAGCATCTTATAATTAAGCTCCAAAATTCTTGACATTTTTTTAAGCATAGTCAAAGAGTCTAAGTGAGTTGGAGATAATAGACATAATTAACTAAACATAGAGTCAACATTTTCCTCTTTAATGGGATTTTGAGAACTGATATGAGTTAGTTTAAGAGAAATTTATTGCACACTATAGTATATTATCAAACTCCTAGGACTTATTTTGAAAAAAATAATAATAATGAGGTTAAGGCCGCCTTTGTTTTTCATCTCAGTGGCATTTTTTTAAATTTTTATTATTTTAAATACATAAATCATATTTATTTTACATAATTTCTTTGAAAATAATTTATTTTATCTTCTCATTTTTCCACTCAAAACACTTCTGAATCATATTCCCTTTATTTTTAAATATATTCTTACAAAATATCAATTAATCTTCTTATTCAATCAACTCAAGTCTCCCAAACCCTACACAATAGGATCTCACAACTACCTATTTAACTCTCATTAGTATAACTTTTATTACTATTTATATTATTAATATGAGACCCACAACTATTTATTAATTTTTATTTATATTTTTTATCATCTACATTATTAATATGAGATTCACAATTACTTACTAACTATCATTAATATATTATTATGGGACTCACCATTTAAATTTTATTTTATTAAAATATCCAACTTACGTATAATAATAATTACGGACCCTACAACTATCAAATTATTTAATATTATATACATATATTTTAAAAATAATTCTAATGAAAATAATGAACCAAACATAATGTCATTCTCAATCCTATAAATTTTCTATAAGAAAACAACTTATATATTTTTAGTTTGATACAAAAACCAATAAAATTCTACTGAAAATATTAAAAATGGATATCCTCAATGAAAAAAGACACCAAACGAGGCCTAAAGATTTGATTTAGAAGTATTAATTTTATTAAATTAGAATGAATAACAATTGATTCTAAAAAAATATTCAAAATCTTTGATGGCTAATTAAGAAAAGTTTATCATTTAAACATCTAATATGCAAAAAAAATACTTAGAGTTATGCATCTTATAATGTATAAGCTGAGCTCAACTTCAAACATTTAGTTCAAGTCTCAATTGCAAATTTTATTATATTTTTTATTATATTATATTAATTATTCAATATGTGTAAAATTTTATATGCAAAATTTATATACAACAGAAAATCTATGCAATATAATAAAATTAAAAATTAAAAATCTTATCAAGTCCAACCTATCTTTACATTGAAAAAAACAAAACAAAAAAGTTATACTTTTAATCCCACAATTAAAGCCAAATTGGATTTGGTCCCACTTGCGGATATGATCATCAGTGGTGAATCTTTGTCCTGAAAATCACATCTGTCCTCTATATCTTTTAGTGGGAATATAATGACAATTATATAGATACCTCTTGTTACAGAAACTATTCTCATTTTCACTTTTTAAATTATTTTTTAAAATGAAAATAACATTTTCTGCTTTTTTTAATTTGTTAATATTTTGTGTTGAGTCAAATGGGTATCATATATATATATATATATATATATAGGAAAGTAGTATATATATATATATTATAGGAAAGTAGTGTGTGTATATATATATATAGGAAAGTAGTATATATATATATATATATATATTATAGGAAAGTAGTGTGTGTATATATATAGTTTTAATTAAATGATTGAATCATATATCTTCCAGAAACCATTTAAATTTCATTCAATTTTATTCTAGTTGTAACTTCAATCTTTAAATAGTTGTCCTTCTCATTTTAATTCAAAATAGGAACAAATATTAGGAAATCAAAATGTGTATCTTTATATATTTATTAAACAAATACAATTGTTCCTTGGAAAAAAATAGTCAAGGACATGTGCATTGGTTTTGGATCGTCTAAGCTAAGACTTGGACTTAGAGTTTTATCTTAGAAATAAGATGGACTAGATCTTATTCCTCCTAAATGTCAATTCGGACAGAGATGGTAATAAGGTGGACTAGATTTTATTCCTCTTAAATGTCAATTCGAACAGAGATGGTAATAAGGTGGATGTGGAGTGGGACTTGTATCGGATCCATTATCTGGGGAGGGTTTTTAAATTATAAATGAATTTTGATTGAATTTTAATTTTTTATTTTCAAATCTATCCTACTCCAAACCCACTATATATAATTATATGATATTATTTTAGAAGTATATCTTTGAAAAAGTTTTATTGATATTATTTTTAGAAAATTTATTTTTTATTATTTGAATATTATAAATAAATTTCATGGGTCCAATACATTGAGTCTAGTCCGGATTCTTAAAAATCTGAATGGAGGCAAATTTCATATTTTTATAAATTTACCGTATTATTATCTCTAAATGTGTATCCAACCAAAACTTACCTAAACCAACCCGCGAACATTTCTAGTGAAAGTTCAAAATCTTAGTCATCTAGTGAAAAGCTTTGAGGGCCCTTTTAAATATTTTTAAAAAGAGTTTTTCTAATTTTCATTATCTAAAAATTCAAAAATAATTTTATTTTAATCACTTTTCAATAGAAATTCAATTTATTTTTTAAGGCTTTTACATTTAAAATTAGAAATTAAAAATGCCCATTTTTAGACCTATAGATGTTTTCAGATTTATAATTTCTATTTTATCAAATAAGATCTATATAATTAATGTTTGATATGGTGTTTTTTCTATTTTCAAAATAATTAAAATTCACTAATAAATTAAATAATATTTTCTTCTTCTATCGACATAACATTGATGAAACATAAAAAAGTAACATGACTCGTATCAAATTAAGATTTAACATAAAGAATAATAATGGATCCATAAATCACTACTTTTATGTTAAAATATTATTATCAGTATATATTTTTAAAAAAATATTATAACCAAATACATTTTCAAAAAATTATATCTTTTCGTACATCGACACTCATAAACTGGAATACATTTTCTTTCATATACTTATGTAACTATTCCAAACACAATTTTATTATTATACTAAAATCTAATAAAAAAAATTCAACTTTAAAAATACTAAAAATATTGAGCCTCAATATGACAACAAATGAAGTCTTTATTTTTCAATAATTATTTGATTGCTCCTTTCTAAGTCAAGGGCCTTCTTGTATTCTACATTATGCTACTATTACTGTATGGTTCATGGGCCGATCACATTTAGGTTTGTCCAATAGAAAAAACTTTTGCCACTACGTACCACGTAGATATATTATTCGGACAAACTCACATGCATGCTTCTTTTTGTACTTGTACGTGTGCACAGTACACGAACCATAAAATACACGTGTTTTTTGGATATCGTGTACACTTCAATTAGAGTTAAAATCGATTGCTCTATTGATTAATTAACTTAATTATTTAATGAAATGTTATAAAAAAAATAGTAGATTTTCTTAAAAAATATATGGATGAGCATAACAAGCAGCATAATTGGAAAATTTTATAATAACTTATCAAAAAAAATTAGGCAATTTGATTTGTGTACGATATGATTAATGTCCAAGATTTATCCTAAAAATTAGCTAGGTTAGTGAATGTTTAAAAAATACCTCATAAATGTGTTGTTATTCATTTTAGATTTTTTGTTTTAATTTGTTATTATATTTCGTATTGTATTTCATAAATATACGCTAAGTATACGTTATTATCCATTTTAAATATTATGTTCCAATTTATGGTTGCATATTGGATTGCGTATAAGATTCATTTCAAATTTATATTTAAAAAATATTTTATATATTTAGCGTGTATTTATATAATACAATAAGAATACAATATCAAATTAGAATAAAAAATTCGAAATAATCATTATCAATGCCATTGTCGATCCAATAAATGTCACACCTGATATTATATATCGAGTGTGCATCTCATTATATAAAACATAAATATATATTTATATATGAATGTATATCACTATTAGGGATGGCAACGGGACGAGTTTGTCAAAATCGAAGATCGGCCCCTCCAAGATTTTTGAAGATCCGAGACCCGCCCCACTCTGAACCCGTCGGGTTCAGGTTAGACCCGCTAGACCTATTTTATAATTTTAAAAATATTAAAAAAATAATTAAAAAAAATAATACCACTAATTTTTTAAAAAATATATATTTTAAAATATAATATTATATAAATACATATACATTAAAATAAAAAATAAATAAAAAATTAAACGGAACAGGTTCGGGGCGGGATCGATGTGAAAATTAAAAATTAAAATTCACCCTATACTCATTTTTATATTCTCAAATTCACCCCAAACAGAATGAACGCGGAACGAATTCGAATTCAATCCAGATCGAAAAGAATTTGAATTCAATCCAAAGGCATTGACATCCGCAATCAATATATCTATTGGTACGGTCCTTGCCTAAAATGGCAAGGCGTAAAAGGGCAACTAAACAATTATCCAAAGCATCTTATTATTAAACATTAATCTTGTCCTGTTTAGTAGGGATGACACCTGACAGCAATCGTCATTACATTAATTTATGAATTTTGGAAATTAGCTAAAAGAAAGGTTTTTTATTGGTCTTTGTCCTGTCTTTGGTGCGGTAATGCATTTGAACTAATAGTTTATTGATTACCTTGTCTTCGTTAGTGATGATCAACTAATCATGAACTAATTATCTTTCGATTGCTTAATTACTCTCAATATGTAAGTTGTGCTAGCTTGTGCCCATGTTCTGAGACAGATCCAATTGCATATAATTGCAGATGGGGTCAGGATTTGTATTGGTCTATTACAAATTGGTCCTTGTAAAATCGAGATTAGAACTATATAATCTATTAATCAGGATTGGCTGGGGGTAGGATGGGGAATGTGGGAACTAGATGTGCATATGCATATATGCTCATGTTTTGTATTGAATAATTTATTTTATTTTACTTATATTATTTAACGCCAAATTATTTCTAACTAAATACTTCTTCCATCCCAATATTATAGCTCCCCTTTGATTCAATATAGAATTTTAAATGAGAATTAAATTAATAAAAATTATGTATTTCTATACTATTACCTTCAAAAGTAAGTTGAGATTTAGTGATGTTACATATCAATTTAAATGGAAAGGTAAATTTAACAATAATTTTTGTGTAAAATAAAGCTTATTTTAGGACATCTAAAATTAAAAATAAGAATTATAAATTTAGAGACAGATAGTAATTGCTACCTAAATTGGATGAATTTATGACCATGCTAGGATGAAAGAACTAAATTTAATAGAAGCACGATAATATTATAAAATGAGTAATCTACCTGATATGGACGAAATGGTTAAGTAATAGGGTTTCAACTATCTTCAATCACAAATTTTATTTTAGTGCAGTTTTTATATTAAAGTGGTGCAAATTTTTACTGAACTCAAAGTTTATCTCTAATTATTCTAATTTAAATTTTACTCTAAAAAAAATATTCCTGGTATATTCTTTATTATTTTATTTACAATAATTATTTTATTTCATCAATTATCCACTTACAATTTTGTTAACATATTAATAAAATTATATATTTAATTTGTGTTTTTATATTTAAATAATTAAAATAATGTATTTAACTAATAAAATATAATTAAACATGACATATCATAAGGCATAAATTTTAGATCATCTTATGAATGTTTAATATAAATAAAATTATCGAATTATATAAGAAATATTTATGTACATATAATATAAAAAAAAAAGTAATTTTGTTGAAGAATATAAAATTGGGGTATAATACGAATTTTCAAAAATAATAAATTATTATAAAATTTATTAAATTAAAAAAAATAAAGATAACGCATAAATAGTGTTGCGCCATTGTAGCACATCGTTTGCTGCCATGGTTGGAGAAGGAACCATGCTCCAATTGGTGTTCTAAGTAGGGATGACAACGGGATGGATCCAAACTCAGACCCTCCCCGTTTGTTTTTTAAACCCGATTCGTTTATTTTCTTAAAAATTTATTATATTTTTTAGAAAAATATTTTTTTTAAAATAATTTAATAATATTATTTTTAAAAACTATAATTTTTTTTATTTTAAAAATTATAAAGCGGACATCTATCCATCGGTTCTGATTCTGAAACAAGTTTGAATGTGATTTTTTAAAATTTTTAATAGGTTGGATCTCAAATCCTCGCAAACCCACCCAAACTCATCCCATTACATTCCCTATTCCTAAACCCTTTATCCTATCCAATATTCATTTATTCATCATCATTCATACCCATGGGCCAAAGCCCAAACTGCCCTAATATTTTTTTAATCTGGCCTGCACAACAGCACCCTAAACAAGGCTGTTGACTGATTTACCATTGTGTCAATTCGGGGCAAATTTCATCATATTTTTTATTAAAAATTTCAAATTGAAAAATCATACATTTGAATTCACTAGTATCTGATAGAATTAATAATATTGTTTAACAAATTTTAACTCGATAAACTTCAGAACTTTGCATCCCATATAAAATATAAGTCAAAGTGCTAATTTTCATAATATAATTTTCAAATTACTAATTGACAGGATTTAAGATAAAAACACGATTGTTTAGACCGAAACTATGAAGTGTAAAAGCTTTAGATCAATAATAGATAAATTAATTGTTTCACTTGAAAATTAAATATTCAACGATTTTAATATGAATCTAATTTTCTTTAAAATTTCAAAGTCTATTATTTGCATATAAGTTAGTGAGCATTTTTGTGTCAGTGGGTTAGAGTACAATTGACATTTTGATGTTGTCATTATTTCTAAGACTGAAAATATTTTTATAAATAAAAATATATTTAAATTAGTTATATTTCTATGTAGACTCTGTAGGTATAAAAATAAAAATATATTTATTTTTTGATATTTTCTGTAAAATAAGACGTGACATGTGAGTAAATTTAAAATTGAGTTTGATATTTGTATAAAAAGATGTGAAATATTAATAGATTTAAAAATAAATTTAAAAATAAAAATAATTTATATTTTTAATAAAAATAAATTAAAAAAATATTTTTATTTTAAATAAAAAAAAAATCCTTTGAAAATGAAACCAAACGAACTCATTATCTTTTTGCATTGTTGACTCGAATATTAATTTAATTTAATTCAGTTTTTAAATAACTTTTTTGAAAAGTAGGTTTTAGTTTGTGAAGCATAGCTTCAGCCCATTGGGCTTAAGTTCAAGCATGTAAAACAGCCCAAACATGAGCATAGGGGTTGGAACCTTTCAATAAGTTGGATTATTTGCGAGCTACCAAACTGCTCTATTCGCATGTGCGCTGATGAGAAGTAAAATTAATAGACAAAAAAGGATTAAATGTGCCCCTCTACCATGTCGGGATATATAGAATACTATATTTCTGGCTATTCGCAACGTGAGAAGCAAATGATAAATCAAATAATCATATTTGTCTACGGTACATTACTAAGATCAGGAAATGAAATAATTGAGAATCCGCTATGAATCACAGTCGAATACTCTTTTTCTTTTTTCTGGGGTTTCTTTGTAGTTATTGAGACTGTCGAGACAATTAAAATAATGCCTAACTAATCCGTTCACTCAGAAGAAGAAAGAGCACCCGCTCCTAATAGTTTACCGGATAAATGTTGTTGTCGGGCATTTTTTTTTCTTTTTTGATCGTCGTTGCTCACGAGCCAGTTAAGATAAAATATTTTAAATGAATAAGAGTCAATGTTCAAGGCGGAAGAAGAAGCCAAACAGTCAAGCTCCCCTTTCCTCCCATTGCTAGGAGCCTCGATACGAACAGATAAAGAGATCATTTATAATCATCGACTATATAACTCGGTCCTCTCATACTAGAAAAATGTCTTCTCAATGATATAACTCACATATTGGATAGCTCATAGCTCATAGCTCATAGGTTAGATCAAAAGTTACTCATCCATATTAAAATTAAACAAATTGAGATTCAAATATGTGATTGTATGCTACATTGCATCAAATGTTCACTTCCGCACCTAATTCAATTCGTTGAAGTATCACCACATTCTTTTCGTTGAAGTATCACCACATTCTTCAACCCTAATCAACTTCAATACACGGAGTCAAAAGCATTTTACACTTAATGGTTGAAATATTTGTCGAAACAACTTATTAGACAAAATAAAAAATTACTAATATTTTTAACAATTCCTACATTAACCATAATTATTAGTTACCAAGGACCTCCCCATTTTATGCCACTTTGTCATGTATTTTTTGACTTTATTGTCACGGCGACTTTTAAATACTTTTTTTAATTGATAGTTTAATCATTTTTTTAAATACTTATCTATATTGATATATTGTGTATGAAGATTGAGACACGTCAGTAAAATATAAATTTTATTAGTCACGTGATATTATTTTACTGTTTAATATCAAAATATTAAGAGCTGGCAAATATTTTTCCTTTACAATTGACAATGATTTTAAGATTGTAAAAAAATGTTGCTCAATCAATAAAAGAAATGTGAATATTTTTCCAGTTATGAAACTGAACATAGCGATATCCCTTAATTTATTTCCAATTTCCAAGATTGAAAATGCTCCCAATTGGACGAGTACATATGATTTATTAGTCAACTTAATAAATTATGAATTTTTTGCCTCCCTACCTATCCGCTATTAATTGTCTGTTAATAAACGACTTAAAGTGTTAATGATTGTTCTAATAAATTCAATAAATTCAATTTGTTTACTACATTTGACTTTCATCTGTCTCTTTTGGCATGATGCATTACTTCATCATGTGTGTCATCATTGATCCGATCTTATGTGTCAACTTCCTCTCTAGCCATGAAATTAGAGTTTTTATTTATTTGGGGTTTGAATAGTCAAGACCTTTATTATTCATTATTATTATTTTTTTTTTTTTTATAATCCAGATTCCTAGCTTGCGTCTTGCACCAGACTAATTCTGGATCTCTTAGACACCTGTCCCTAGCACCTCTTAGACACCTGTCCCTAGCACCTAGGAGGGGGTAAATCGCGGGATATGCCTCAACCAACACCCAATTTCCCAACAAGAACTGTACACTTCTGCGCACAAGAAGCCCAACCCGCAGTGATCGCTCGAAACACCTCAATCGCAGGGACCCACTGACAGCCCAGTGATTGCTTCATACTGAAATGCATCCGCAGGTTCCCATCAGGATTCGAACCCCCACCCTGTCGCTGGAAGCAAGTTCAAGTCAATTGTTCCGCCAGTTGAGTTGTGCCCCGGGGGACTTCATTATTATTTTTTAAAACAATGAAGGTGCAACTAACGTAGCAGTCATTTTTGGGTATGAAGGAGCACCTTGCTACAATAAATTATTGAATTGAGTCATAATTATTACGATAGTAATGGATTATATTTAAATTAATTGTTTGTATTTAAAACTCGATTTATCAAAATTTTTAAGAATTCAAATTCAAACTTGCAGTGCTCCTAAACCTAGACCTAATAAGTAGATTTATTAGACTAATTTTAAAATTTTAAAATATTAAAATAATATTATTAAAATTTTTTAAAATTTATTTTTTTAAAAATATCATATAAATATATAAATACTTTTTAAAAAAGATAAATGAATCGGGTTTGAATTGCATCGAGTCTAAAAAAAATTAAAAACTCAATCCAAATTTATTTATATTGATAAAATCCATTCTACGTGGGAAGGAGGGTTTGGACATGTTTTATTTTCAACACTAATAATTATTATCCAATTTGTGGGTTTGTCACTGAGCTCTGCCAAAATGTTAATAAAAATAAAACACATTTACTACAAAAGTAACCGGTTAACAAACTATAAACTATAATAGCAAATCATTTCAAATCCCTGAAGGTAATTAGTTAAACCAATTGAAATACGACTGTGGTTACCCTTTTTATTACATTCTCCTTTTCACTTTCAGGTTTTCCACGTTGGAAAAATGTCTCTTTGTGTGATTTTATTAAACTTGAGCTGAAAATATGTTCACAATTGAACATTCTTTATTAATCGTATTTTCAAAAACCTACAATCCTACGTTCAAAAGCATGTCTCATCTTTTTTTAAAAAAAAAATAAGCTCTTACCCTATCATATGTTATTGTATTTTTAAAAACACATAAATTAAATATTTTTTTTTTATATTTCAATCAATACATCAACTCAAATAAATTACATAGTAAGTCAAATAATGGCTTTTTTAACGAATTATTATAGTTTAAATTTTTTTTACATAAATACCATAAATTAGAGTAACATTAACAAATTAGATGAAGTTGTCAATTTTCACTTTGATTAGATATTTACCGATGATTGGTAATAATTTAGGTAATAATTATATTGTTTAAATATTTAAATGAGATAATTACTAGGTAGTAATTAGTTAATTTAAATAATAATTAAATAATAATAAGGTAATTAAAAAAATAATTAGACAATAATGATATAATTTAAATTTAGAAAAATAATTTGTAATATTATAAATAATGATGTACAATAATTATATATATATATGTATGAACATATATAACATAAAATTATTTTCAATGAATATAAATTATTTTGAACTAAATAAATATATACAATACAAATTTTTTGAATGTTTAACACACACAAAAGCCATAAAAAATATATAATACAATTTATGAATGTTTAACAAAATAAAATCATAAAAATATCCTCCCGTGCCACAACAAGGTCGATGTCGTTGTTGCCTATCTCTACGTCCATATTCAGTAGTAGGAATTTCATATGTTTGTTGTTGTCTGTCATCATCATCATTTATAATATAATTTAAATTAAAAGATGGACGACATAATGATATTGTGGAGCTCAACTCTCAACGATCATGATACCCACTATATGTAAATGGATATTGTACAGGAGAAATAACAAATTGTGGATGATGAATACTGTATCCTAGCTGATGCCGTGTAGATGGGTACCCTATGTCAAGATCAGAACTAAATAGTGTCGAGAATGACTGCATGTGTGGCGGCATATCCCAAAACGGAGTGAAAAGCCCATCCGGTTGTGCCTCCTGAGGCACGTAGTAATCAACAACATTGTCCATACTATGAAACATAAGAAATATCGAAGTAGATAGACATGCTATATTTGCTGTAGTATAAAGACGAAGGTGGACCCCGATAAGTAGATGGACCTGCCACATCTGCCTCTATTGCGCTACTACATCTTGTCGTCCATGTATGTCGGTGAGCACCTTGTTCTGGAGGTAGCATTGATTGTTGAGGAGCCACATGAACTGAATGTTGATGGCATTGGAAGAAATGTATGACCTCAATATAAATATCATCAATAGACCTCCTAAAAGGTTCTCCAACATCATCATCCTCGTTGACACTGATCATCGTTCTCTCAATTGCTCGTTCCTGAAATACGAGTAAATAAGTTTATTATTAATTATCAATATTTATATAATTATACAATAAAAATAAATGTCACTGGAGATATACCAAAGTATACCAAAGCAACCAATGTAGCTGGATCCGAAGGCTAATACCCCTGATGCATAGGCAAGTGCGTATGAGATATGAAATGGCGTGTAATTCTATCATGCTATGACAAATATCCACCTCCAATACTGTTAGCTCCAGTACTATAGGGGATGGATACAACCAGTACATGTCTATCTGTCTACTGAGCTACATAATGCTGGTGATAAAGAGTCCAATTTTAAGTAGAGCGTCCTCTATGATCTTCATCGTATAATGCCGCATGATGCCCAAGTATATCTAGAGGAATACTGGGTTATGCCGACATATGACTCACTCAGGATGATAGAGCTCTATAATGGTATAGTGAATCAAATGACATGATGATCTCCACATATTTATAATATACATATCTCCAAGAATCTGAATCTCAGGCCAGTTAAGGTCATACAGCTGCCAAAAACTGTCAAAAAACATACAATCTTAAATTAGTAACTACAATGTAGCTATGTAATTAAAATAATTAAAAATGAGTTCGTCTACCTGCTTATCAGTCATTCTATCAAGAACATCCTTAACGACCCTGATAGAATGTCTCGTGGTGTGTGTAGCTATGACACTATATCTACCTACATAATACAAATTACGCCAATATAACATATGAGAGTATATATGAACTAGTTGATTTAAAAAATAAATACATTATTTATAATTTAATATTAACTGTTACAAGTGATACCTGGGACCATATAGAGGAATAGAAAACTCATGCTCGTCATCGCCTACAACTGGTCCCATTTTAATTCGATTATGTAATACTGAGGACTAATGACTGCACTACCCCAACTAAATACTGAGGACTGCACTACCCTAACTAAATCTACCACAGTCCGCAGTATACTCCATGTGACATAAATACAACAATGACATCTTGTTGCCTGATGTATCCGAACACATAATACTGCCTAAAAGAATCAAAACACATCCTCGAGCGTATCTCTCGACATCTACATCTAGGGTGTCATCAGTCACTGAATGGGCTATCTAACAATCCTTGATGGTGGTTAATATAATATGCGAACTATACAAATGCTCCTCATCAAGTTTGAATCCTAGATAATGGAGGTAATATTGCTGTCATTATGATCTTGATCTTTTAATATCCATACCAGTAATTTGCTCTCCTTCTACTGGTAGCCTCTAAATGACTGTTACATCCTATAATGTAACAATCACCTCACCAACTCAAAAATAGAAGATGTGGGTCTCAAAACACCATCTCTCAACAAGCATGGTGATCAAGTGATGATCAATATCAAAATACCCATACCTATAAACTCCACAGAATCCCATGTCAAATAATATATGAATGACACAGTAATTCTGTCTGAGATCAGGATCATCATCACCATCGTCAAGTTTCCAAAATAATCAAAATCCATGTCTAACGGATAAGATGCTATCTACAGAACCTAAAAACACATCCTTAGATCGGTGATATGCTTGTCTACAAAGAATTGTCATCTCGCGGGAGACTATAAACTATAGGAATATCCATCCTACAATAATAATCCTAATTAATAACTCAAGTTGTAAAATAAACAAATCATTCATAATGATGTACAAAATATAAATAATTGTATAAAATTAAACAAGTCAAATCATGAATCATATGGGAAACAAGTCAAATCAGATGATACAAATAAAAATTACAAATATCATATATAATAAAGTCATTTAACAAGTTACTAACTAATCTTCACGAAAATAATACAAACTAACAATTATTTATACTAGTCCCTAACAATATCATCTACGTTGTAGACTAATTGTCCTACATTGTGATGTATCGCCCTGTTGCCTTGCATGATATTATTGTCTAGCATGTGTCTGAGGCCAATCTATCTCGTTCGGGATTCGAGTAGTAGTATCTCATCCACGATGCTACCGAACTCGCAAAGATGGGGTGTCCCAATAATCTTCATCCGGCAATGGCTCAAACCTGCCACTATATATGTTCACATAAGAAGTAGTGTTGTAGTATGATTTCATGAACACTATCGAGTTAATCCCAAAATGTCAACAAACTTGCATTGCATGCGAGCATGGAATTCCAGTGAGTCTCCACCAACCGCATGAGCATTCTGACAATTTCAGTTTCACAACGTGTGTATAAATGTTTGATGATCTGGCTTGACGCATTATTATTCAAGCAAATTGCTCGGTGTAATCAAACAAGTGTACAGTATGGTCTATGAAATACTTTTGTAAAGTGTCATATTATCTTAATACTTCATCGGGCAATGGTTGGCTCTTCTCAATCATTTGACGACCCTTTGATGTACGATCAAACAAATATTTTGTAAAGCGATGAAATATCATCCCAACAATAGCAGTGATTGAGAGTCGTCTAACACCTTTTAGCACTCCATAAAAGAACTTCGACAAGTTTATTGTCATTATGCCACAACTGTCTGCTGGACATACTTAATCTCAAATGTAGGATCACACTAAATCATACCTGCAAGTAATGTAGCAATCATGTTTTTGCATAGGTTGTGATGAACTACAGATACTGCATTTATCAGGAACGTATGAGGGCCTCCATACTTGGTAATTTGCCATAAATTGAGCTTATCTTTGAAACTTGCTCGAAGCCCCCAACCGCACCACAATCCCAATGTGCTATGCTTGCATTCGACCTTCCACAACTTTGGTATACTCTCAACCACTCGATATTCGCATTTTGTAATTCACACATAGAAATCTTTCACCGTAAACTGTAATTTTTTTTAATATTTAAAAATCATACTCTTTTCAAGTTCTCCTTTCATGGAATCATAAAACTTTATTTTTTTTTCAGAATATCAATAGAGCCCACCAGTACTTTTGAATGAGTTGTGTTGAATAATGAAGAGGTCGAATACATCGCATAATCAACAGTCATTGAGGGCATTGAGGTATATACTAGTACTGGCACTTGCTATTAGGATGAGGTGCCCTCGTCGTGTTGGTAATACATCTCTTGTATGTCATCAACATCTACCTCATCATCACCATCGACTTCACCATCAGAGCCACTTTTAACGGGTTCAGAATCAATATATTCTTGAGTACCAAAACTATCGGCCACTGGGTCGGGCAATTCATCGACTGATCCGACATCCGCCGCTTCTGCATATATATTTTCAAATTGAATATTATGATGTTGGTTGGAGCTTGAAGCTACTGCATAGTAATCTTCAATCCCGAAACTTGCCATCCCTTACGTGGTTGTAGGCAAATCAATGACGGTATTATATCTTAGATATGATGTATATTGGAAATACTCATTGCTTATCGGGATATCGGGCATAATATTAGGTTGCAATTGTTCAACTTGAACATAAAGGTGTACAGATTGATTTTTGACCTTCAAATCAAAGAAAAATCACAAATTTTCGTCATTGTTGACTGATATTAGATATGATATTATTTTCACAGTACTTGGCGGATATTTTCAACAAGTACTGATTATTATCAATGTCCTTCTTCTAATATAACATCAATAACAATCCCGAATAATCTGTCCTATAAGATATCCTCCTAACTTCAATTGCATGACGATCATATGTCACAAAATAACCATTAGCTCAAATTATTAATCATTAAAATTAATTTTATAATTATAAAATTAATTCTTTGATTTTTAAAATATTTATTTTGAACAAATGCATTCACAAATAATTATTTATTTTAATTAGTTAATTAATTATTATTTTATTATAATAATTAAGAAGTTTCTAATAATTATCATTCCTAATTAACTCAAATTATTATTCATTAAAATTAATTTTATAATTATTAATTTAACTTTTTGAATTTTAAAATATTTATTTTGAACAAATGCATTCACAAATAATTATTTATTTTAAATAGTTAGTTAATTATTATTTTATTATAATAATTAAGAAGTTTCTAATAACTATCATTCCTAATTAACTAAAATTATTATTTTTTAAAATTAATTTTATAATTATTAAATTAATTTTTTGAATTTTAAAAATATTTTTTTTGAACAAATGCATTCATAAATAATTATTTATTTTAATTAGTTAGTTAATTATTAATTTATTATAATAATTAGGAAGTTTCTAATAATTATCATTCCTAATTAACTAAAATTATTATTCATTAAAATTAATTTTATAATTATTAATTTAATTTTTCAAATTTTAAAATATTTATTTTGAACAAATGCATTTCAAATAATTATTTATTTTAATTAGTTAGTTAATTATTATTTTATTATAATAATTAAGAAGTTTCTATTTATTTATTAATATTTCAATTATTGCTTAATTATAACTTTCGAATATGCATCAAATAATTAAAATAACAAATATGCATCCATACATACAATATTAATTCAATGTCTAAAATTATGATTATAATCATTTACATATCTCAAATCAATTAATCAACATACTAATTTATCACGTTATTATTATTTTCAACTAAACTAATATAGTACAACAAAATAACAAATAAGTTTTACGTACAAGCACAACAATACAAAAACTGTATAATTTAGATAGTTAAAGTCTCATACCTATACTTAAAGTCTATCAAGGTTAAAATGCTCATCGCTTTCAAAATTAATAATTTATTAAACAAATCAAAAAATGATAAATAATAATAAATTTTAAATTTATTAAAAAAACAAAAATAAATAATATAATTGTACCTTTAAAAAAAATAGTAACAAAAAAATTTAATTGAAAATTTTGATCCGATTGCTGCTTAAAGTGTGATGGTGAGAGAAAGTGTTTTAAGTGAAATAATTTAAACTGTGATAGGAGAGAAATTGAAACTGAGGTGTGGAGATGAATTGAAATTGGAGTGAATGAATTTGTTGAGAAAAACAAAAGAAAGAAATGGAGGAGACCGACCAAAGAAAGGGGGGTGTTTACAAAGAAAATAAAATGGGCAAAGAAGAATGTGATGTTAATGAAGAAAAAAAATGAGGGATGGAGATATTTTATAGAGATGGGTAGGTGGGGAGGAGGGGGTTAGGTGACCTGCAGCTCAGCTTTCTGCAAAGCTAATGTAGCAACAGTGCAAAGTCGCCCACCATCGCCGCCGATTTTGCCACATTTGCTATTAGGTGTATCGACTTTTACTAAGGTCGTCACATCCTGTGTAAATTTTATTTAAAATTTTAACACCCCTCAATTTCACGATAGTTATAGAAGAAAATTTTAAAAGCATAATATTCTATTAAAAAAGCCTCAAATAATCATTCTTTTGAACTCAACTAATCGGACTATATAGTTACTTTAACAAAAAATAACCCTAAGGTGTCATTCTCGTGAGAAAATAAAAACTAACTTATAAAGTTAGAAAATATGATTTGAAAATTGGAGTAACTCTCACAATTTAGTCATAATTTTATAGATTATTATTAAGTGTTTAAAATTTTCTTATTACAATAAAAAAAATATTTTTTAAATAAAATGCAGTTTATATAAGTAGCTATACATTTTTAAAAGATTGTTATAGAAAAAATCTAATCGTGATGCATAGTTTTTTTTTTAAATAATTTTTTAATTATGATGTGAAATCATATCCTATAGGATAATAGAAATGAAATAAGCATCTAATTCTCATTTGATCAAATAAAAATAAATGAAAGACAAAGTATTAGAAAAGGAAACTTAATAAAATAAAAAAATTAAGTAAATGTGAATGAAAATGTTTTAAGAAATCAATGAATTAAAAATAATTTAAAGAAACTAGCGAAGTTCTTAAATACTTTTATTGCGAAAGAGACTCGCTATTAAAATAAAAATAAATCTTAACATTAATAAAAACTTATAGTAATATATCAAAAATAGAAATTGCCAATTAAGCTTACTTTCCAAAACTACTGTAAGAATTTGAGCATTGCTTCATAACCATTAATCAAATGAAATAAATTTTATATAATGAAAAGTCTACACTTAAGATGTCTTACAAAATAAAAATTAGGACTCAAATAATAAGCAACAAAAGTGGAATCAAATAAATTAAATACTAAAAACTAAAAATAAAAAATAACAATAATGAGTATTTTTTTTGACTAAATATGTCATATTTGTATAAACAAAATCATAATAAAAATTTGAAAGTTAGTATAAATACCTTTTATAAATTTGTTCAATAATAAATTCCATCACTTAAATTTTTTGAAAAATCAAAGTTTAAAATAATTTTAGAACATCTCTAAATATATTCAATTTACATATTCAAAATAAAATTATAAAAATTTAAGGGGACAATTGGACAATTCAATTATTCAAAAGCAGGGACAAGTTTTTTAGATTTACTAAACTTATATATTAAAAATGTAATTGTAAAAGATTGGGTCATTGTTTGTAATATTCAACTACTCATGCAATCGATCTTCGACAAGGAGACTTTCCAATGTCAGCAAAGTTCCAGATAAGAAATTGAGCATTGTTATCCAACTTTCGAAATGGCTTTATCAATGCCAGTAAAAGATTTGCCGGCTCAAACATGCCTTCGGACATGCACTGAAAATTTTGTGTGTGTTTGGTTGATGTTATAAAATTTTTAAAATATTTTATAAATTATTTATAAATTTATAAATTGTTAAAAAATATTTGATAATATAAAAAAAATATTATAAAATTAAAAAAAAAAAGAAGTTGGAGAATATAAGCTCCCAATAATAATTACTTTCAAAATTTTAAAATAAATTCTTATTTAACAAAATCCTTTTATTTTAATAATTTTAATTAAAAAAATATCATTACAATTATTTTAAAAGCTCCATGATCCATCAACCCAAGACCGAGCTAGAAAATAGATATTGGAAGATGAGATTTAATTTTTATTAAAAACAGTAGATAAAGAGGTACTTTTAAGTTTTTTAGGGAACAACTTTCTTAAATTTAATAATTATATATATAATTTATACTAATTTAAAATTTTCTGGAATTTCCAGCTCCATCTACTGTGAATATTACTTAAGTATATGCATAAAAAAAAAAAAAAATCCTTTTATGTGGAATTTTGACCCATATTTAGTTTGACTGAACCTAAAGGTGTATGAAATGTCATTTGATTATTGCACAATTTAAATGGGATTGTAAATTATTATGTTACACATAATGATGTCTATATATTATTTTATAACATATCATAAACACAATCAACAGTTTCGAATTGAGTATGATTTAAATGAATGACATAAAATTTCCCACTAAATCACTCAAATGTATTAAGTAAATTTATATTTGTCGTGCGGTTATACTCAAATCAAAATTACTAATCACAAAACAAATACAATTATTTGTCATACGGTTGTTTTATACTTAAATCAAAATTACTAATCACAAAATAAATACAATTATATTTGTCATACATACCCCCTTTTGGTATCTTGAATACTCTATATAATATTGATATTCCTCATATATAATTGATTCATTGAAAAAAAAAAATTGGGTTTTAGTATTCATTTAAGGATTATGTGAATACATTAAAACAATAATCTCATTCCAACCAACTCTCAAGAAATTCAAATTCATAAATTTTACTTAGACTCCCCGATTTAGACTAAATTATCCATTTCCCTGAAAACATGTAACAAAGAAAACGCATTGAAATTAAATTTCATCATTTTGTTTGACAATAAATTTTACAAAGCTTATTAGATATCAATGGATATTGTGCGAAGAGAGAGAAAAAAAAAAAATATATATATATATATATATATATCATCTTCATAATTATATAAATATTCCTTCACACTTCCTTTTAAATTTAAAAAAAAAATCACTTTTCTTTAGCATTTTTCTTTTTTCTTTTTATAACTTAGAGTGCCTAAAACTTGCGCCTTAACTACTTCTTAGGAAAATCTGACCTAGCAGGACCAGCCTTCGAGTAAATTTGGGCATGGCATGGACAATTTATACTAGAATCGGATCCGCGGCTCATTTTATTTATATAAGGTTCAAATCTCATGCTAGCCAATTTAAAAACAAATAATTCTCGTTCTATAGCCATATATATGAATATTTTGAGAAATCAATCGTATAGGTACACTAAAAAAAATGAAATACGTTCATTAAGTAATTTCTTTAAGTACTAATTTCATTAATGGAAACTTCATCCGAGTTTACTTCACAGGAATAGCTTAAATGAATTATTTTTTCAATCAATAACATTGTACCTAATATACTTAACTGCGATTATCATCTTGAGAATATGGGATTAAATTTAAACCTAACAAGTTTTCAATTTTTATTCTTTTTCTTAAGTCTTCCAAAGAGGCTAGTAATAACAACATAGGTGAAAGAAATTACCCAAAGGCCAAAGCAGATTCTATCTTCCCTGAACATATATATGACCCTTTTAATTTATTTATTCCAATATATACCAAAAAGCCATCACTTTTTGGTATCTCATTGAGTGGAATTTTATTAATTGACGCCAATTTTTCTTTCTTTTCTTTAGTTGGTAATAACTAAAAGCACATTTCATGGTTGTGGATGTGATGGCAAATAATTATGTTCCTTAGATTTTTTAAATATATAATATAGCATTATCAAAATACATTTAGCATGAATTGATGATATTAGAATAAAAAATATAATAATATTTGAAATAAATGATTCTGTTTGTCGTGGATAGTCCTTTTCTTTATTTATTTATTTATTTTTGCCTTTTTAATACATAAAAGAATATATTCAAAGCAATCTTTGATTAAAGTAGAAAACTCGACCTGGTAATTACGAGTAATTACAAAGAAATTAGAAACAATAATACTAGACTAAGAAAGAAACTTGGAGGAGGTTTGTGTAATGTAAGAAATAAAATGCATATATAAATATCAAATTTTAAGATAAATCGATTTTACTTTTATAATGCAACAGAAGAATAATAGATTCAATTGGATCAACAATTTGCCTATAAGCCTTCTTCCAATGCTACAAAATGAACTACAAGCTGTAATACTTCAAGTTCTCCTCACTCAAGTTGATGCTCTAAAAGAATCCATCGTTATTTTTCATAACACCTTAAAACTTTGAAATAATTTTTATTGGTGATACTACAAGAAAAATGCAGAAAGAAAAAGTAGTATCACATTGTGATAATCCAAATTAGAAGAGATAATTTTATTTAAAATGTATCTCCATTCCTAACCCAATTAAAGATGTACCATATAAACATCATCCTTGATGCAAATCTAAATGACCCAGTAGTGTAATTTTAAAATAATAATTGTTTGTAATATGAGTAGAATTAGATCATAATGCATATACAAGGGTTTGTGAAGCTTTTACTTGTCTTTGACTTCTAAGATGTTTGTGACTATATTTTGTCACATGTGTTTTGACGAGCTTATACTTATGTTTGAATTAAGTAAAAAAAATTAAGATGAGTTTATAAGTTTGTAAATAAAACGTTAGTGTCTTATAAATTTTAAATTTTAACAAGTTCATTTAATTCTGATTATATTAATTTATAAAATCTTCAGATCAATAATTTTATTTTATCAAAATACTTAGAAAATTTAATATTAATATAAAATATAACATCTTATAAATATCAAAATAATTTATAAAATATAAAAAATTATAAAATCTTTTAAATAAATTAAGTTAAAAACCCGCTTACTCTATGCCCAAAAAAATCGAGAAAAACAAAATCAAAGAATTTTGTATATTAGCCAAACTTAGAACTACTTTTTGTAATTTCTTTTCCTAAAACTCTAAGCAGGGTCCATATTTGATCCACATGGGGGGTTAGGTGAAACCAAGAAGTAGGGACCAGTTTGCAACAAAATCTTTTAAATAGGGTTAATTCCGTCATATCAAAAAGCCGCTTTCAATAATGTCATGACCCCTGTTGAACTTTGGCAAGTGTGAGAAGAAAACTGAAAAAGCAAAAAGCAACATCACTTCACTCTTCTCTACAGTCTCCTGCTGTCAGCTAAAATACAAATCCAAAGCTCCCTCTCTTTCTCCGTCACTCCGATCCCCCCCGCCCCCCTCCCTTCCCTTAATATATATATATACACGTACACATATACGTATATATTTAGAGAATATTTCACTCCTGAAGCTCGAAGCTAGGCATTTCACTATCTCAATTAATGGACGCGCTTTCGCCGGCGATCAAACCGGGTCTGATTATGCCGACGAGGAATACTCGCTTTGATCATGCTCTCCTCTATTTCGGGTCTTACAAGAACCAGAATTCGAAGCAGACCCGGATTCGGAAGAGAATTGAGGTGAAAGCGCAAGCGGGGAAGCACGCGAGCATTGATTTCAGCGATCCCGATTGGAAGTCGAAGTACCAGAATGACTTCGAGGCCCGCTTCCGCATTCCGCATATCACCGATGTGATCCAGGACGCCGTTTCGTACCCCTCCACTTTCTGCCTCAAAATGAGGTTCTTGCTGAGACTTGAATAAGATAGTTAAAGTGAAAAAGAACTTCTCTTTTTATTTTTTGTTCTGTTTTTTTTTTTTGTTTTGTTTTTTTGTGAGTTTATTACTTTGATATTGGTGTACTTCTACCTTTTTTTTCCTCGTTTTATGAATTCTTGTTGGTTTTATTTTGTATGGTTTATCAAGAAATGGAGATTAAGTTTATACACATATATATATCTATATATATACAACGCAATGGATTGAGCTTTTCGTTGTATATTTCATACACCTAATATTTGTGCCTGTTAGTTGAAAAGAGAGTGCATATGTTATGGTTAATTTTTTATTCTTGAAATTCCAATGGCAGAATCATTTTCTTACCACTAAAAATGGGGGGAAAAAGTGATGGGAAAATATCGACTGAGACTTCACTTAACAATTGCACCTTTCCTTTTTCAGAAAGAAATTAATTTGAGATTCTGTTACAGGACTCCTGTAAGTTCCGATTTTGCGGAAGGTTATCCATCAGATGAGGAATGGCACGGATACATTAACAACAACGATAGAGTACTGCTTAAGGCATGTTGGTTCATACTTTTGTTTTTTTGTTGTTCATATTTACTGCAGCAAGCGCTATTTGATTTGCGACCGTTACGTGGCTCGATTGGAGTCATTGAGAAGTTGACTAATAAATTTCAAATATGGAAGAATAACTAGTGGTTCTCTTGTTTTGTGTTCTAGTTATATCAAGTATAAAAGAGTATGCGACAGGTTATGCTTAGTTATGAAGGTCTGAGTGCAATAGAGGATATATAATTTCTTTTTATAGTTATGTCGAATGATACACACCAAGAGTCCAAGAATTGCTTTAGAGGTGTGTCTGATGCAGTCTAAAGTTCAATATTTTGACTTTTTTTTTTTTAGTCTGTAAACCGTGGATTATAGTCTCATCACCATTGTCTCTTCTTAAATCTGAGGATGGTCTTTTATTTCATGATTGAAGTACTGGTTTGAGATACATCTAAGCATATTCTTGTAACGATTGCGCCCTCGTTCCAGAGAGAAGGATGCAGTTAGATATTTTCTACATTTCCGCACAAGCAAATTCTCAGCATTTTCTACATTTTATCTTTATCATGTTCATAATTCGGTGACTAGGTCAAAATTCTGTCTTAGCATTTTCTCTATTTTATCTGTCTTTTCCTAATTATCCATCTGGCTAAAAGTTAACATTTTGTACTATGTAGCCCTCACGAATATCTATTCCACATGTGTATCTCATTAAAGAGGTCTGTCCACAATGAATATATTCTGGTTTGCTAATTTATCAGATTTTATCAAGTTGACATCTATTATTGATATCTATTAAGTTATTAGAGCCTATGATTTTGCCTCTATTGTGAGTCCTATAATTGCTAAGCTCTGAAGTTTAAGACTCACCAAAAGACTAACATATAAGACCAACTGGGAAATGGATTGGCTATTGGGGAAGTTGCATAAGATTGATTACACACAGAAAACTATATTTTCATGTGTTTCTCAAGTCCTATTAGATAAATTATTTGCACTATATGCATCTAATATTTATTTTAATCTTCTCAGATTACACATAGCTTGCTGAAAAAAAAATGACAACATATCTCTAGGCACCAGAGACTTGCTTCTCTCTGTCGAGCGCGGCATTTTTTTATGCTGATTGTCTCTGAAAAAGTTCTTTATCCAATTGTTTCAGGTGATACATTATTCTTCTCCTACATCTGCAGGTGCTGAGTGTATTGATCCAGATTGTACATGGGTTGAGCAATGGTAAAAATCTGTTGACTAAATTGACTTCAAGAGGTTAATAAACATAGAGAGCAATCTAAGAGCAATGACATTTTTTAAGCATGTTGCTTTGATATGGAACCTTGAGAGTTCCCTTGGTTTCCATAGACAAGGATCAAATGATAAAGAACCAGAGTACGAAGAAAACAACTTGATGTGATCCTAAATGCTAAATTGATAAAGAAATCAATTTTCCTCATTGTATCGAACCTTAGATTATCTATCGCCTGCAATAATTTTAAATATTTTCATCAAGCTTTTAAATTGTCGATATCATTTTGCCCCATATATGATAATTGATGCATCAATTCATATTTCACTTAATTTCAGGGTTCACCGCGCTGGGCCCCGAGAAAAAATATACTTCAAACCAGAAGATGTAAAAGCAGCAATTGTTACTTGTGGGGGCCTTTGTCCTGGTCTCAATGATGTCATAAGACAGGTATATTCATACACGAACAAGGTGATTGTTACAGTTACATCCAATTCAAATGAAACAGCAGTGGAATAATCTAAAGGAGACCAATATTTATCTTTGTTGCTTGGTAGCATCAATTTTTTGCACTGTAGGCTTTGGTTTTAGATAACTTCTCTTAGAATGGAGGACATAAAATCTGACTTCCACAACTGGCATAGATTAACATAAGATAAATTTGGGAGACTAGAGATGTTATGACTTTCTTATAACCTTGGAAGTTCGTTTTTGTGATAGAAATCTATATGGAGCCTTAAAGCTGTTCAAGGAATGGCCACTTCATATTTTAACTTCTATTATTCTTTGTTTATCACTGCAGATAGTCATCACGCTTGAGATATATGGTGTGAAAAAGATTGTTGGAATCCCTTTCGGTTATCGTGGGTTTTCTGACAGTAGTTTAGCTGAGATGCCTGTGAGTATATTAATCCAGTTTCTAAGGGTTATAGTTTATTGAGTAACCATTGATCTCTGTATGCAAAAGAAACTTTTCTTGCTTGATGTATCATCACCAATTGCTTTGGTTCAATTCTCGTAAATATGTTATCTTTGGGCTATGTTTATTGCAAATTAGCATTTATGATGATGTATGGAAAATTTGTTGCATTAGAAGTTTTCTTCACAAATTACCTAAGGACTTCAGAAATTTGTAGCAACAATTCCTTAAACAATAATCATCAAATGATACCCTTATTTTCATTTAGTGTCGTGCTTCATTGCTGCCACCATATATCAGGTTGATCAGTAATCCTTGATGCACTCTACTTGGTCACTGAATTTATAATGTAACATGATAAGCTTATCTATCATCCTTTCTTGCCAACATAGGCAGTAATCATTTCCTTGCCATACTGATTCTCAATAAATTGTCATGCTTATGCAATGATCTTTTGTGATACTAAATCCAATCTTAAAAACTTGGGTAGGGCTTATGACTCGTGGCTCTGATAAACTTTTCCAGGATCATTTACCTTCTTGCATGTTTCATCAAACCTTGTTTGCTTTGATATGTCATTCCAGCTATCCAGGAAAGTGGTCCAAAATATCCATCTCTCTGGAGGAAGCTTGCTAGGAGTCTCACGTGGAGGACCTAAAGTTAGTGATATTGTAGACAGTATGGAGGTATACATTGATGTTTGCACCTCATTTATCTGGCTTCATCATACTTAGTAGTTTGCACCATGCTACGGTTGTTTTGATACTAATGCAAAAACTGATGGCAGGAAAGAGGGATAAATATGCTCTTTGTACTGGGTGGAAATGGTACACATGCTGGTGCCAATGCCATACACGAAGAGGTTCTTGAACTATAACCTTTATAATTAAATTTAGCTCCTTGCTAGATATTGTATGCATTTTTCAACTACAAAATTCTAATGTTTGATACAAAGTTGAAAAAATCAAAAGTTAGAAGTTATTTGTATCTAAAAAAATTAAACTATCTTTCTCCAATTTACAGCAATACCTGGGATTTGCCTGTAGTTGAACTTTTAAGATTAAACTAAAACTGGAAAAAAGTTGTCATGATTTATCCCTGGACAAAGAAAGTAAGGAAAAATGACGTGTATTTCTTTGTTTCATTTGGGATTACGCCATGACTAATCTCATATGTATGTGTGTGTATGTGTGTGTGTGTGTGTGTGTGTGTGCGCGCGTGTGTTCTTGAGTGTGACAGTGCCTTCCACCTCTAATTTTTCTAAAGCTTTATATTGTAAATGTTCACTATCCAGTGCTGTAAAAGACGATTGAAGGTAGCTGTAGTTGGTGTGCCAAAAACCATAGACAATGATATTTTGCTTATGGATAAAACATTTGGTTTTGATACGGCTGTTGAAGAGGCACAAAGAGCTATTAATTCTGCATATATTGAGGTTTGAGTTCATACTTCTCTTTTTTCTTTTAAGTTTGTCTTTAATCAGGATTTGATTATTCATTTGCTAGCTGTTCTCTCCAACTTGTAAGGTTTAAGCACTGGAACTCTTCGCTTATATACACCCTTAGTTGAGATGATTCTCTCTCTAATATGACAGGCACACAGTGCTTATCATGGCATCGGGATTGTGAAATTGATGGGTCGTAGTAGTGGGTTTATAGCTATGCAGGCATCTCTTGCTAGTGGACAAATTGATATATGCTTGATTCCAGAGGTACAACTTTTGTAGACACAATCGAAAAATATATACTATTTTGACCCTATTGGCCTGGTCACAGTGTTTTCTTGAATCCATCAGGTACCATTTAATCTGCATGGACCTCATGGTGTCTTAAGTCACCTAAAGTACCTGCTTGAGAGAAAGGGATCTGCCGTTGTCTGTGTGGCAGAGGGAGCTGGGCAGGTTAGTGAGATCATGCTTTCCTTTCAGGTGTCCAGAATACAATAAAAAAATTTCATTAATTGCACAATTACCTGTCTAAATTGATTGTCCATCATCCTCTTGCGAATTGCTTTCACCATCATATTCAAGTTGAATTTTATTAAATAATCCTACTCCTAATTGTAGCAGTTGACAATCAGACTAGGTACATGCGCTTGAATTTGAGAGGTTGAAAGAACCCTTCAATGCACAGTATCCGTTTAACTTGGTGGTGTCAGGTTTGGCATACTTTAGAAACTTGTCAATGGCAAAACTACTGTTGATAATCTTTTTCCCTAAGGAAGGAGCATATTTTTCTGGCAACCATCTCATTTACATAAGAATTCTTTCCTTCTTTTTACTAAGCGAGGTGTCTTCCGCCAATCTTTCCTGTATGTAAAATATCTTCGTCTTCATAAATTATTCATAAAGACAAGTTTTCCCAGAAAACAATATGACTGAAAGATAAAAAGGAGATAGATGCAGCATGAATTCTCTCCATTTATGTAACTATTTTTTGGGACATTCTAATATTCTGGAAGAAAATTGTTGCTATATCCACTTATAGTCAACATCTTCTGAACTCTGAGCAGATTGAATTTTTCAGGTGTTTTAGAAAAAAATAGGAATCCTTATCGCAATTTTGCTCACGTTGTGCACAGGATCTTCTTGAGAAAACGAATGCTACAGATGCATCAGGAAACACTGTACTAGGGGATATCGGTGTTCATATACAACAAGAGGTTGGTTCCTTCACCTGTTTGTAGTTCTTTTCCAATATTTATATTGTTCTTTGCTTTCTTTCGTCAAATTTGATCTACTATTCTTTTAGTTAGTAGACTATTCATCTTCTTGGTATGCTTGTAATGATTGAATTTGCAACTCCTCCCTGCAATTCTCTCTCTTATTTTTTGTCTTTGTGTCAGAGGTATGAAGTAGGATTCATTAACATCCAAGATATTGATCATATATGCCACTTCCATGAACATATTCAAGACTTATTCTTCTCCATTTGTTTTGCTAAAACAAAGTTGAAGCCTAATTTATTGTTCTGCTTATCACTTTGCATCTGTAGTGAGGATATATGCTTATAACTAATGCTGGCACCATGTGATCCCATGGTTATAAATTAAGTTTCTTATTTGAAGGACCAAAATGACCACAGATAACAAGAGCATCTCTCAGGCATAATAAAATTGATCACCAGAAGGATATTCTAATTGTAGCTTGTCGGATATCAGCGTGCCAGTAGCTTAAAGATTGTGAAATATCTTTTGCAGAATTAATTTCTTAAGGTCTTTTTAATCCGTTTCCTTCCCCTTTTACTTTTTTCTTGGTCAATACTTGGTATCATTGTCATCAATGATTCTCTCAGGTTGCTTGAATCTTCTTCTTGTCCAATTTTTCCACCAATTTGGAGATCCAGATATATATTGAGATTATTTGCCCCATGTGTTACTGATGAAGACATTGTGGGCTAAGATGTCTTCTATCAACACTTTGTATCTTGCTGGAGTATATTTGGACTGAGTTAAATTTTTTGTCTATTCGCCTTCCTTATTTGCTTGCTTATATCATGAACTAAGTTTGGCTCTTATAGAGCATTCTTCACCATTATCTATGGTGCATTGTGGATGAGAAGTTCTACTGTTCAGTATAATGCGGAGCTACTTCTTTTTAAATTTCTAGAAGGAAATTGAAATTTTCTATACTAGCACGTTTTCCCCAAAAAATTCAGGACATTACTCACAGTGCAATTTTGTAATGTAGTTATTAGGTTTTTTCCCAATTAGAGAGATTGTGATTTGACAAAAGCAAATGAAAGGAACATAGATGTCGTCTGTTCTGAAGCTGTCTTGATACTTTTATCTTGAATTCTTTTAGTTGGTTAAATGTTTAATTTTGGGTCCATAGCATCTGCCACTAATACACATTCATTATATACCTTGTAGGCAAAGAAATTTTTTAAAGGGATTGGATTTCCAGCAGATGTGAAATACATTGACCCCACATACATGATCCGTGCATGCCGTGCAAATGCATCAGACGGAATTCTCTGCACTGTTCTTGGTCAAAATGCTGTAAGTCTTGTATTTGTTAGTCTCGTCAAATTTTATTTTGAAAACCAACCAACTAATGGATTCACCAATAAATTTTATTTTATTTTTGGCTGTGTTAATACCATTTCTTTTTTGTATGCTTGAAAACTGTTACATAAGTTAGTGAGTTTAACGTGTCTGCAAGTTGAATGAGGTATGTTTACATTACTCATCTGGGAAGCTGACCACAGTAGTAGCTGGTTAGTCTATCCAGCTGTGTATTTGCTGCACCGTAGAAACGCATGCTATGCCCTGTCATATCTTACTATTCCAGATTTGATATGAATTAATGGAAGTTGTTAACATGTCTATGAGGAAGTCACTAAACAAGCCAAACTGCTCTCACCGATTAGTGAGTTTCAGCTCTTTCGTGTTGAACTTAAATCTATATTAAGCTCAACACTTTAACAGCTGGTTATTTTATCCAGTTCTGTACTTGGTGCACAATGGAAGCACATGTCTTCCAGTGTGAAATCTTATTACTATGGATTTGATCTGAGCTAAGTGGAAGTCGGTAGCTTGTCTACGAGGTCTCCATTCAATGAGCCAAACAGCTCTTACAGATTAGTGTTGCAAGCACGAGCCTCACATTGTTCGTGTGGATTTTGTTACCAGGAGCAAGTTTTTTGGGTAGCGAATGGCCTTCTAGTTGCATGCCCGACATACCCGACAGTATCTCTATTCATCCTTGTGTACTTGCAACTCAAATTTTATTGTCATTTTATCCTAGAGCACAGCTTAAACCAAGATACACAGTTTTTAGTTGGTGGAAGGCATTGTTATGTTGGAGTGCTGTCGCCTTGGCAAATATTTACTCAATATACACAAATGTTTTGGCAGGTTCATGGTGCATTTGCTGGGTATAGTGGAATCACAGTCGGAATATGCAATACTCACTACGTCTATTTCCCCATTCCTGAAGTCATTGCCCAGCCCAAGGTTGTCGACCCTAACAGCCGGATGTGGCATCGTTGCTTAACGTCAACAGGCCAACCAGACTTCATCTGAATAGAAGGGGAAGTAATCCATGCTTGAGAAACATAATATTTCATACTGTAGTCGTAGACTAGAGGAACGGATGGCCAGTTTCATGAGACCTCTGGCTTGCTCTGTTCGCACCCACTTGTTCGAGATCTTCCCTATTTTTTTTAAAGTGTACAGCATTCAGATTGCCATTCAGCAGTGGCATGTCGGTAATAAGGTTGCTTAAGAGACAGAGAAAAGCATTTTTATGACTTTAAAGAGAGAAAATCAACTCTAAGAAAAGACTTATCCCATATTGATTGGGATAGTTGAGGCTGTTGTACCATAAGAAAACATTTCAACTCTAAGTTTCTTGGTTCTATGTACAACTAGTTACTATTTAAATAAATAAAATGCTTAATTCTTTGGATAATTTGCCATTCATATCTGTATAATTTAGTGCTTCAAAATTCCTTGCTGGTGAATGAGATTCTCATTTGACCATCACTAAGTAATTGGTTCTAAAATTGGATTGGTACATATTATATGATTAGTTTGAACTAATTGGGACTATACTTATTGTAGAGGAATGTATGGCAGGTAGGATAACTTCAATAGGAGGAATGCATGAGGTTTCTAAGGATATAGACCCGCTAGATATATTATATTTATTTTATAATTTTAAAAATATATAAAATATATTTTTTAAAATAATATGATTATATTTTTTAAAATAATATTATATAAATATATATAAATTAAAATTAATAATAAATAAAAAATCAAACGGAGTGGGATAAATTTAAAAATAAAAAATCAAAACTTAAATTAAATCCCGTTTATAAATTTTGAAATCCACTCCAATGGGGCATATTTGAATTTAAACCCGTTGTATTGTCATTCCTAATTGCAGGCTTTCCGACTACTATCAAGTGGTGTATAATGCATATATATTGTCAGAATTTACGTGTATTGTCGCACCAAATCCATTAATAACCCTTAAATAAAAGAGGGTGTTTTTTACCTTTAAGTTCATCCACACACTCAATCATTCAAAAATTTCATATTAAATAATACCACCTAACACTTTGATAATTTGGTATGTACTCTATACTTTTTATAGATGAAAACTTTAAATCCATAGGGAAGCTTCAATTAAATCTCAACCATGTCCAAAACTGTCCAATCATCCGTTATCTTTTATTTTTAAAGACAGTAAAATGGAACTGTACGACTAACCTTCAAGTATATAAAAGATTTACATAATTTATACATTCGAAGGCATTTTATACACAATGGAATAAAATGAAACACAATTGATCCAAAATGTCTACACACGAAAATCTGTGTGTGGGCTTTGAATTATTCCTGAGTGAAAATCCACAACATAAGACAAACTTAATCAGCCATGAATTTTGTTTGATTAATATTAATAAGCTTCTGAGTTCCGACCTTAAACCCTATTTACTCATTCCCCGTTTCATAAATATTGCTTTTTCTGGGGTCCCCAGTTAAATGCACAACCTGAAATTCTGTAAACTGGATGAGGAGATGTAGTTTTAACACTCTTTTTGAATTTAAAACAGGAAAGTAACTGAAGTCATGACCATTTTCCTTAATTATACCAAGTAAACTTATTTTTCTCAACTTTTAAGTACGAAGTTCAATTATTTATTTAAGTTTTTTGATTAAATAAAAGGGAAAAACATAAGAGTGTTTGTTAGATATTAAATGCTTGAGAGGGAGGAAGAGATTGGTGAGGAATTGAATATGTTTTCGTCGTATATGTAGTTGTGAAGTCTTAATCCTCACCAACCATACCAAACTTGGGTACATATCAAATTTGAACGGGACAACGAGCCCTTTATGAATTTCTCAGAAAAAATTATAATCTCAATGTTTTCACACTTAATGATGAAAATGATATTGCCTAGTCAATAGTAAGTCACAATCCGATGATATGGCATGATTTTTTGTCGTTTTAATATTGACGGCAAGTATTTTTTTATTTATTTTTTGGTGGCATGATAGATAAGAGTGGTTAGAGAGACAATTGAAAGTCATACCGGCGGTTTGGTTTTATTTTTAAACTCATTTTCATGTTTTTAATATTTTTAAGATTAAAAATATTTTTATTAGATTTTGGTATAAAAATAAAAATATATTTGGATTAGTCATATTTCTACATAAGTTGTATAGGTTTAGAATAAAATTATATTTATTTTATAATATTTTTTGTATGAAAATACATGATATGTGAGTATTTTTAAAAATAAAATTAATAGGTATATAAAAAAATATAGAATATTAATATGCTTGAAAAAATTGACCGGGGCTAGCAAAATAACCTTAATTTGCCTATGGAAAAAATTATTGTTGGTCACTGATATTTCATTTCGTTGTCAAAATCATGTGTGGCATTTTGAATTTGATTAATTTTCATCCCTCTTGCAATTTTCTATATCAATTTTTATATTAACTTACCAAAATACCCTTGCTTCAAAGAAAATAAGTTATTCAAATGTCAATTTCATCCATATCATTTGGTTTCACTTTTGATTTGATCCTTGAGGATTAGAATTGGTCAGTTGAAGTCAAGATCACCGTTGAATTTCAAAGTGTTCAATGCCTCTTAAGGAATTGCCTTACAAGATTAACAAATTTGTTTTTAACACAATCCTTTAAATAGTAAAAATGTGGGATTCAACTTTAATTCGTTAGGTCCTTAGATACAATTATTTGAATTGGGTCGGCTAGTATACGCTGTTCATCCTATTGAACTTTGATCTCATTTAGTTTTATTGCCGTGGTGAATTAATTATTATTTACGATTAAGGGAGCGAATCGAAATTTGGGTTCGTCAAAATCATAAATTGTTAATCGAACTGAATTAATTACAATTGAATTTTTTTCGATTTTTCGATTCAATCGATTAACAAATTCTTAAAATAAATAATAAATAAAAACTAAATAATAGAATTGTATATATATTTTTTATTTATTATTTTTAGTTTGGGTGAGAAAAATATAAAAAAATAGTATAAAAATAAATAATAAATATAAAAATATAATTTTTAATATATAAAATAGTATAAAAATAATATATATATATATATATATAAATATATAATATAATAATTCAATTTTTGGTTTTTTGGTTAACTGAAATAAAAAATCGAAATCGAATCAAAAACTAAAAATTTCAAAAATAAAAAATCAAAAATCGAATTGAAATTTTTGGTTCGATTTCGATGCAAATTGAAAATTTAGTTTCGATTCAATTCGACTGATTAATTAAATTATGTGCATCCCAATTTACGATAGATTGAAAAACTTCAAACTGAATATCTTAGATATAACTAAATTTACCATAAAATTAAGTGATTGACAAGGGAAAACATCAATAAAGAATTTTTTATTCTATGAATGTGATGCTTTATGTAAAAGTGTCAAATAAATAATATTTGGTGATCAAATCTATTTTAATTAACCAAATATGGGACAAAATAAAGAAAAGAAGTTAGTTTGTTGTATTTACTAGATAGTATGGATAAACTACAAATTTGTTTACTAACTTCTTTTCTTAATTAGGAAAAATAATTGAATATATTTATTAGATAATTTAAATCTGTTTACTAACTTCTTTTCTCAATTTAGAAGAAATAATGGGATACACTAATGTTTTTCTTAATTTTTTTATAGGGATGAGAATAGATTAGATTTGAATTGATATAATATCATATTCGTTAATTTTTTTAAGGATTCAAACTCAGAATCGATGGGTAAATCCCATTATATCTACTTTATAATTTTAAAAATATTAAAAAATATACTTTTTAAAGATAATACTATTAAAAAATATTTTTTTAAAAAAATATCATATAAATATATAATAATTATTTTTGAAAAATAAAAAATTAAACGAATTGGGTTGAATTTCGATCGAGTCGAGTTTGAAAATAAAAAATATTGAACTCAATATAAACTCGTTTATACTATTGAAATTTACACCAAACGAGATGGGTCTACAACGGGTCATAGTTTGGATCAGTTCCATCCCTAATTTTTTCACTTGGAAGGAATGATACAAATGGGACATGGAGAAGTTAATTCTAATTGCAATTCATATTTTAGTTGAGTTGGGTTATATAGTATGATGATATATACATTTGACAATAGCAGAATCTTAATTTTATTTTTTTGTGATTTTACAAATTATTTTATTAGTTTATTGATTTCCGACTTGAAGTCACTGCACACTTAATGCACATTCATTTATTCATTCTTCCAACATTCCTTATATGGCAGATAAAATACATGAAAAAATGACCTAAATTTTGTAAATATTTGAAGTGGGATTTGTATTACACTATGTTTGGGTATTACCCTTTGGACTTTTTGTTAGAAAATTTTCTTTGGTAAAGTTGCTTGCACATTTTTTCTTTTTTTTTTTTGTGTGTGTGAAAATTAGTTTAGTGAATCATTGTATAATAATATAAATTAATAAGTAATTAAGTACCACCATTATTCATATACTAGAGCCTTCATAAACATGGATTGAAGCTAATATAAAATTAGACAACTCTTCACATCTTTAGTGGAACCAAAACCTACTACCTCATAATAGTAGAGATTTACACCTCGTCTTTTGTCACTTGAATGAGATCATCAACTATTATTGATAATAGACCTCCAATTTTTAAGCCATTAAATCACAATCTATTGAAACAATCATTTATAACTAAAAATGATAATGGATTGGTCAGACTCAGGCTCATTTAAAAATAAATAAAAAATTAAAGACTCATTTCATCCCATCTCATTGCAAACCCACGATCTGGATCCAATGTGGTCTAACTCATCTGAATCCATTGAACCGCCAACACGTTAAAAATTTTTTATCTTGTATTCGAACTTCTACAATAAGTTAAAAGATTGACCTCTTATTGACAAGTTCCAGCACAAAATAACAAGACGAAAATAATTTTCCACCTCCAAAAAAATAGTAATGGAAGAGGAGCGATGGATTTGGGAAAAACTAGGAAGGGGGTGCGTTGTACCTGTGAGTTCGCCACCAAAGCCCAAGACCACCGCCATTACACCCTAGGAGGATGAATATGGAGTGTGCGGAATGAAAGACTCGGGAATCAAGAGATTGGGGAAAACAGATATGAAGAAATCAAACGACAATAAGTAACTTAGTACTAAATATATTTCACTATATAGAACTATATATGTAAATATAATCGGTACGGATCCAAAACAATTTATTAGGACTTGTAATCTACTCCAAATCCAATTGAAATTAAAAAAATCAAGACTCATTATCCACCTCAAGAATAATTTAATCATTCTGAACTTGCTTCGAACTAAAATGAATTTACGATAAGATTAAATTTTATCCGAATTCATTATCATATTCACGTAACCATCTTTGTTCATTTTGTTTCACACATATAGCACTATTCCCCTACTAATCTCATGGGCTTAATTTTTACTATCCTATAGTCAGATCAATCCACAATAAACTGAAGTGTATACTCACCATTAAATTATCGAAAATGTATGTTTTTTACCACCCATTCTTGATTAGTCCGTTTGATCAGTCATCTTGGATGAACCGCGTCTTCCAAGAATTCCACCCATCTGACACTTACACTGGAAGTCATTTCAATCTGGAAAAAAAAAAAAAAAAAATGAACTGAGAGCAAGTACTATTTTGACAACCAAAGCAGAAGCTGATGACTGCACAGAAAAATTATAAAAAAAATAAATCACATTGAAAGAAAGAAATTGGCTTTTTACAGTTTCAAGAAATTTTTTGTTTTCTGTTGCAATATTCAGTTCATTCTGTCTTCACACAAGGAGTAGAGTATATATATAGCTAAGTTCCATGTTATATTGGGATCCTACTGCTGAGGCAGAGCAGTTGGCTACAATGGCGAAAGTTTTTTACTGCCATAATTCACTTTGACCATATGCTTTTAGCTCTGCTGTTCATTCAGTCAAGGAACTATATTTACTGTTTTCATCTGATCAGTGTTACTGTTTTCAAAGTTACAGTTCAAAGATATGGTTATGGTGTTCACTGTTCTATAAAAAACATTATCACTCTATTTTTTTTTATTTTTTTATAATCCAGATTTCTAGAGGCATTCGGTCAAACTAATTTTGAAAGAGATCGACTTTTTTCCTAATTCGACATACAAGTAATTTCGGTAAGCAAGCTTTTGTACACGCATAAGTCTTATCACTCTATTTTTTTTTTATAACCTAAATTCCCGGAAGCATTCGACCCCAAACTAATTTTAGAAGAAATCGATTTTCTCCTTAATTCGACTTCCAAGTAAATTCGATAAGTGAGCTTACACCCAAGTTGAATTTTCGCATAAGTAACCCTTCTTCTGAACCCATCATAAAACGCGAACGGAACTTTTGAATGAGTCAACAAGCACATAACGCTGTTGACTCCACATTCGATAAGCGAGCTTTTATATATTTTGGTTTGAACTTTCGCATAAGTCAATCATCCTTCTAAACCCACCATAAAACGTGAACGGAACCTTCGGATGAACCAACAAATACACGACGCTCCTGCATCTTATGAATTCGAACCTATGAACCTCATGTTTTTCTCCTTTTATCTTTCCAGTACACCAAGCACTTGGGGCACCTCATCACTCTATCTTGCTTCCCAGGGAGGTTGTTTGTGTGAGAAAGAGAGAGGCATGATTATAGTAAACAAGGGATAGTTCAATAAGTTTTCTTTTAAAATTTGATCTAAATACAGAGAGATTTTTTTGAAATTTTTTAAATTAAACCTATCTTGTTTGATGTTTGTTGTAAAAAAGTCGACGTCAGCTAAATCATCTTAGTAAGAATCGGTTTCACCATCGGCATAATTGTCTTACAAAAAATTGGCAAGGATTACATAAATTTGTTCAAATTTCTAAAAAAACCTCACCATATAATTTTGGAGAATGATCAAATCAAATTTACGCTTATAACTTCTTCTAAGATATTATATTCCTAATTTATCGTAAAATTTTGAAATTTATAATATAAATAAGAGCAAGAAAAGTTTGTGTATTTTCTGACAAAAGGCAAAAGAGTCATTTTATAAGAAAAATATTAATGTTTTTTTAACGGCCATTAATATCAGAAGAGGTATGTGTAATTTTGAAAATCTTAGAAAGCTTATCTATAATTGTTTGTCAAGGGATGTTTATATAATTAATCTTTTTACATAATTGTTTGATGAAAATCCTTGTAGAAACACTTCATATGCAGATGTTCTTGTGGGAATTTCACAGTCAACATTATTAATTTGATATGGATTATGGGTTTAAATAATAATCATTAGAGTCCCATATACAAGAGCATATGCATCAAAATCAAGAACACCTTAGCATATAAGCTAACATAAATCTAGTATAAATCGTTTAATTATTCGGTAAAACAAATTTTTTTGTTTATAAAAAGTAGTTCATAACATATTCTAAAAAATTGAATTTTTTTTATTATATATGTATACAGTATAACTCATTCTTTTGACTAAAACAACTACATATATATATATATATATAAAGCAACATGAATCTTAAAATTTAGGGCAAAGTGTATAAAATCTCCCTAAACTTCACATATGATCACATATGATCACAAATACCCATTAACTTGTAAATGTAACATTTACTGAATTAAATGTTTAGATAAAATTACCCTAAGTGCAATCAATTTATATAATTTTTAGTTTATTTTGAATATTTATCATCTCAAATTTAATTTAATTTTTTAATTAAAATTTTTAAATTATATTTTTTAAAAAATAATTAATAACTTAAGTAATTCAATTTTTATTAAATTAAAGTAATAAAAAAGTATAATAAATACAAAAAAATATTAACATGAAAAAATTATTTTAATTATTTGAATTCGAAATGAAGCATTAACTATTTAAATTAATGAATTTTGAATTATTTTTAGATAAATGTAAATAAGCATATCTTTGTAAAAAATTAGATATATATATATATATATATATAATTGAGTAAAAATAAATTATGCATTCTTATTCAACATGGTCAAAAATTAATGAAATATATCTTTGTTTAATTTAATAAATATATATCAACAGATACATATTTATTTATTTTATCCAAAAGAGTTTAAAATTCATTTAGAGTAAATAGTTAGTACTTTCTTTTTGAATTCAATTGATCAAAATATTTTTTATATTTAATATTTTTACGTATTTATTGTACTCATTTATTACTTTAGTTTTTTAAATTTAAAATATTTAAGTTACGAATAACTTTTTTTACAAAAATATAATTTAAAATATTTTTTAATTAAAAAATTATAATTAAATTTAGAATGCAAAATATTCAAAATAAAATAAAATAAATAATTTTATCTAAACAATTAATTAAGGGAGGTAAGTATTATATTTATAAGTTTAGGATAGTGAAGTTCAAGAATTGTTATGAATTTTCCCCTAAAATTTATTATGGGTAAAGCCTAGAATCAATTATGAAAACTCCAATCCATGAAAGAATAAAAGCTTTTAATTACTTAGAAAGCTTTGGTTCATTTGCAGTCTCGATTTATATACCTAACTCAGTAGTACATTGTAATTGGAAAAAATGGTCTCCTTTTTCTTTATGATACTTCAATAATGAGAAATGTAATTTAATAAAATATTACATAATTTAACAAATTAATTTCATGCACACATATTGATTGGGTTATAAATTTGGCTTGATCAATTGAGCCTAAGAAATTTGGTCCACAATATAAAAAATGGACTTGACTTTTGGGTATTGATAAGATTTGAAGTTAATAGACTATATTCTTATTGTCTCACAATATTAATATCAGATGTGATAGTAATAATTTGACTGAATTGAATTGAATAGATCTTGAACATTTATGTTAATCTAAACTAAATGAGTAGATTAGATCCGAATAGGCAGATCCTAGCTGACTTGAATAAATATGATACATTATCCTTGTCCGAGTAGAATTGATCCAAAACGTTGGAAGTCTTAATAGAATTCTTGAATGACCCTACTAAATTTTGGATAAGAATAGAGAATCATATTTTAAATAAATTACTTAATTAATTGATGTTAGAATTTTACATTCCTAACATTCTTTTCGCTCGCATCACATCTAGCTCTTTATTTTTATTTTTTTTGTTGGTGTTCTTGATGTGAATTAGAGATTAGTATTGTTGATTTGAAATTTTTGTCAAATATATATATATATATATATATAATGTTCATTTTTTGGGGAAACAAGATTATAATAGTTGAATCAATGCTACTGATAATACAACTATAGGTTTCTGTTAAAATCTTCTGAACTATGATATTTTGGAATTTCGTATAATAAAAAGAATAACACTAAAGAAATGAGGACAACAACAATAATTTTAGCTTTAAATACAATTTATTTATCAATTTCATCGATCTCTCAGCACAGGTTCCCTTACATTAATTTTTCTAATGACTTTTATTTTGCTAATTCAGGAAATAATATGGTGTTAAAAAAATACTTCTATTGCACTAAAAACGCCTCGTAACCACACAAATAGTCCCATAAGAAAAAAATGATTTCATAAATCCCTTTATGCCCGAAATAATTAATGCATTTTTGGAATTTACTATAATAATACTAGTAAAAAACTTATAAATAACAAGATTACAAAATATACATTAACCAGTACTTACACCGTGCCAAGGCACTAATTTATTATAATTGTTATTTTTACAATGAATATTAAGAAAATAAGAAGAAAAAAAGCCATTATGTTTTTAAATCATACTTTTGTCAAAATTACACTACAATTTTCTTGAAAAGTCATACTGATAAAGTTTAACACACCGGTGAGAGCCATTTTTCAGATAGGCATTTTTGTCTCTCTTAACTAATTGTATATATTTAGGTTGTTAATTTCTTCATTTTTCCTATGTTTCATCAATAAACATTTTATAATGAAATTCTAAAGTTATTTTAATTGGAGTAATAGATAATAATATTTGTTTAAATTAGAAAATATAAATATGTGAAAGTTGTTTTGTTCATATGTAACATGAATACATGTCCTAAAAATAGTAAATCATAATTATTTTCATAAAAAAATACAAAAATTAATAATACTATAAAAAGATTAAAAAAATATGTCTTAAATTGTAAACGTTATCTTGTTTGCTTAAATGACTTTAAGTTAATTTACCTTATCTAGTAAATATTGAACTTTCTTTGATACACTCACAGATAATCATATTTATTTAAATCTGAAAAATATGTGTAATTTTCTTGAAGTGTTTGCAGAAAGAAGTTCAACGAAGCTATCCACGTGTAATTACAGTACGATGTTTCCTTATATCTCATTTATGTTTTTGCTTCAATCTTGTAGATATTAAACGGGTGCAGATAGATCTCATTAAAAGGCAATTAAATAGAAAGCAAAAAAAAAAAAAAAAAACCAACAACAACAACACAGAAGATATTTAAGAATAGTTGTTAGAGATATTAAATATGATAAATGACACTTCAACCTTCATAATTTAATTATTTTGACATATTATTTTTTAAAAATAAAATTTAAATATTATTTTTTTTAAATTTAATTATTTTAATATTTTATCCCTCAAAAGTTAATTACTTTGTCTCCTCAACTTATATATATTATTGCACTTTGTCCTCTCCCCTGTAAATTTCAGATCAAATTTTCATCAAAATATTCTTTGTAAATTTTTATTGTGCATTTTTCCACACAAAAATCTAAAAAAATGCATTGTAATATTTTTTTTTATTGTCAATAGTAAAAATAATATAAATGGTAATATTTTTATTGTAAATAATATGGATTATATACTATAGGCAAAAATACTACTATTATTTATAGCAAAAATATCACTATTTATTATGTTTTTACAATTGACAATAATTAAAAAATATTAGATACATTATTCTTGACTTTTGCGTAAAAATATGGAGAAAAAAAAAAGGTTGTGCTGGACGAAGAGTAGTCGAGGTAAAATTTTGGTTTAAAAGTAACACTAGGAGCAAAATACAATAATAAATATAAGTTGAGAGGTAAAATGTTTAACATTTATTTTTGGGAGGTAGAGCGCCAAAATGACTAAATTTGAGGGGCAAAATACTTACAATTTATTTTTGGAGAATAATGTGCTAAAATAATCAAATTTAGAGGGGTGAATTACCATTTACTATTAAATATTTTATGTCTATATCATTTTTAATATTTTAAGTTTTTAGATGAGATAGTCATTATGGAACCAAAGACTAGCCAAATAAGAGGTTTTGAGTTCAAATCTCAATTCAACCATGTATGAAAAAAAGTTTCATATGTTATACTTAAAAAAAAGAATACCACCTCAACGTGAAGGAGTGTATTAAATATAATAAATATTAAATATAATTTTTTAGATAAGGTAGTAATATGTTGATTGTAATTTATTGCATGAGTAAATAATATAATAATAAAAGACAATATCGAAACTTCAAAAGAAAAATGGCATAGTAAGGAAGTAACTAATGTTTTTAAAATCGGATCAGATTGGGCCGGTTCAATCGGTCAAATAAAAAATCACAGGTCAGTCCGATCCGATTAAATCCAAAAATCGTTTAATCGGTTAAAACCAGTCAACAATCGATTAAACTGGTCAAAATCGCGCAGAAGCAGTCAAAACTGCACAAAAACCAATTTGACTGATTTTCATCTTTTGATTTTTTTATAAATGTTTAATTTTGATATTTTGTTATATTTATATGATTATTTGAATTTTGTGTTTTGTTATATATATTTTTACGTATTTATTTATTTATTTTTATATTTAAAATGTATTACATAATAATTAATTTATTATATTATTATTTTACATAACAAAATAAAAAAATATAATTAATTTTTATTAAATCAATCCGACCACCTGTTGAATCGATCTGATTAGTTAAACCGCTAATTATTAAAAAGATCGATTTGATTAGCAGACCGTCTATGAAAACATTGAAAGTAACAATAATTGAGTAATCAATGACAAAATATCATACAAAATGATTAATATATTACCATTGACTTGTTTTTAATGTACATCATTACAAGACAAAAAGCATATTAATGATAAAATATTAAATGATGATATGAAAATTATAATTAATGATATGTATTAAGTGATACTTTTTCAAATTTAATACTAATAAGAACTAATATTTAAATTTTCATTATTAATAATTAGTAGGATATAATGTTTAAATTATCATTATTAACATTTAGCGACAACTTAGTGACCGAAAAAAAAAAATTACTATGATTTGTGATAAAAAAATTTATTGTCACTCTATACACGTTTCACTAATTATCAACTGTGATAATTTACGCACAATTTTTATTAAATTTATAAAAATTATTATTATGACAAAGTAACATTTATTATCACTTAATATATGTAATTAGTAATAATTTGCATATTGCCGCTTGATATATTTTCACTAATATATTTATATTTATAATTTTGTTTTCTTGTGGTGCATTTTATGTCTACCAAATGTTGCACCATTTTGGAGAATATTACTATTAGTCAAAGATGCATCTACACCATCAGGAAGCCATCTGCAAAGGACCATTTCTGAAAGATGCATTGCTTAATGTTGCCTTGCATTGGTCTGCTGCTTTGGAGTCCTGTCGTTTAGCATTTGGGACAATAAAATTGCAAGAGAGTTGTAGAATATAAAATATATTAGCACATATTCAAATAAGCTCAATGTTTTTGTTTTGTTATATATAAATTGCCTCAAGAGAAAAAGCATTAGCTTCATAATATAAAAGACATCGTACCCCGTATGCTCAATTTGTTAAAAAAATTATTGATAGAAAAAATTTCTTCGGAATTTTTAAGATAAATTGGTCAAAATATAATGAATTGCGGCTTATTCTATTTACATAATTTGGTCATTTGTTAAACATGTGCAATTAGCACACGAGAAATCACCAAAAAAAATAAAATAAAATAAAAAATACTAAGTTTACACCCAAAAAAAAAAATTCAAAAAACTTCAGATCATTTAGTGTCACAATTTTGATGGTTCAAGGTGTTTAGGGCAAAGAATGCAAATACAAGTAGTAAAGTGCAAATAGTTTAAATTTCAGGGGTAAAATTAGGTTACTTATCAACCAAATATTCATGACTTTCGTGTAAAGAGGATAATGGGGTGAATTCATTCTGAACTCATCATCATCTCTCTTGAAATGAATTTTTACTATTACAAACGGCCTCGAGGTGGATTTTGAATTTTTATTATCAAATCCGCCATCGTCTCGTTCCTTTTTTTGTTTTTTTTTAAAATTTGTTATGTATATATATGATATTTTTAAATATATATATATTTTTTAGAAATTTTAGTATATTATTTTTAATAAATATATTTTTAATATTTTTAAAATAATAAATAAATTTAATCTACCAGATCTTGATCTTAAATATTTTTAACGGGGCTCGTGTTTGGCTAAACTGACTACAAATCATTTCCATTATCATTCCTGCTCTCCTCCCCAAAAGGGAAACCCATAGGCATACTTGGGCTATGCTAAGCCCATTATCACACCCCAAAATCAATTACTTCACCAAATTAATCCAACTTGGCCATTCACAAAATTTGTTAATTTTAGTGTACAAAATTGCATTCCCAAGGTTTCTTATTCTACAGAAAATTCTTTCTTTATATAGTAGTTTCAGAATGTAAAAATAAAAAAGAAAAAAGGATGTTGACTGGTCATACACACAGTTACACGCAACAGTCAAAACAAGAAAGAACTGTGGGCCTGGGCCCTGGCCCACTTCGCCCCGTTTCAGATCCCAAAAACAGCATGACATGTAATCATTACACAAAAAACCACTACCAACGACGTCGCTTTTGTTCGCATCTCTTTATTGCCATGTGGTGTGTGTATATGACTTTAGTGCCCCCAGTTGGAAATTGGAAAATGGCAAATCCCCCCTACACATGCATGCCCTTATCAACTTCCTTTTTTTATATTTTTTGAAGAGTGCTTATCATGACTTTCATTTTTGATGATTTGAATTTTTTGAAACATTTTTGACTAAGCTAATTGCATTTTTGGGCAAATAGAAAAGAAAAGGTTACATATCGGCTTATTTTATTGGATATATACAAATATTTATTTTATATTAAAACATTTACTACATATGCTTATTTTATAAAGAGTTCAATATGAAAAAAACATCAAGAAAAAAAACTCGAGCATTATTTTACATAGTAATCATTTTTTTGTATTTTAATTATATAAAGAAAAAAAATACATATTATCGACGGGAACTAATTAAATATAAACAAATACCAAAAACTACATAAGACTCTAATTTTTCTTTTTATTAGGCTTTTCCCCACCCTTGCTCCTCTATTTTTCATCTCAAGATATACAGAAGCTCTGATTTTCTTCCACAACACATATGATCCTTTTTCGAAGTCTTGTGATTGTCTTCTCCCGTCATCATATACTACTATGGTTTTTTGACAACTCTGATTATTGACAGCTACTAACATTGCCTTTTCATGCTCAAAGCATGGGACCTCTTTCAATTTCTCAACTTCTCATTCTTAGTTTTTCAATTTTTTTATTTTTTATTTTTTATTTTTTTTTTTTTGAAGGGAACTTTTGAAAGCCACACCAAAGCTCCCATTCACCAAGAACTGATTTTGGACTGATTAGGGTGTGAAGCCAAATATATTTCACATTTTCATGACTTCAAGAGTCACCACCTAAAGCTGCTGTTTGGTCCAATTTCCTCCTTTTACTGTCTGGACTACTGTGTGAAGAACTTGGACATGACCCAACTGTTCTTTCATCACTTTTATAGCTCAAGCATGCTGCATCCAACACCCCATTTGGGCTATGGGGCTCTGAGGATGAAACTGAGGCATTAGCCACATTTGCAGAATTAGCAGTAGAAGCAGTAGTAGTAGTAGAAGTAGTAGTCCCACTAATTGGTGTCAAATCTTGAATCAGTTCAAGGCACTTCACCACTCTGCCCTGCAAGAATCACACAAAAAGTTGAATTTTTTTTAGGAAAAAATGCAGATACATTAAGCAAAATGACCAAGTTGCTAAAACTATAAAGTCGATATTAATGACACAAAGCAAGGGAAAGAAATTTGTCTTGCCTAAGGTTTTATTAGGGGGGACCGATATAAATACCTACCTTCTCTACTCCAATTAAACCAGAAAATGCCTTGTCAATGTCCATTGCTTGTATATCTCCTGAAACATGCATAGCCACAGCTGCAGCTATTTCAGATGGCCTGAATTCCAAGAAGTCAATACCTGCATTCAATTTCCAACCAAGCACATTTTGTTTTTTAGGATTGAAGTAGTAAATGTATTAAATTCGATAACTTCATACGGATATGCTGTGTATTAAATATGAGACCTTCGATTGTGCTTAAGATGATTTGAAGTGATCTACTAATCGCAGGCCCTGATGGGAATTCAGCATCATTCATCTTTCTGAGGTAATAGTCTATGAAGTTGCATGGAGTATAAGCTTTAATCTTCCAATTCAGGCGGTTCAGCACCAAAATCTCCGTTCTTTGGATGTTTTTTCCTTCAAACATGAATTTGGGTTCCCCTGCCTGTTTCATTAGGCCACATTGCCAAAAGAATTGATCAAAACAAACTAATAAACACATGGAAATGCTAATGTGATTAGAACACATTACTCCTATGTAACTTTTTACCTGTAAGTCCACAGTAGAAGGAACATTAACCTCCTCTATTTTGGCTGCCAGTGATAAACAGGCCACGGCAACCAATTGAATTGCCCATTTTTTATCTCCCTATTGAGCCAAGAGAAAATGATTCCGTAAAGACCGAAGAAAATCAGCATTCAAACACAATAGAACAAAATGCCATTCAAAAGAATGAATCAGCAGGACTTTACCCTTTCCAATGAACACACAGGCAATTCATACACCGATAGGAACCGATCAAAGTAATTCATAGCCGAGTACAAACACAACTCTCCAAAATTGTAGTGGGCGCAAGCCTGTAAAGCATTAACAACATTGAGTTATGAGTGGAACAGTTAGAGAAAAAAAAGTACTTTATGATGGATTTCCAATTCAGAAAAAGAAAAGGTATTGAACTGAATGCTTAGAAGAAGAGAAGGATGGACTGTGAGAGAACACAGGAATACATTTCAATTGAAGTGCCCAAGAAACCATTAAATGATGATCACAAATACAGCAAATCCAATGAACACTGAAAAAAATCTTGACCCTTTTTGGATGAAAATTTATTAATGAAGGAGAAATCCCATTTTAGGAAAATCATTGGAAAATGATTAGAAAATCAAGAATTACCAAAATGGCACAAAAATGATGAGAAAAACTATCTCCAAACAATAATATTGCACAAAATGGAATAAAATGTAAAACCCATTTCTGCAAAAACAAATGAACAATCAGAAAGAATTTGAGAAACTTGATTGATCCCCATTAGATTAAGTAAACTCAATGACAAAAATAATCAAAATTCAAGAAATGACAATCAAATTCACCTTAAACATCCAATCAAGAGCCACTCTTCTCAGACTCATATCCAACTCTCCATTCCTCAATCTCTTGAGATAATCATCTCTGGGCAAGTGCTCCCTTTCTCTCTCAACCATCCAACCAATACATTCTTCACTCAGGCATGGCAAATAAATCAATGCCTCTAAATCTGATCCCCCATTGCTAAAAATCACTTCTTTTTCACCAATTGTTTGATAGCTTCGGTCATTGAAAGGTTCAACAAGATCATCATCATCAAAGCACAAGCCTTTTGTTTCTTCATTACAGAGCAGGTCTGATGCTGCACAGTCAAAGCTGTTGTTATCAGCCATTGGGAAATAACCCTCAATGAATGTGCTTTGCTGTGAAGGTATCAAAATCTCATAAAGAAAGGATTTTTATGGTGTGTTTTTGTTTTTGCATGCTGAAGATTGGCATTATGTTTCTGCCATATCTACAAAGCCCAGAGAGATGGAGAAAGGAGTGAAAGTGAGGCTATTGAGAGGGTCTCTATATATAGGGAGAGTTTGTGTGTGTGTGTGTGTGTGTGTGTGTGAGAGTGAGAGAGAGAGAGAGGGAGAGAGGGAGAGAGGTGTTGAATAGACTGTGCTGTGGAGGGGAGCTTTATGTAGGAAATGAGCATTTTGTCTTTAGGGTAAATGTGGGGTTGAGGGACAGAAGAATTGAATATGTTCTTGCGCAGAAGAAAAATAAAAGGAAAATATAAAAGCACAAACTTCTTGAAAAATATTAAGGAAATAACTACACAAAGAAAATAAAGGACATAAAAGTTTGATAATAGAGAAAAGAAAAATTTATACACACACAGAGATATATATATATATATATATATATATATATGGTTTTTAATGAAATCCCAAAAATGCCCTTTGTAATTTGGGGGAAGTGCTGGGTTTTTTTAAGTCAAAATGGTGATTTGATGGAAAAGAATTTTGTTCTTTTTTGGGGGTCATTTTAGATGGAAAAGAATTGACTGGTTAGCGAGTGAGAGACAGTGATGATGTAATAATGAATCTAATAGAATAGAGAGATTGCATTTTAATTTGTTTATTTATTGGTCAAAATGTATTAAAAAGGTAAATATATATTCATTTTGCACCCCAATATTTTCATTATTTAGAAAAGTAACCACTTATTGCTTTGCTTTTGAAATTTTGACCCTTTCAATCTCCCCCCTGGCTTTCCGACAATCCTTTTTTTAGGTTTTATGTAGAGGTATTGGTAGATGAATTTTGGACGACAAAAGTGAAATTTGCAAACTTTTTTTTTTTTTTTTGTGTTAGTAATTGAGAATTATATTAAAAAATGTTAAACTTACATGAGTATAATTTTAGTTCAAATAGTAAATAATTGAAAAAGGATACACATGAAATGTCATGGAAGCGATAACTACGATGACAGAAAAGATTCTTATATTATGCAAAGTTGTACAGTAGTATTCGAAATTTTTTGTCGATATCTTACTTACCAAATCACGTTAGTAACGTTTTTTCCCGTATTATCAGTGTTGAAAAGAATAAAAAACTCCAAAATTAAATGATTTTAAATGTGTAACCTTTTTAAAAACATGTCTCGATATACAACGACATACGGCACAATTGTTGCTGAACTTTTCATATTGGGATTCTAGAACTCCAGCCTAGCACGTAAATACAAATAGTAAACAAGAAAAATATGATATACTACTAGATTAAAAATATAATCACGTTAGTTTTGCTTGTTCATGGTTAAAAAATCGTCAAACTCTAAGGTTTGTCTGGATTGATAACTTTAGATCTAAAGAAATTTTTAAATTCATAATAATAAGCCAATTAAGCTTGTTTAGATAATTTTTTGTTGCAATGGATATTAAATAATTGAGCTCCCATTTTGAGGTATTTTTTGAATCATTGTGATGGATTTTAAATTCACCTAATATAGAGTTATTTTAAATTATTTTCCTAAATTCTTCCTTAAATCTAAATGATTCATTTAAAACGCAATCTAAAAGTTAATGATTCCAATTGTTTACTTTTTTAAAGTATGTCCTGTTATACAACTACATACAAATCTAATAGTAAATTAGAAAAAAAATGAAATAGAATTGGTGATGTTTATGTCAAGTTATCGTGCAAGCATGGGACATAGAAAGAAGGATAAACTCTATTGAGCTTCCTATATAATAACCATGAAATATTTTTTATTTTATTTATTTATTTATTTATTTATGTTTTGTACAAGAAGAGAAAATGGACTGGAACAAAATAATACCCAAAGAAAATGGAAAGCCTAGAAGGACAAAGGATATTTAGAAAATACTAGAATTCCCATCTTTTGTGTAGTTGCACACCATTTTTTGGAACTTTTTATCAATATCTTACTCATCTAATCACGTTAGTAATCGTTTATTCTTATTTTTAGTGTTAAAAATAATATAAAAATTTAAAAATTAATATTTTTTTAAATATTTAACTTTTTTTAAAATATGTCGTTTTATACAACTAACTACACACGATATAATTGTTGCGGAGCTTACCATAATAGAATCTTATATTCCACCTTAGCATATAAATACAAATGGTAAATGAAATTAACATGAAGCAATATGAGATTCGAAGCCACATCACGCTACAAACGTTCTCCCACATTTTTTGTGTTGAAAGATCACGAAAATTCCGAAAGTTATCATTTTTTGTAGTTTTTTTTTTTTTTTTGAAAGTATGTCCTATATACAACTACACATGACACGGTTGTTGCCGAATTTACAACATTGGAATAAAATCTCACTCTAACCTGTAAACCTATGCAAATAAGCAGGAATAAATATACCAATAAGTACTTTTGTTTTTGTGTTTTTTTTTTTTTTTTTTTTTTTGGGGGTGGGGGGGGAGTGAATTGGGAAATCTTGAAAGGCACAGGGTACTTAAGAAAATCTAGAGCAATATGAGATGTACATTTTATTTACACTCCTTTTTGGGAAGGATATGAGCCCTTTAAAGCAAATGTACAACTTATTTACTTATTTTATCTTTGTTTAGACATTCTCATAATCATGATGTGTTTTTTTTTTTTTTTTTGGGTTTATTTTTCTTTCTTTATTTATTTATTTTTGGTTTATTCAGGTCTACATACTTCACAATCTAGAAATTTAAGCCATTGTATTTACTGAAAATACGCTCAACTCAAAGAAAAAACAGTATATTAAAGAAGGAATTAATAAAAAAATTGAAAATCAAATAATTTAAAATTGGAGTAGTTGAATGTTCATCTACAAGACTACAACTTGAGTGTAACTAGAATTTGAGTCATTAGATAATGTAGAACTTAAAAATTTAACTAAAATTTCAGTCTTATGAGGATGTAATTGAGACTTGATTAATATATCCTATTTTCAGTTTTAAAATTAAGATATGGATGACTCTGCAATATTCTCTTCGTTTATTTGCAACACCTTATTAAGGCAAGTAACAAAAAAAGGAAATGTGATTACAAGTTACAACTCAAGATTCGGGCATACATCATCGTTCAATCGTATGCTATTAGTAGGTATCTTAGATTGCAACTCTTAGTAACATAAGTCTATTTTTCATTTTAGACATCTCGATTGTGCACTGCATAGTTGAAGTCAAAGGTTAAATATTTGCTTGATTTATTTATTTATTTATTTATTTGGATAAGGTAAAGATAAGGAAAGAGCAATCAACATAGTTAATCTCTATTGAATGTGATCATAAAAATTGTTTGATTTGAGTAACTACTGTATAAAGAGCAAGTCCGTTGTTACTATTTATTAGATTGAAGCTCGCAGAGATGACTAATTCATAAATTAGTATTACAAATAGATTGAACATATGACTTTTTTTTATAGGAATTCATAAACCAAATAAACCGGGTTACCACCTTGGTGGTTGCTCAGTTTACTTCACGTCATTTTATATTATACTTATGGTATGATTAGTACGTAGGAATGGAGTGGAATTGGAATGGGTATTCCCAAATCCATTCTCATTCATTTTATATTATACTTATGGTATGATTAGTATGTATGAATGGAGTGGAAATGGAATGAGTATTCCCAAATCCATTCTCATTCATTTTATATTATACTTATGGTATGATTAGTATGTAGGAATGGAGTGGAAATGGAATGGGTATTCCTAAATCCATTCTCATTCATATAATTAGTATAATTTGGGGGTAGGAATATTTATTCTCATAGAAATTCACATTTCAAAAAATGTGGATTAACCATTCCCTTCCTCCCCTATGAGTTTAACTATTTTCAATCAGTTAGAAATAAAATTATATTTGTTTTTTATAAAATTATCCTTCTAAATATAATAAAAATATTATATAAACTCAAAACTCGACCCATCAAGATTTTTATGAACCCAAAATTTCTATATAAGAAAAAATAATGTTATTAATAAAAAATTAATTCTTTATATTTTAAATATTAAAAAAATAATTTTTTAATATTTATTACTTTTAAATTATTAACATAAATTACTCATTAATTTTATATTATTATTATAAGAGTATTATATTTATATTATATATATATGTGTGTAACATTCATAATTATATATATGTATATATATAAATCTATATCACATAAATACATACATTATAAATAAAAATATACATGTGTAATATTTTAACAAGTCGTATTCAATTTTTATACAAGTCTAAAAAAAATTAAAATCTGAGACTTGCTAGCAGACTCAATTGTCGATATTTTGTATTTTTTAAAAAAATATAAATTTGTATAAAATTTTATCTATATTCTATATATATGTATATATATTGTTTAAAATCCATCAAAATAATAATAACATACACATTGATGCACAATATATTGAATATAATTTTATTTCATAAATTTTCTACTAAGGGATTTTTTTCATCTTTAAAACTATTTTATTTTATTCTTATCACTTATTTTTAATTATCAATTATGAGATTTGAACCAAATAAGAAATAATGATTACATTCTTTTCTTATTCCTTATACATACCAAACATAAAAATTGATACACAAATATAATTTCATTGCTAAAATAATTCTATTTATACATAATTCTATTCTTTCATATCAATCACCACCTCAAGGGTCTAAAATGAGGAGAGCTAGCTTGGAAGCCTTGTAAATTGGCTATACTCAAGTTTGAGCTATTTTTCAGTTTTTCAAGCTTAGGCTCATCAATAAGTGTTCATAAGCTCTTGAGCCAACTTACAAATTTTTTATTATTTTAAAATATATTTATAATATATATGAAAAAAATATTTAAAATAATGTACAACATAATGTAATGTAATGATATTCAATGAATATATCACTTTTATGAGTAATTTAATATATATGATAATAATAATAATAATATAAGTTCAATTAATGCATTTTTTGTAACTCCTTTTTTTTGTAAATAATATTGAATATAATGTATGTGTTTGTTTATCTTATCTTAATATCAATTCTAAATTCATTCCCATTTTACTTGTACAAATCATCTTATTAGTTTCCATATACAATATATATTTTTAGTATTTTAATCCAAAATAATTTTTTGGAAAATTGAACTGTAAAAATGATAAAAATAATATTAACTTTTTATATTTGACTAATATTTTTTGTAAGTCAGTAAATATACATTTTTACCAAAATATGTAAATGTGTATATATAGTCAAACGTGGGTTTTGTAAATCTACATTAACTTTGGTAATGCCCAAAAGATTATTACAAAATATATCAATAATAATAATAATAACCATTTTGTTTCGTTGACTTTATTTAATATATGTTTCTATAGATAAGATCACTTTATGCTTGTTTTGTAATATTCTCTTATATTTATAACTAATTATTAAATATAAAATTTTAAATTGTTCTTCTCTTAATATATATTTTCATAATCATTCTCACTTACTTATATATTATTATATCTTAATTTTAATATATAATTATTAATTGTGTACGTGCTATAATCCAAAATAAGAATTCTCTTCAAACAAACTTACTGGTGAAACTGATATTCTAAGAAATAATGAATTTTTTTATATTTTTAATTCGATAAATATATAATTCTACCAATTATGTCGAGGTGTATATATAATCTAATGCATGTTTTCTATAAAGTTTTATAAAATATACAGTAATAGTAAAACATTTATGTATTTCTACTAATAAATTTAATTGATGTATGCATTTTTTAAACTCCTTATGTTTTCTAAATAATTAATGAATGAAAATTAATTAAATTATTATTCATTAATATTTATTTTCATACTCCATTCATTCCTATTGTAGTTCTTTCAATCATATTGTTAGTTTCGATATAAAAATATAACCTATTTTTAGAATTAAATTCAAAATAAAAATTTCCTTTTGGCGTGAAAATGATAATTTCAAAAATAATAAAAACTTTCACATTTTTTCATTTAAAATTTTAATACTATATTCTTTTACAAAATGAGTTTGAATTCAAGTTCGAATTCAAAGTTTAATAAAAATTGTACTCGAACTCGATTTCTATCTTTTGAGTTTGAACTCAACCCTTCCCTTAAAACTTGGGTTTGTTGAGCTAGAGCTCAAACAAAAGCCTTGAAATTTTACCGAACTCGAGTCGTTTACATTGTTAATTGTGCGAGAATGGTATTTTCAAATTGAAAATACGATGCATTTTTGGGTATTTACAAAGTATCGAATTTGCCAAATTCGACTTAGAGCAATACATTAACGACACATTTGCGTAGCAAATTTAACTTAGGGCAATACATAAACGACACATTTGGTACATAGACTGATAATTCCGAGAAAGGTCAGTTCAGACACAATAGATTTACCTTAAATAGTTTTTTTTTTCATTCCTTTATTTGGCTACGAACATATATTGAAGCCAGAATGAAATAATCTTTTTCATCCCTTTGGTTCACTTAATTACATAATTAGACTGAAATAAAATTTTGCTTGGTAACACTATTATACCCTTATTGTATTATGAACTACACTACTACATAAACACATATTTAAATATAAAAATTTATGAATAATAAGTAATGACATAATTATTATTAGAGTATATTGACAATATCTCATAGGTATATTTATTTATATGAATATAATATATTTTTACATATGTCCACATATATATAGGTGTGTGAAAAGATTTTGCCAGAAATTTTGGGGCTAGGGTTGGAATTTTCATTTTTAGTCATGATTATCAATTAATCTAACTTACTTAGGAAAAAACATTTCTTACGGTTGAACGAGGAATGAGTTTTCCCACTTTTTGTCGGAATACTCTATCCTTAGATTCTTTAATTCTATTTATTTGAATCCTATCAAATAAAAAGTAGGATTAAACAAGTAGAAAAAGCTTTTTTTAAAATCCCCCTCCGTCATACCAAATATCCCGTAAGATATTCATTAGTTTATACATTCAAGACAGCTCTAATGCATGCGATAGAATTTTAGGCTTATTTCGGTTTTTTTTGGTGTTATTTTGGGTGTTTAGGAGATTATGGGAAAACATATTTTGAGAGTGGGATTAGGAATATGTAAAGAATGAAAATATATTTGGATAAGTTGTTGGAAAATAATGATATAATGTAATTTTTTGAAAAAGATATTTGAAAAAAAAATTACTTTCAAAGTGACATTTTCTATTATACATATCTTTTCATATAGGGTTTTGTAGAGATTTAGAGAAAAGATAAAACATGGTACACTTTATTCATCGATCAATGTGATTTATATAGGTCACAATATAACTAAACTAAGTATATAAGTACATACAAGTTGCATAAATCAATCAAGATCATCCTAACCATAGTATGAAATCAATCAAGATCAAGATAAATCAATCAAGATCATCATGAATATGGAAATGAAATCAAATCATCCTAAATATGGGAAGGAAATCAAGTTTCCTTATCATGCCCCTGCAAGATGGACCTCCAGGAGGAGAAACCGACTGCGCGGAAGAGACTTAGTAAGGGCATCCGCCAATTGATCAGTAGAAAAGACATGAGCAACACGAAGAGCACCACCTTGAACTTGTTCGCGAATAAAGTGATAATCCAAAGCTACATGTTTCATGCAAGAGTGAAACATTGGATTGAAACACAAACTTGTAGCACCAACCTTATCACAATAGATTATCGGTTGTTGAGGAAGATACACATCAAGTTCTATCAAGAGAGAACAAATCCAGCCAAGCTCAGCAGCAGCAGTAGCAACTGAGCGATACTCAGCCTCAGTGGATGATCGAGCTATTATTCGATACTTCTTAGAGCTCCATGAAATAGGTTGCGACAAGGTAAACAAGATATGTCCACGTGGAAGTAAAGTCATCCTTGTTACCAGCCCAGTCTGCATCGAAGAAAGCATGTAAAGAAAGAAGAGAGTTTTGATAGAGTAGTATACCATGATCCAAGGTGCCACATAGACAACATAATAGACGTTTGACAGTAGTTCAATATTTAGTGGTAGGCTGGTGCATAAATTGAGAGAGCTTATTGACCGAAATGTAATGTCTGGGCAGGTGAGAGGTAAGTATTGTAGGCTACCGACAACAACTCGATATTCGTATGGATCAGAAAGAGCACTTCTAGAATGAAGTGAAAGAAGAGAAGTTGCAATAGGAATAGTAATAGGCTTGAAATCAAACATACGAGTACGAGTAAAGAGATCAGTAATATACCGGCACTGAGATAGGAAGACCCCATGAGGATGGGGAATAACCTCAACCCCAAGAAAATAGTGCAATGGACTAAGATCTTTCAGAGAGAACTAGTTACTCAGAAGTGCGATAAAGTGTTAAACAAGGGCAACACTATTGCCGATAATGATAATGTCATCAATATATACCAATATATAAAGTAAGTGGCCACCAATGTGGATAACAAAGAAAGACGTGTCAGCATGAGAATTAACACAACCAGAGTCGAGAACAAATTGTCGAAGTTCATAATACCAAGCACCAGGGGCTTGTTTATGCCCGTAAATGGCCTGGAGTTTGCAGACATGATAAGGACGATTCGAATCAACAAAGCCTTGTGATTGAACCATAAAGACATCATCGGAAAGAGTACATTAAAGAAAAGTATTATTGACATCAAGTTAGCGAAGAGACCAGCTACAGCTAATGGCAAGGTTGAAAACAATGAGAACTGTGGTAAGTTTAAAAACTAGATTGAATGTGTCATTATAGTCAATGCCAAGATACTAATGATACCCCTTGGCAACTAGGCGAGCTTTATACCTATCAATAGAAGCATCGGGAAGATGTTTAGTACAAAAAATCCACTTGCAACAAACTAGATTATGAGTAGGGTGAGGAAAAACAAGTTCTCAAGTGTCGTTTCGAACTAGAGCATCATACTCCTCAGACATGACTTGACACTACTTAGGATCTTTGATGGCTTGGGTCACAGAGATAGGTTTAGGGGCACTACGAGTCGAAAGTTGGGCAATAAGGTTTAATTTTTGGATGGGCTTAAAAATATCATTTTTAGATCAGGTAATAATGGTATGAGGAGGTATAATAGGGGAATTAGAGGAATATATGGGTACATAGGTGTTAGGTTAGTTAGGGTTGTGGTTAGGTTTTGCAGGCATCACGGCACATGGAGAAAGGGTAGTGGCACCATGAAGGGACATAGCAGATGGGTTAGCGATGGACGGAGGAATGACCAGAAAGGTCGACACAATAGGACACTAATAAGATACAGTATCAGGAGACAGACGGGGGAGTGTGGACTAGAGATAGTCGAAGGGAAAGATGGACTCAACGAATTTGACATGGTGAGACGTGTAAATACAAGATAAGGTAGGATAGAGGCAAAGATACACATTTTGAGTAGCTGAGTACCCAACAAAAACACATGGAGCAGAGTGAGAGGCAAGTTTATGTGGAGAGTAGGTCAGAGCCAAGAATAACAGAGACATCCAATGCTACGGAGTTTGGAGTAGTTAGAATACTTTCCAAAGTACTTGGAGTAAGGGTATATAAAGTTAAGAGTAGGTTTGGAAAGATGATTAATGAGATAGACATCGGTGGAGAAGGCGAAGGACCAATACGATAAGGGATAAACACATGAGATAGAAGAGATAGAATAGTTTCAACAATGTGTCGATGTCGCCGTTTAGAGTACCCATTCTGTTCAGAAGTATGTAGAGGAGAAGTAAGATGGAAGCAAGGAACGAAGAAAGTTCTTGATATTCCTCCTCATTATCGAAGTATAGAATGATGATGTTGCGTTTAAAAAAAATTCGATGAGAGATTTGAAATGCGGAAACACATCAGCAACATGGGATGTATGCTTCAGTGGAAACAGCCAAATATACTTTGTAAGTGATCCACAAAAATAACATAATATTTGAAGTCATCAATAGAAGTAATAGGTGACATCCACTATGCACGTCGCGTGCTCGATCTAGCAATCTTGGACAATAACGGTAGTTAGAGTCGATGGCTTTCCTAGGGTCCCTCATCTGAGATCCCTGGGGATATCTCAGAAAATAATTTTAAGGGGAGAGATAGAAGTAAGAGAGGAAATGAAAAAGGATAACACGTGACTCTTATTATAATGACAAGAGTTACAGTGAAAGTCTATTGGACTTGATAACTCTAGATAAAAGTTATGAATAATATGTTTAAGAATAGACGGCGATAGATGACCGAGATGATAATGTCACTCGGATAAAGTAATCTTGACACTAGAAAAGATAATGACAAAGGGAGATTTGGCAAGAGGTATCGATCATTCATACATGCCATCCTTGGTTTGACCCTGTAAAAGAGTTGCCCCATGCGAAGATCCTTCATAAGAAATGAAGTGGAAAAAAATTAAAATAAGGTGTCATTTGTCTTATAGAATTGGGATATGGAAATAAGATTTTTTTTCATAGTAGGAACGCAAAGAACATTGTTTAAAGTAAAGGTGTGAGAGGATGTGGAGAGAAAATGGGAATCGGTGTGAGTAATAGGAAGACTCGTGCCATGATGTGAGAGGTAGCCAAAATCAGTGGTAATATAGTGGGAGGCACCACTGTCAATGAGCCAACGAAAGAAGTCTAAAGTAGGGGGAACGATAAGGTAAGCTTGTGATTGGAAATGCGTTGATAGGCATGGCAGTAGTGGTGGTTAGAGAGCGGGATGTAATTGATAAAATATCGGATACTACGGAACTGTGTGACCTTGGACATGATACTATTGACAACGACCATGATAGGGCTGAGTGTGGGTGGGATAATGGGATTTAGGGAGATTAATGTGGTTGGTGTCGGCAGCCATAGTTGAAGTCGGCAACAAGGACTATGGAATGAGAATCAGGATTCCCAGTAAATTTGTGATACCATGGAGATTTAGAGAAAAAATAAAAGATGACATACTTTATTTATCGATCAATATGGTTTATGTAGGTTACAATATGCATAAACTAAGTATATAGATATATACAAATCTGCATAAATCATGCATAAATCAATCCAGATCATCATAACTATGGTATGAAAGCAATCAAGATCAAGATCATCCTAAATATGGAAAAAAAATCAAATCATATAGGAAGGAAATCAAGTTTTTTTTATCAGGTTTTACCTTATTAGTAGTGTCACATCAAGTTATTATAATATTTTATATTGTTATTATATTAAAGTAACAATTAAAGAATATATATTTATATAAAAATAATGATTGAATATATATATATAATAATGATTGAGATATATAGCATAAATATATATATATATTTATATATATTTGAATTGATATAATAATTAGAAAATATATAAAGATAAGAGAAGTGCATTGAGAAAATGAAAATTCATTTTGGGATGCTTGGGGAAAATAACAATATCATTTCCCTAAAATACACTTAACACTCATTTTTATTCTCATTAAATAAAAATAGCTTTTTATAAAAAACAATCTTTTTTGTATTGGTTGCAAGGTTTTAATCCCATGGGCTTGTTGCGCATGGGCTTGGGCCCACTTGTGAGTTATTTATGAGTAATTTTGATTTTATAATGCCTTTTATATCCGTTTCTTTTTGCAAATATATCATCTTCTATGTGATTCATGCACATGAGACTTAAAAAGTAATGTTAACTCTTATCGTGTTGAGTTGACATAAGCCTCAAGATACATACCGTAGCAAAAATTTTAATTTTTTAAAAATAATTGAAAATAATAATTATTATTTAACCAACGTATTGCCTTTGCTATCGTAATTAATCGATTATACGAAATTTAATTCAATGTGGATAAAGTTCAAAATTTTTATCTTTATACACCTGTCTAATAAGATGGGCAGAACAGGTTAATTAATTCACTTCTAGCAGTATAAATAAGTTGAGTCGAGCCAAACACACGTTATTGTTTAATTTTTTTTGAATTTTTATAAGTTTTAAAAATTATATTTGAATTTAATTTGGTTGTTAACCGAATTGAGCGCAAACGATATTTAATCGAATCAAATACGAATTGAACTCATATAACTTGTTCTTTTTATACATATTTTATCATTTTTTACTAATCGAATCAACCTTCAAATTTTATCGAACGAAAAAAATATGTTCAAACTTAATTTTTTATTTTTAACAAGTGGAGTTGAAACAAGTTTTTAACAATTAAACTCGAAACGAGTATCTATTCACTTCCACGACATCATTAGGTTACTTCCTTAAACACCTTTCATTTCATTGGATGGTTTACCTTAGAGTTTGTTTTTAATCTAAAATTAGTCAACTCTTAGATGTCCACAATATATCGAGTCTATATTAGTTAACTTGATTTGGTAGTTGTTAACTAAGGATAAATGTATGGAGTTTTTGAAACAATATAATTGAGAATTTTGTGTATGCTTATTTTATTTTTGAGTTTTTTCTAATTCTATAACTTAAAAAAAAAATTCAAGAGAAAAAGAGAGATAGACGTGGTATCTCATATATAATTCAAGATCATTAAAGGTTAGTTAACATAAATAACTCAATTAACTAAATTTAGAATATTCCATATCCTAATTCTAGTTGGGTCTTGATCAAATGAAGCTAGTTTAAATAAAATTAGAATATTCCATACCTAAATTTAAATAAATTAAGTTCATTAATCGATCTCATCAAATATTTAATTCAGTCCAACATGTGAACTAATTAAGGTTTATTGAATTAATTGATTCAATCAGTCAATTAATTGCTTTATCTGTATTATCTTAATTTTATTGGATACAATTAATTGATTTAATCAATTAAGTTAACTAATTTAATTTTTGAATTAATTGAATTCTAATAAGTTAATTGATTCTATTAATTAACTCATGTAATCCAACATTTAGATTATTCGCTTATTATGAAATAAACGTGTCCAATTTTTCATGTGGCCCCTTGAATATATCATTAAAGCTAATAGTATACTCAAAAATCTTGATATTAATTGGACAATTAATTAGTCTCAATTAATTAATTCAATTAATTAATTACAAATCATTGTTAACTTCTAGTTACAATGACCCTTTCTAGTTTGAATATATGCAACTTAGGTCTTTCCATCATATAGTATCTTGATTGGTCCCACGGTATTGAATTTTTAGTCAAAACTCAAATAGCCAATAATTATGTAACTATTTCTTATATCCTGAATGCTGATGAAATTATGAAATTAATTCCTAACATTCAAGTTAGGTACAATGAAAAAGACTTCCAAGTCAAGTATTAGGAAAAACATAAAAAATTATCTCATTCATTTAGATAGGAGGTCCATCGTTTATTAGCACTCACTCGCGTCATCATAATTAAATTGTATCTAAAATATTTACTTTGTAATTATCTATATTGAAATAAATTAAAGTATGTTTTATTATATTAAAATTATAATGATGTCTACTAAGGACGATATACTATCTAAAGAATGATATTTCATTATTATAATAATGAAATTTCACACTTATTTGAAACAACTATTCGTATACATACAATAGTGTCCCTTTACTAATGTCCATAAATTGAGACATTATCCTTGCAACCATACATTATATATACAAATCTAATTAAATCATTAATATCTCGTCTCAATAATTATATAACGGGACAATATAAAATTAATGTCATAAAGACATATTTTATTATTGTCATCATATGTGCGAACATATTTCATAGCTATGTATGATGTAGGGATTTCATCAAAATTTAAATATAAAAATAGAAGATAGGAAATGTATAATTTAATGAAATTGGATAAATAAGATTGTTCATCATAAGAGCATTAATGTGACCAATTTGATTGATTTGGCTGGCACTAATCTTACATATGATCATGTCACCAACACATAAGCATTTAGTAACACCATAATCATCATTAAATTATCAAATAAATACACTTATCAGCTATATTATGCCTAAATCCAAAGGATAATACCACAGTATCAAATTTTACATGATATTGCTTTGCCTTTGGTGCTTGTTCTAATCCGCGTAACCACTAATTTGCAAAGTTTCTTTCATTTCTAGATACCAAAAAAAAAACGTTTAATTTGTTAAGAAGGCTATTTTGACCTCCATTTAAGGTATATTAAAGTTATAGATTTTGTTAAGACCAAGGCAATTAGGCAAAGACACACACAACATGATACTATAAAATTTACACACTTCCACTTTAGAAATACCATAATGTGAGTAAAATATGAAATTTTCGTGTATACGGACACAATCATTTATAGCATTCAATACATTTGTTACTAAATATCAAACAAGTCATTTGCTTTGCTCAACTCTACTTACAATTACGTAGTTATATCAACATTACCCTTATTCCAATAAAACTATCATATGATCTAATTACATTATTATGTCGTTCTTTTTTTTTTCAACAAAAAAAAAAATTATTGCATCTTATTAATGTATTCTTGTTCGTGCCGTGTAACATGGCCAAAACACTACCAAAAAAAAAAAGACCAATGTACAATGAGTAACATATCAGAACTTAAATGTGGTTAAAAAACTTGATCAAAGTGCTTAGGATACTGATCTTGAATCTTGCATGTTTTGAGAGAAAGCTTGTAAATTGAGATGTAAAGGAACATCTTTGTTCCCCTTTCTTAGACTTTGCAACCCAAATATTCTAACCCTTTTTTCTTCTCCCACACACACACACACACACACAAAGAAGAAGAAGAAATGTTCACCTTTCCACCACCTTCTTTACAAGAGTGGGGGGTTAGGCCCCAAAAATTCTGGTCAGACCAAATATGCAAATCACTTTCAACAACAAGCATCCCATGTCACGTGTTTCATACAAAGTTCATATATCAGCCTTTCTTGCTCCTCAACTTTGTGTAATATTATACTAAGAAAATTCTACTATATAGATATATATGCATGCATGGACATGTAAAAGGTGGTCCTCCAATCAGTCTTTTATAATCCTACTAGTTTATGTTTGAGATTCGAGCCCTCGAAACTGATCCCTTCAACACCCCCCCCCCAAACCCCACCCCAACCCCAAGAACACATAAAGATGGAACCAATGGGGTTGGATGGAGCAGTCACCTATTCTTGTGTAACTTAAATAAAATGTAAAGTTGTGTCGTTCAAATTAGTAAATTATCCACCCATACAACTTATAATATCTATTTCGCCTCCCAAAGCATACACACATTTACACACACAGATAGAAACTCCCCAACCAATTCTCTCTGTGTTGTGTGTGTATACCGTGCTGCCTCGGCATCAACTAAAAGCAAGTGTCCCAGAACATTAGCTGTAGCTTCTGCTACTCCGTGATAAGCGCTGATTTAACTTGGGATATAATATAGTAATGTCTCTTGCAAATCTAACACTTGTGTATTTGAGAATTTCAGTCTGTAATCTGATTTATTTAAGTAGAGAAAGAAGATTTTCGAACTACTTGGTACAAACTTATAGATCAGATGATGTTCCACAAGATCGTTTTCTTAAAATGTTGGATTTATTGGTTACTTTTTGGTCCATTTGATTTTCAAGAAATTCTAGTTCTAATCCAGGTTAGCCACACTCAAACTTGCGGTCTCGTTTGTTCATACTTCAAAAATAATGATGAATCACAAGAAAAAACCATAATTCTGCTAAATCGAGTTTGGACTAAAATTAACTTATCTTGCTCTTGCATGTTACACGAGAAATTATAGTCAGACGGGTTTGGCCGAAATTAAATTAATCATATGATAAGTGAATTATACTTACCGTGTATATTAATATATATACTGATATACAGTTTAAGAAGTATGTTTAGATATTACATTTCAAGTATTATTACAATTATCACATGATTGATTGGATTTAGATGAATCAAATTTGTGCAAGAGTTTAGTTATATGGAACCTAATGTAGTTATGAGTTACCTACTGCAATAAAATAGAGATATAGAAAAGCATGACAAAGATACTAACAAAGAAACAGGCTTGTTCTTTAGTAAAAGGTCATCAATATATAATACTTAGGGCCAGAAACTTAAAATAAATTCAAATTCACAGCTCATTTGATCCAATAATTCATCAAAAATTTGGACATCTTTTTTTCTCTCTTTTTACTTCCTTTAATCTTTCTATCTTTATGGCCAAAGACTCATCATTCATACATTCTAACGGTAAGAGAAAAAGAATCAAGTCAATACCACTTTTTTACTGGCGCCAATATTCAAATTTATTGAAAAGGTTATTTAATTTATTCAATGGAGCAAAAGATAAGTAAGATCCCTGGACCTGAAAAATAACCAGCAAAATCAGTGGATTGATGACATAGTAGAGAATCAATGAGCACAATTTTCAGGTTTTATGACCTCACAGTCAAAGTTTCCTCAAGTTTCATTAGAAAAGGGCAACAAAAGTGGTCCAAACTTGCAAATCGAGATTTGTTTACACTCCAAAATAATTGATCAATCACCTAGTGTAAATTTGCTTCTCTTATATTCTCTCTATTTTCAACTTTGTAGTGTTTTTTTTTTTTTTTTTTTTTTGAGACGTCTTAAAACTTTATTTCCTAATTCTAGATTACCCTCCTAACTGAAAGTACGATCTAATATCACTAAACATTAACCACTACTTTGAACATATTCACAAAATTCGTTATTTTTACCATCATTTAAACTTCACCTTAAATAAACAGGATTGTGTATTTCGAGACGAAACGACACGTAATAAATTTTTACTAAGGATACAACACTGCATCTTGTGAACTTTAGTTGAATAATTTTAATGGGGAATGAAGTCAAGAATTTTAATTTCAAGAGGATGAGATTAATTTATTTTTTTTAAATACAATGAATAAAGAGATAGGTTCAGTAATACTTAGAATATTTTATTATTTTTAATGGAGCAAAACTTTTAAACATATAGCTGGTGGTTGTGTGACAGCCATCATCTTTCACAGCTTCTTGAGTCAAAGCTTTGGAAACGGACAAGTTACTGCATAAAATTTCTTTGCTTTTCTTCTGCTTTTTCCATCTAACAGCAATGAAATTTCTGGCTTTTGGTAGACCATTTTACTGACTTCTTGGTATTTGGACCGGCAAAGATTTTTCTGGGCCTGGCCCCCTAAACCATAATCATGTCATGTTTCGATATCTTGATACAAAAAACACAGAGGCAAAGTCGAGAAGAAAACTGATTGGTTTACTGTAAGAAGAATGATAATTGTGAAAATAATGTTGTAAACGTACTTAGTCTTTCATTACGTTTTGAAATTGTAGGCTAGGGTTGGATGATTCCTCACAAGGACAATCTTTAATTCCACAATCTTGTCAAATATGTACTTGACATACTATTTTCCTTTCTTTGGTGGGAGGCTCTGGGGTGAGTTTTGGTTGAGAAAATCTTGTTTGTAAAGAGAAGAAAATCATACCTATGTAGTTGGTGTTCCAAATTTTAGCTGAGCTCCAGACATATTGAGTTCCAAGAATACGAATTTGTATTGATTTGCACTCCAAGATATGTTAAGTTTGTTGGGTGATTCCAAATTGAAACACTCTTATATTTAAATTTAATCATATTCGAGAAAGAATACAGGATCGAATACTAAAAATATAAGTTGAAGATTAATAGCAGTTGAAAAATATTTATAGATATTAATCAAAGTTGGGGTACGTGAACCTTTGAATATTTGACAGCATCTCAACCATTTATCATTGGACGTGTGTCTCACAATCAAAAATAAATGTTCGGTCAGATCACGATCCTAATAAAAAGTATGCGGATCTTTTCCTGTAGAGTAAATAAAATTAAATACAAAAAGTAAAATGGTAAAACATATCCTTTATAGTTTATATATCAATGTCAATTTCTCTTTAAAAAATGAACTTGGGGTATCTTTTATACGTATATATTTCCTTTATGGCATGAAAGCTCGAAGATGCCAAAATGCAGGTTCAGGATCCTAAAGAGGTTGAATTAGAACAAACCATGATCATAGACCAACATATATGAGGAAAAATTCTTATTTACACCAGTGTTGTATTAATTGAGGAATGTCGATATTATCAATCACTACTGAAGCAATAGAAAAGCTACTTTGCATAGATTTTATTGAGATGATTGGGCTCCATAGGCAGTTTATTCGAGCATCCGACATCGATCCTCAGACTTCACAAACAGTGATGAGATGGATATCCGATAAAGTTTGTGACTTGATAAAGGGAAATATTGAGAGACTAATATAGGATTCATTGAAGGTGCTCGCTATTTGGATGGAAGCAAATGTAGTAGCAGGCTTAAGCAAACTGGGAAACTAAGCCCCAAGATGAATACCCTATACCCATTGTACACATTTTCATCGGCATTATAGCTAGTAAGGAATATCTTAGATTTATAACACAATATAATATTTTCTTATGATATTGGTGACAGTTTTAAATGGTAATAATTTTTTTTACTAACTATATGTATTAGAAGAAAATATTTTTTTTATTTTTTATTTGTTACAGTAATAATTTTCACAGATTTAATAATTATTGTTAACAATAAATAACATATATACCATTAACAACAAAAATATCATCGTGATCATTTTTTGTTGTCGCTATTCATATGTTAATAATTATAAATTATTAACATGCACATGTTTTTTCTATCACTAATTTTCAATAATGACAACTTATATACAATTCTTATTATTATGAAAATTATTAAATTGACAAAACAAAAACTCTCATCAATTATAATAAGTTACAACTTAAATATTATCACTTAATATCATGTCATTACATTCTTTTTTCTTGTACTAATAAAGGGTATAAAGCTGATTTTCAGGGCATAAGAGGATGTCTGAAAACAGGCTTCCAATACCCGGCCGATGCCGGGTTGCGGGGGGCGGGGAAGTAATGCCATTTGGTTTCGGAAACGTTAGAGCAATAAATCAACGGACCAGGAATTGCATTTTTCACGATCAAATCAGGGATTTTATAAAGGTTTATACCGATGATCTGTTGTGAAGTCAATTAGCTTCAACACCTAGAGCATTTCAGGAAAGCCCTTGAGAGCCTTAAGCACAACACACAAAGGATTGAGGTTGTTGCTAGGGACAGCAATGATCAGGTCCAGATCGAACAAAGACCCGACCCATTAAAAATTTTTAAAATTAATCCTTAAACCCGTCCCACACCTAGATAAAATAAATAAACTTATTATACCCATTTTATAATTTAAAAATATTAAAATTTATATTTTATAAAAATATTACTAATAAAAATTTCTAAAATCATATTTTTTTAATTACAATATCAATAAATATATATAATATTTTTTTAAAATAATAATAATAATAAACAAGTTATGTTTAGGTCACAGATCTAAAAATGACAAATCCAAAATCCAACTCTAACCCATTTACCCGCGGCAAATAATAAATCTAAATTTTATACGAAATTATTGTCTTCCTTAGTTGTTGCAAACAAAGCAAAAGCAGTCTTAGAAGCCAAGCCACCCTTAAGCTAAAAAGAGCTCCAGTTTCAAAAGGCTAAAAACTTAGGTGATTTTTGTTTTTCATTTCATCATAAATTTTTTCACTTTTTACTATTTTAAATACAAATTATTTTTATTTTAGTCAATCTCATTAAAAATAACATATTTTATCTTTAAATTTTCCCACTCAAAACACTTTCTAACCATATTCCCCTCATTTTCAAACCTATTCTTACACAATATCAATCAATTTTTTCCTTTCAATCAGCTCATTTTTTCCTACAACTACACACTCTCGTTAATATATTTTTATTACTATCTACATTAATAATATAAAACTCACAACTATCCACTAACTCTCTTTAACATATTTTTATTATAAACTATATTATTATTGTAGGACCCATCACTTAAAATTTATTCTACTAAAATATATAACTCACATAAAATATTAATTATGAACCCTACCACTATCAAATCATTTAATATTACATACATATAATTTGAAAATAATCCTAATGAAAACAATAAACCAAACATAATTTCATATTTAACCCTATAAGTTTACTATCTAAAAATAATTATCCAAATATATTTTCAATCTTACACAAAAACCAATAAAACTCCTTTGGAAATACTAGAAATGAAAATTCTCCCTAAAAAGATAGCAAATTGATTTTACTGCACAAGAGCTAGATACAGTTGGTGAGGGCAGAATCTCAGCCTTCAACAAAATTGTTAGCTCAGATTGAGGCCTGAAAGAAAATCATTCTGATAGGAAGGACTAAAAGTAGGCAAATGCCGCATAAAAATAAGATCAGCCCTAGCAAGCATTGGTAAAATATAAAACAAACCTTAACCAAGCAAGCCAACTCCCCTATTATCTTCATTGGTAAAATAAGCATCACATTCTCATTGAAACTGATCTGTCAACCAAACTATACAAATAAAATCTTGCTCAATTAGAGCAACAATTTATTCAGACGAAACCTTTGTTTTACAGCAGTTATTGTCATACCAATTGCCAACAAAACAAGTGATCATCAGTTAGTATATAGTAAGAAGCTACATAGTGGGGCCAATCCTTTGAAACCTTTGTTCTGTCTAAGCATTATTTCACTGAAATGAGAGATTAGGCTGTGAAGTTCAACCCAAAATTTTGAAAAATTGAGTCTAAGAAAGCAAGGAACCTTAGGAATAGAGGATGCCTGAAGTTGCAGTTCTACAGACTTTTAACACAAAGCCACTGAAAGGATAAGGAGTGGGAAACACCAAGTCAGTCGTACAGCACTATACCAGAATCACACACAAGTGCAAACATAGGAATACTGTCCGCACAAACAGGATCTACATGGGATTTCAAGAACAGCAACCTTCTAGTGAGATACAAATGGAGAAGCAAAATCAAAGAGCAAATTTATGGCATCTTCATATTTTTGACCAGTCTTAAACCAATGATGTTAACGAGGGCACAGCTGAGACAGCAAAAAAGATTGAAGCCAAATTATGAACAAACACATTCAGCTACACCACATTCCTCCAGGAACTAGTTCCCTGACCATCAAAAGTTGAGGAGGAATGATAATGCTTCAATCTGAGAGGTAATTCCTGCACTTGATTACACTTGATAATATTTTCTTTCTTCCTCTTTCTAAAAAGCAGCGAAAAAGTGCATTTGAAATATCAATGAGCTTCCATAAGTCTAAATAAAATAAGATCACAATAACACAATACAAAATACAAAGCCATCACCAGTCGTATATACGCAAATTACAGATAGATTATGACATTCAAGCCCACCTCCTTGAGGAGTAGATAAAGCCACTGGCTCAAGCCTCGTCTATTTGGTCCTGCATGAACCCCAAGAGATACAAGCATTAATTCATTTGCATTTAGGTCTTCTGTATCCTACTTAATATGGGTATCAGAACACAAGGATATATCTTTGTATAGCAGTTACTAGTTGCAACAAATGCATACAAATGTCTGCAACTGAATGACAGTTCCAAGACTTCTTATTTTAGAAATTGCAGCAAGATACACATTCCATTTCTAGATTGGTTTTGCACTCTTCCTGACAGAGGGAAAGATGAGATCTAACCAACATCTCTCCCTTTATGCAGTGAACCTTAAACTATCTTTAAAGGAAGCAAATCCCAAACAGAGAATCCCAGCCCCTATTTTTGTGTTTATTATCAGTTGGCTTTTGAACGGCAAAAAGGCATCTATTAGCCTGCCTCCTGCCTTTGCATGGTAGGAAGGATATAGATCAACCTTGCAAACCCATGAGCAAAACGAATTTCATCCTTGCAATGCTACTAGCTGAATCAAAAGCATAGCTAATTGTTTTATATACAGTAAGATAAATGTATGGCTTACTGAAAAAGAGAGAATTTGTAAATGCACTCAACTTAATTTTTGCATTCATGAGCATACATGGAGCGCAAATATCAAAAGTTGGGAGTGCATTTAATTCGGTTGCAAAGAATAAGGATATTTTTTCAGTTCACATACAAATTAACACCACGTGGACAACATAGAAATTTTATAATCATTATTTGAAAACACTTCAGCATAATTTAATCACTACAAAGGAATAGCATAAATAGAGGAAAAAGCTCAATCAAAAGAAAATATTCTCTTTCCCAACTAATCTGGGACATAGATCCGAGGAAAAATCAGAAATAATATTTTTTTTTATTTTTAAACATTGCTTTTAGCTTTACTTCTCATTTCATAAATGCTTAATTAAAAGGATATGGAAGCTAAAAAGGTGCAAAAAGAAATTGGAACCAGCTTGATGGCAAGCCAATAAATCGAAATAGCATGTTAACAATTACCAAATAATTGAAATTGCAAAATTTTACCCTACACAATTAGACAAATAGTAGTCCTTAAAGTGAAAGCTTACAAAGGGACGAAGGAGGACGAGAGGAAAGTATCAACAATGACTTTCAAGAACATACCAAGACATTTTTCTTTTCATTTTTTTTCATAAAAGCTGAATTAAGACTATGGGCAAGCAAAAAAGGTAGAAAGTTGAAATTACATTGTTATGATGGCGTAAAGCCATTGGTTGTGACTTACATATCACGAATACTTATTCATCCAATATTACCCAAAAAGGAAATTCAACACACATTAATAAAGTATAAATTAAAAAATAATGTTTTTGAAAATTGATGTCATAAGGCATATTGCAGCTTGTGATGATGAAAAATCGAAACAAAGCGTAAGTAAGAGTATTGGTCAAAAGGGTGCAAAATGATGTTACACTGGAATGATAGTGTGAAATCACTAATTTGAAGATATCTCAAAAAATATAATTCATTTATTGAAACAAAATCTTCAAAACACATTCAATAATTTACAAAAAATTTAAAATAAATCTTGCATTAAATTCAGTTTCCAGTGACATGTCAACATATGGTGCAAAATTAATGTTACACTGGAATGATAGTGTGAAACCATTAATTTGAAGATATCTCAAAAAATATAATTCATTTATTGAAACCAAAATCTTCAAAACACATTCAATAATTTACAAAAATTTTAAAAAAAATCTTGCATTAAATTCAGTTTCCAGTGACATGTCAACATATGGTGGGAAATATCTTCAATTTGTATTCTGTAATTTGAAATAAATAAAAATTATCTTGCATTAAATACAGGACGACATGGTTGAAAAGGCTTGGTTACATTAATATAAATCATATATTAGATTTCTACTCAAGTTCTCCCCATTGGAGTTTCCTACTCCCTTTTTATGGAAATTTCCCAACTAAATCTAATAGCAACAATTTTAGATGCTTAATTTGCTGGCAATGAGATAACATTGAAGAAATATTGATCATTCTGCAATCGCAGATTATCTCTAGAAAATTTAAGATGGATTCTTAAATCCCAGCGTTTCTGTGGAAAAAACAAGGTTCTACTAGGAACAATTTGAGATATTCTAAGCTAACCAACCTGACAATATTTATCTAATTAAAGTTAATGGCGATGGATTATATGCTCACTACACCCAAGAAAAAAAAGTACAAAAATTTTTAGAAAGCATTTTGAAGATACTAACGTAATTAAATGGCTACATTAAATATGGACTTCTAATACCGACCACATGTTCTGTATCTACTTTCACCTATGGCAAAGCGACAGAAGTCTCTTGTTTGTTCAGCAAACGAATACCTTCTAATCATAACTGTTGCCTACCTGCATATCTGAGGTCCAAAGAGTGAGATTGTCCCTCAGAAGCTGCATGATAAGAGTGCTATCCTTGTATGACTCTTCACCCAAAGTGTCCAACTCAGCAATAGCTTCTTCGAAAGCCTGCACAGCAACATAAAAAAAGGTTTTCAGTTTTCTAAATACAAGAGGGACTTCCAATATGACATAAGGCCTGCATGACATGCAAAGAACCAATTGAATTCAACTCTTATTACTTCATCAAGGTTTGAGTTTAGAACACACAACACATAGAGATTATGAAAGGCAGTAAAAGTAAGGGGTTTCAACCTCTCAGTCAATCAACACAGTCTATACAACAGACGCCTGTTGGTATCTACACAAGTACCAGAGTGAAATTTTTTGCCGATTATTCTCACTCACAGACTGTTTTAAGATTTATCAGGGAACCACTCTTGTTGGCTTATTTAGTCAATGCATCATGGTACAACTACTATTTTTTTCTTTTCAACATGTTGCAAGAGAACAGAATGAGTTTTATATTACAGCCAGATCCACAGCAACTAAATGAATCATGAAACATTTATTTTTTAGTGAAATCAAGGTAAACAGAGAACGATTACTTGATATTGTCCCCAAAAAAGAAAATTTATTAATTATACTCTAGAAATTTAAATCCACATTTTTTAAAAGCACGTTTACTTAATTTAGGATTAGTCAAGAAACAACATTTCCAGGTCAACTTTGCACGTCCAGTATATCTAACCTTATCTCACTATTAGACCTAAAACGGAAGCAAACTCTGTAACTTAGACAAACCCAAAATAGGGCAAAAAATCATGGCTGGTATTGAATTTGAAAGGGAGAAAACAGATTTTTTCAAAGTGCAAGGCATTGAAGAGTAAAGGCAAAGAATTATTAAACTCTACCACAGGCGAGATTAACTAACCTGTTTTGCCATGCTGCAAGCTTTCTCTGATGAATTGAGAATTTCATAGTAAAAAACCGAGAAGTTCAGTGCCAAGCCCAACCGTATAGGATGCGTGGGTGCAAGATCAGCAATTGCAATATCCTGTTTATGATTGCTCACATAAACAAAAGGTCAATTAGAATAGAACAAATACAGACATGAGCCAAAGCTTCTTTTTTCAATTTCTTTTAACAATAATAATAACAAACATTACAAACTTTTGCATTGCTATACAAGTGCAGTTACAAAGTGTATGCCAGAAAAGTATTATAAGCCCATGTGAAAAGAATTATAAACCCATACATAGAAAAGAAAATTTGTGGTAGGGAAGATTAGTTCTTTCAAGTCCTCGCACCATAAATCCAAGTCATTTCCAAAAACGAAAAAATAAAAATATATATATAACAATGTAAACCTCAGTTATCTAAATTATTTTTTATTATTAAAAAGACGGTTTATATTTTTTATTTGGTATCTTTAATTAATTTATTAAATAACTTTCAACTTCTCGACAAAATGCAAGTCATCAACTCACAATTGTAAACTAAGAAAGCTTACATCTTACACCCTTACATCTATATGCTAACCACCATATTCACAGCATCAACAGTTCCTTCCAACTAAAAGTAAATTTCCATTATTCTTCTTTCTTCTTCACATACTTTCACTTTTTCACTTTCTTTAATACAATTTCTGACCGAGTTTTCTCTTTGATTTGCAACGCACTAGGGTCCAAGTGGACATTTTTTATCACAAAATGTCATTCCCAGGTATTTTTGTATGATCAAATCTAGTATATTGACAAAAATATGCCAGTGTTTGAATCTATTTTGTGCTATTTCATTTTATTGAAAAATTATCAAACTTTTGCTGCCCCATCATCTACCATGTTCCTTAAGTCCTTGAACCAGAATAGCAAATCTTCTTTCCAGATTAAAAGAAGGTACACCAATCAAACGCTCGAATACTCCACGTCCTAGAATCTCAATTTTTTCAGCTTTGATATATTAAACTCAATCTTTAAATGTTTCCTCGGCTTTATCAACTTTAAATCTGGACAAAAAGTACTCCAATCTTATCAAGATTGTTACTTCCCACCCTAAAAAAGAAAGCCATGGAAAAAAAATAACGGAAAAGGACCACTGACCCATCAATACATAGCAGAGAGAGAGAGATGGGAAAAAAAAGATTTAAAAAAGTTAGTGAGTTACAACAACATCAACAAGAATACAAATGCACACAAAAAATCACCAATTTAACAAACACCAAACTCCAGTTTTCCTAATTAAATACTCGCAAGTTACTCCAATAATTGTATGTATAAACATACCTGAGCAGCTTTGTAAGAGAGCATTGTATCCTCAGCAGCCTCCTTGCGCTCATTCCCAACCTTAAACTCCGCCAAATACCTATAATAATCCCCCTTCATCTTCAAGTAAAACACCTTAGACTCACTCGAAGCCGCCGAGGGAATCAAATAATCGGCGATGAGTTTCAAAATCCCGGCGCAGACTTGCGAAAGCTCGGCCTCGACCTTAGATCTGTAGTCCTTGACGAGCGCCACGTGGTCGTCGTTCTTGCGGCCCTCCTCCTTCTGCTCGATGGAGGAAACGATACGCCACGCGGCTCGCAGCGAGCCGATGACGTTCTTGTAAGCCACAGACAGGAGGTTGCGCTCTTCAACGGAGAGCTCGGCGCCGGCTGAGCCGACAACGAGACTGTCCATGAACTGGACCATCTCCTCGTAGCGCTCCGCTTGCTCGGCCAGCTTGGCCATGTAGAGATACTGCTCACGGGTCAGAGCCATCGGAAAAAAAAGTTTTAGAGAAAGAGAAGGTGGGGTTTGAAATTCTTGTGAAATTTTGAGGGGTTGAATTGAAGTATATATACGAGGTTTAAGGAATGAATGTGTGAGGAGGAGTGAGTTGTCTGAAAGAGTAGGGTTGGATTTTTTTTGGGAGATATTGACGGCGCGTGGAAGTAGTGGATACTCGCTATAGATGAATTGGATTTCTTTTTAGGGTAATAGTATTTTTTTTTCTTTTACTTTTTATTTAAATAATCTTTTTTTTTTTTCAAAAATTCGTGGTGGGAAAGAAATTTTCGATAAAAATTGAAAAAAATAAAATTTTAAGTATTTTACAATATTAATCTTAGTTGAAAATTAACGGTGCTATACTCCACTATACATGAGAATATTTTTTAAAAAGTAAAATTTATTATGGGCATTTCAAAAATAAAATAGAAGTAATAAATTTAGAAAAGAAAGTGCATGGATTTTCTTAATAAAAGGAACTTAAGATTAAAAGTGAATAATAATAATATTTTCTTTGAAATTTATTAGATTTGTTTTATTTATTTTTTTCAAAATGGCTACTTTAAATATAATTATAGTCAATTATATTCCATTAAAATTATAAATTTGAATTACGATGATGTAAGAAATATATATTTTTTTATTTAATTTAAAAGAATATATTTTTACATGTGTTTCTTATTTCACATTCCACTTGTAATCAATTTATTGCTCTTTTTATTTTCTCCCAAATGAGATTTATTTGGTAAAGTGGTTTTTTTCTTTCAAAATTAATCTCTCAATAAAGTAATGATATTTCTTTAGAAAGTAATAAAAAAATATATAAAGTTTTTTATATTTTTTATCATTATTTAAAATTTAATGTCGAGTCCAAACTATATTATTTAAATGATATGAATGGAGAAATATACATTTATTTTTAGAAAAACATCAAAAATCAAAATTTAAATTGTTAAAAAATCGCCTCAAAGAAAAATAATATTTATTAGATCCAAATATAGCATTAACGAATTATAGTAGAATCATTGCAAAATTTTGATAATTAAAAATGAAGTCAACTTGTAGATTCAAATTTTGAGCTAATAAAAATGCATATTAAAGAAGATTTTCTTAGCCTAGAGTTAAAAAATACTCTAAAAATAAAATAAAATCAACAATTATTTTTCATTTCGTTATACAATGCTAAAAAAATAATCTATACTACTTCAAGAAGCTAAATGTATAAAATAAAATCAATTCTAGTGTTGTTAAAAATGCTAGTACTATAAAATTAGTGTAATCACGTGTAAATAGAAAATCAATTTTCAAAAGAAAAAAAAAAGTAAAAGTAAAATAAAGAAATAGATAATAAAATAAATAACTGTAGGAAAAATAAAATAGAAAAATAGAGTAGGCGTGGGGGCGAGTACACATATTTCTATCATCATGCGAGTGGTTTGCAAAGTGTTAGCGATAAGTATGAAAGAGAGTCAAAGAAGAAGCTGAGGTGGGCTCGAGTCAGATTCCACGAGGACTACATCAACGTCAATTTCGGTGCTGTTGGGCCTATTTTTGGGCCGGTTAAAATTCAAGAATTTGGGCCTTGAACGTGAATTTTAGCTATTTATCTAATTTTATATTTTTTTTACACCATTAAATATTCAGTAATGAGATAAATACAATGATAGCATGCATGAAATTATAATTTTTTTGTAGTTTTATAAGAAAATATGATGGACAAACAAAGAAATTTTATTGGACCTCATATTTTTATATAATTTTCCACGTAATAAAAAAATTACAAAGACAAAATACTTCTCTTAAAATTTCAAACTATTGAGTTTTGTACCTAACAAATTATTTTAAATTGTGAAACAAAGTCACGTGCATTGTTTCGATATCAATTTTCCACATACAAAGTTCTTTTGTACCAATTACTTTGAGCCCTCATAATGAAAAATTTTAATTCAAAAATAGTAATAACACAAAGCGTAATAACACTTGTTATGTGATTAATGTAATTTTTTCAAAACCCTCATTAGAATTAACCTTTTCTGTTTGCGGTTTGTCTTACAATCTTCGGAAGTTACTGGAAATAATGTCCTACTCTTCTTACACAAAACAATTTGTTCTAAAAATTCACACCTCTATGTAATTATTTTGATGCCAACATTCTTACCTCTCTATGAAAGTTGAAAACACTACTTGGAGAATGATAATATATACTTGAGATTTTTAAGGAAAGCATGAAACCAGTTTGGAAACAAGTGAGCTGTTCTTGCACATTTTGTAAGTGAATCTGATGGCAAATGGACCAAGTGGCTTCATAGATGTCTCTTCACCATGTGGATAGCAGCGTGGGTGACAACTACATACTTCTAAATCGGAACAGGGTTTCATAATTGACAACAAGAAATTATAAATCAAAACAAAAACTTATGTGTAATTCACTATGTTAATGGTTTAATTTTTTTTATTGTAAATTTTATTACATTATGTGTTATGTTGCATCCATTACTTATCTCGTGAAAAATTTTATCCGCAAAATATACATATAATAGATAATCCATACAATGTAATCGATGATATAATAAAATTTACAATAAAAGATCATATTCACTTCATAATCAAATAGGATTTTTTATTGCAAATCTTATTGCATCATCTATTGCGTTGAATGTACATACGGCGAACAATCAATATAATGTAATAGAGAATGTAATAATTTTTTTAATAAAAAATTATATCCATTGATTATCAACTTAAGACACGCCATAACGATAGCCACCAAATTTGAGGAAAAGAATTACTCTTTAAAAAATATATCGAGATTCTACGTATGAAAGAGATTGTATATATTAAGTGTAAATCTCATCATATACTTTATACACATTTTTTTGTACCTATGTGTAAGTGTGTGTAAATATACGATGATATGATGTTCGAGTGTAGCATGTATAAAATCTAGTTATAGGTACGCAATTTGCATAATTTATATATTCAGGGGTTTGGAGCATAAATGTCATGTTACTTAAATAGAATTAAGTTATTGATAATTAAATACTTTGTTAATGATGAAATTTATACAAAAAAGATAAAGAATTATGATAGTAACAAACAATCGCATCTTTATTAAGATTTTAAAAAAAATACGACTAATCTCTAATCAAATAGAGTCAGGAATTGTTGGATGTGGAAAATTATTAAACAGATGTGTTGTTTATTGCGTTACAGGAATTATATATGTCAACTGTAGCTTCTCTGCCAGCGAACCAATACCTAGCAATTTATTTTAAATAATTTAAAGAGTTAAATACACTTTACACCTGTATTATTAGTTTGCATCAAATATCTCCTCTAATAATAAAATTTTTAAATACTTCCCTAACCAACAAAAATTTATATTGGTGGAAAAAAAACCTAAGTTAAATAAAAAGGATAAATTTACTTTGCCCCCTCTACATCCCAACATTTATTCAACATTAATTCCATGAAATAAATTAACCTTCAATTAAATCTAAAATAAATAAATAGTAAAATATAATTTTAATAGAATAGAGAAAAAAATAAAAAATATAATTTAATAGTTATTTATGAAAGGTAAATTAAAATTAAAAAATAAAAAATATATTTTTTTATAAAGTATATAACTTTCGAGTGGAAAAATAAATGAAAAAACATATAGGAGATGCTTTCTAAAACAACATATACAAGATAATAGCAATATAAATTTATGTGAGATAATTTTTATAAATTTAATATGTTTTCTCTAAGTATTAAATTAATATTTTGTAATTTATTTATTCAAATTTAATGAAAATTAATTATTTATTAAAATTAGTATTAAATAAAATTTTGGATCAATTTAATTGATAATTTGTACTTTATAAGATCTTTTTTATTATTTATGATCTAATTCTAATGTCTCTTTCATATGTTTGACCTGCACAATTGGCACACCTTACATAATAAAAATATTTGTACCATTAAATATTTTCAACTAATTTGATCCAAATTCTTAATACTTAGTTATTGAATCAATATATATATCAAATGGTAGTAATATAAATTTATATGGCACATTTTTAAAAAATTTAATGTGCCTTTTTTATACTATTAAAATTATATCATGCTATTTATTTATTTTAGATTTGATTGAAAGCTAATTATTTTATAAAATTAGTGTTAAGTAAAATATTAGATAAGATTAATTGACATTTAATTATAGATGCGATAAAGTACCATATAATTTATAATGAAGGAGGCAAAGTGAATTTAATATTTTATTTAACAAAAGAGTATTTTTGTCCATCAATATAGTTTTAATCTATTTAGGAGGATATTTGAGGATTTTATTTAAAAAAAAAATCTCCAAACCAAAGATGTTTTTCTCTTAAAAGACTTAAATTCATTTTTTTTTTAAATTACTCCAAAAATCGACTATATCTTAGGAGGCAAAAAAAAAGGAAATTTAACTAAGTTGTTAATGAGGCGTATAAATAAAATTTTTGGATTAAAATTTTTAAGTGAAATATACCATATTAAGATATAGTTGGGTCCTTATACATTGGAAAATCCATTTGAATATTGAAGGAGGAACTCCATATGACAACTCATCATATCCATATTAATGAATAACTAATGATATCCACGGTGTCAAATATTCTATTCTCAATATTGTTTGTTTGGTTATTAATAATATTCAATACTATTCTCATTAATTTTGGTTACATAACAATATATGAATGCATCAAATATAAAGTGGAAAATTCATTTAATTCTTATTAATATTAATAATATAATTATTATTGAGTTTTTTTGGGTCTAGACAATAATGGAGTGCCCACTCACAAAATTATTTCTTTAATTATCAAACGGACCTAATATAGGGGCACACTCTCATTGTGACTTTGGTGTCATCCATCATAAATGCCAGTTGTGCATTTTCTGGATTAATGCATTATAGTTGGACCACAAAAGTTTGGACTAGTATCAAATTAGTGTAGCTTATAACGAATTGGGCGAATATTTGCGATCATCCGATGTTAGCCTCGTATAATAGAATAGTAATTGATTTCGTTTTATCTTAGATTTATAAGGGAACGACGAGAAGCTCTTCAAAATTAATCGAGTCGGCAAATCTGCAAACACTGTCCACGATAGATATAATCACAATCATACGAGTTTTAATAGTGTAAACAGTTTACATTGAATCATATATATTTTATTTTCAAAATTGATCTGATTCATATTCGATTCGATTAATTTTTATATTTTTAATATTTTTTTAAATTCGAAAGCGAATCTAATGATTTTAATAGGTATATCCATCGATTTTGAATTTGATGAAGTGAGTCTGAGTTTAGACAAATTCAATCTAAATTAATCTATTGTCATCTCTGAAATATTGAGCTTAAATTCCATAAAAAATTATGGATATTTATTTATTTTTCTAATAATAAATTATATTATATACTTTAATCATTAATATTGTGATGTATAATGCATGTAATCATTTTACTATAAAAAAAGAATTCGACTCTGACAAAGTGTTGTGTAAACGTTCATCACATCAATAAATTTTGGAGCATGTAATTATTCTTGACAATACTAATATGTGTCATTTTGAAGCTAAAATCATAACAAAACATAGATGTGAATAGATTTTTAGTCACGATTGTGTCACTAAATAATGGATTCGCCCATAATTATGCTCAACACAAAATCTTTAGAATTGAATAAAATTTATGCCTATTAAAAGGGCCGGAGCTAGAAAATAAATAATGAGAACGAGAATCATTTTTTTTAAAAATAATAAATAAATGGATGTTTTTTATTATTTAATGGGATAAAATTTTTAATTTTTTTAAATTTTATATATAAAATTTATATTAATTTAAAAATAATTAAAATTGAGGGGCGATGGGTGACTAGATCCGCCCCTACCTATCAACAACTTTCCACAAATTTTATTTTATAATAGAAAATCATTTATAATTCTGATTTATTCGTAAATTTTGCTTCTATTTTTATTTAAAACATTCCAAAGTAAAAATTTATTTTTTAAATATTTTTTATCTATAATTGTCAATAATAAAAAAGTGCTTAAAATTTATATTTTTCAACTGATACCTAAAGTTTTCGTGATGAATCAAAATAACCCCATAAATTTTAGGAGGGATGGAGTAATATTAATATTACATACTATCTCAAATTGTAATGGTGGTTTGTTTATTAATTCATAGTTTTTATAGTAATTATTAAAAAGTTGAAAGAAAAGAGAGAGAGAGAAAAATAAAATAAAGAAAAAAAAGTTTAAAATAACTTTCACTCGTGTTTCACACTTTCCTCCAAAACCAGACACAAACACTAACCCAACCGACCAACAACGTTAAACCCTAGCTTTTACCATTCACTACTGTCTCTCTCTATATATATATCCAAGAACCCTAGCCCTTCTAAAATCGTTCGTGATCTAGAGGATGGAGCTGGGCACAGCTCGAGGCATCACCAACCTTAGTTTAATACGGCCGAAGCATCTCGCTCCCAAGCACATTCAATCCCTCCATTGCAAAACCCGGTTTCCTTTCATTCTCAAGCAAGGCCGCGTTAACTCTGGTAATTGCCATTTCCTTTCCCTTTTCCCTTCTTTTTTTTTGGGTAAGGTGATGGTAATTGGAGTGTTATTGATGAGTAAGATCTAGGGTTTTAGTTTCTGAAAATATCTTTAATATATTTATTGTTATTATTGTTTTTGGTTGAGTTTAGGGGTGTTTCTCGATTTTTTTTAGATGGACGTTAATCGGAATTGCTGAAATATTAGCACTTTTTAATGATTGCTATGCTGTAAATTCATTGGTGTTAGCTATTTTTTGCCCGTTTCTTTTTCTTTTTCGCAGTGTAGCATGGTGTCAGATGAGAAACAGAATTTGGATAGTGAATTTCTTTTGTATACTCAACTAGAGGTTTCAATTAACTTCATTTTCTATTTTACCAATCTTTGATTGACATTTTCTTTTATTTTTTCCACATGCCAAAAATACTTTTTTTTTTCTAAAAAAATTATTTTTATTGATTTGCTCATAACTAAATATTGCTTTCAGCAGCAGAATGCTAAATGCTAATTCATTTTGGTTACAGGGTTGAGATACTATATCAATTTTTCTCTGAGGTCTGCAACATCTGAGGAAACCTCTGCTGAGACAACTCTGTACGACATAGATGAACCTGAACCTGATGGTGCGATAATTGTGGAAGACAGTCGCCCTGATGAAAAGAAAGAAGATTATGATACTCAGCTAAATGAAGCGCCACAAGAAGGGTCTTTGTTTGACAATTCGCAGCAATTATTTAAGTTCCTGGAGGACCTTGATATAAAGGTGTTTTTTTTTAATCCTTTATGTTGTTTGCCTCATATAGTACTTCTTTTAATTCCATATTTTCTGTTATTAGATTGTTGGAATCTCAATTGTATACAGTGTCCAGACATCAAACTTGATTTTGAATTTTCTTTTTTACATCTTGGTAGTTCAAAATCCTACCAGATGAATGGTTGGATTTTCTGGTATAAAATCCAGCAATGGGAGACAAAGAAAGGTATACTACTATACAGTACACACTATTTGTCTTCGAGTTCCTATGTGTTGAACTTAAGATGGCCAAGCTGATAATAAGAACTTGGTTGCTGTGATGAGTATTTTCAACTTTTTGAAAGCTCATGAATGCTTGATGAGACATCGACTTTCATGTCGATGCTGAGCGGTTACCTGAGCAACCTTATGTTATACTTTTGCTTAGATATTTCCTTTTGTTAATGCCTTTGTGATGTTTTCTTATGGTTTTATTTCTCAAAATGTTTTCAAAGAATGTCTAGAACAGGGTGTAGAAAAGATTCTCCTGGTTATCTTTTGAGAATGAAAATGTGTTTGGAAGAGTTATTTTTAAAAAGTGAATTTTACGATAGTGTCTAATGTGATGTCATGTGTCACTTCAAATAGGGTCGTTATGATGATAGTGGTATCAAAACTTGATGTTTTAATAACATGGAATTGATAATAATTATGAGAATGATGATATATAATAATATTTCTAGAAGGAGAGAGAAATTGGGATATTCTGAGAATGAATTTGGATTTGAGAGTGTATGATGTATCCAGAAAATGGTGTAAAAAAGATGCAAATCCATTTTTTTTTTACTGTTAGGATATGGATTTGTCATCCAAATGATGTAATCAAACAAATGCTTAGTATTATTAGAAAGTGTAATTTTCTTGTACTTGTATTTCATTTCAAATTTGTTACTTCTATTATTCACATTTTTGGTAGTTTACGAGGAAACTTTCACATTTCAACTAATGTGACCTTTCAATGCTGACATGCCATTTATTGTCAAATTGAGCATTTGACTTGGTGTTGGGGGGAGGGGACTCTTTTCCTTGAATGAAATTTGACAATTTGCTCGTCCTATTGACAAATGATTTTGACAATTTGCTCGTCCTATTGACGAATGAAAATTTTGACGCTGTGACAATGGCATACTATAAATTCTTAATAAATGTGAGAAGTCATGCATGTATATGGTGGTAATATAATGCTTCTCGGTTTTAGTGAGCATGCGTGCACGGGAAGTTCCCATACTTGCATGTGTGATTAGTCCTTTGAAAAAGTTGGTGCAAGCTACCTAGTAGACTTTTTCCCTTATCAAGGCCATACTATATTTTCAGCGCATATTTACAATGTGAACTGGGTAAGACGAATAATAAGTAGGGAAACAGGAGGATGGGCATCAGAAAACTATAACATAATACCTATATTGGTGTATGCAGACAGGCATCTGAGATTGCTGTTTGACCATCAAGATGTCTATGCGAATTTCTCAACTACATATTGCAAAAGAAACCATTCAAATGCATATTCAGACGTGTAAACACTTTATAGTCCGGAAAATTAATTTGTTATCGGATTGAATCTCCTGAACATTCTTCTTCTATTTCAGTTTGATTATGAGGAAGCATATTCAATTCTCGTGTTTGGTGGTGGCGGGGCAGTTGCACTTTGGTTAGCAGCCGCAGTCGTCGGTGCCATAGATTCTATTCCAGTGGTGGGTACTTTTCTTCCGTGGATGGAAATTCCTTTCTATGATGCATGTTAGCAAAACCTTTTACTAACTGCAAGATTGTTTCAATTTGATCAATTTTAGTTCCCAAAAGTGTTGGAACTTATCGGTCTTAGCTACACACTCTGGTTCAGCTCTCGCTATCTAATTTTCAAGGTTGGCATCCTAGAATATTCCCTTTTTAAAATCTTGTCTGCCTTTTACTGGTGCCAACCTGACCCATTTCATCCTTATTTGCAGGAAAATAGGGATGAGTTGGTTGCTAGAGTTGAACAGATTAAGCAGCAGGTGCTTGGTTCAAAGGATGATTAATGCTGAAATTGGATGTTCCAATCTCAACTGTCTAGATTTCTAATTTTACTTCTTTTTTTTTTCTCTGTTCAGTGAAACATGTTGCATTAGGCCAGTTATATTGTGTAGAAAGAGGTTGTGGGAAACTTAATAGTAGGGTGATTACTTGATTAGATGGTGTATCTTTTCATGTAGAAAGTATATGTTTATGCATACATTGAAACTTTCCTTTTTGTATGGCTAAATTTAGGCGGCCCACCCCCCCCACCCCCCCGACCATGGATTATTATTCTTAGGGGATTCCTAGACTTTAGGTCATGGACTATTGCATTAGAAGTGGTGCGATTTATGTAGGGGTCCATCTACGCCGAAACACGTTAATAATGTGATTGTTCGTAGTGTCACCCATTTTTGTAAAGGTAGAAAGAAAATAAGAAATTCTTTGAGAAAATGTTCAATGAGCTTGTCTTGTACTAGGATTTAGGATTTAGCTTGTTCAATCAGCTACTAAAATATGTTCAACATGGCGGCTGATTCTTGAATTTACTTTCATTTCCTGTTTCAGTTTTTAGTTTTAATGAAAATTATCCATTTAAACGTTTTTAAACTTTGAAAACATGAAAGGTTGTTCGTGTTTGTGCAATTTATAAGAATTAAGCTGAAGTCATTTTCGAAATATGATCACTTCACTTTAAAAGCTTTTTGTCCATTTTCTGAAACTTTGCTTCATTTTTATATATTTTTTCTCGGTATTTATCATGTTTGAAAGAGTACACGGTTAATAAGATGTTCTAGGAAATTTGGTATGCACTATAAAAAGTTGGTTTATAAGCTCTAGTAATAAAACTTTAATAGCTTATGAGCTCTTTCAGAAAAGTAAGGAAACTCCTTCAATTTGTAATTTTAGAGAATTAATATTATTAACTTCATATATTAGTTTCATAATTCATCAAAAAAGTTTAGGGCTTGTTTGGTTTTGTGTTCCTGATAAATTTCCAGTTTTCAACATTTCCAATAAGTTTTGAGTTTTGTATTAAAATTGAGAAATGTTTGGATAAATGTTTCAAAATTAAAAAATATTTAGATTTGAAAAATAAGAATATGTTTGGTTAAATGTATTTTTTTGTATATTATACTACATGAAAAAGATGTATTGGAAAATGAGATTGTATTTGATTTTATGTTGGAATTATATTATTATAAAGATTTTGAATTATTATATTATTTGTGTTTTTTAGTGGTGGACCATAAAGAATTATTTTAAACATAAGAAGATAACACCTGTAATGATAAGAATTAAATGAGCCCCACATATTTGAATTATGTTTGATGATAGTAACTTTGGAAAAAGGGAATTATAGGTTTAGTGTATTGGTTTTTAAGAAATGAGAAATGTAGAAATGAAATATTTTTAGTGAGATTGAATATAATAAATATGGTTTCAGTGTTTTGTATAATAAAAAATTGAGAAATTTTTTGGAAAGAAAACATGCCCTATTTTCTAAAATAAAATACAACATTTTCTAAGCTGAAAAAAGAAAAAAAACTTACAAAATGTATGACCTCATAAAATGTTTAAATAAGCTTGATTAAACACTCTCCAAGTTTCTTACATTCACATGTTAATTGAATATAAGCTCAATTAGTTGATCTTTTCAACTTAATTTATCCAAGTATGGACATTCGTTCCAACTTGTTCGTCCATACTCTTGTTTCTCTCGAATTGGTTAATATCTTCTTGCATGGTTTCTATCCAACTTGGATAAGCCAGAGCTTTTTCCATTTTCTTTGACTCTATTTGTGAGAGAAATGTAAGGAACATTGCTTTCTTTTTTATTGTTGATCTAGTTCTAACTCTTGCAGTTGAGGATCCAACCACTTATTCAGGTGGGTGATGATGCATTACAATCAATTGTGTAGCTGTGGACTCGACTGCTCCATGATTTACTCAATTCAAGGGAGTGTTGACTTCCTCACTATCTTGATCTGAGTCTCCATTGATGTTGATGATGACATCTTTGTCTTGGTCTTTTGTCAGCATATGAATATATTCATTAGTTGGCTACAATATGCTCTTTGGTGTAATACTCTGCTGGTTATCTTTTTCATTGCAGACAGCAAGAATAGATTCTTCTACTACCAAAGTTCTTTGTTGAAAACTCTATTAGTCTTGCTTACAGAAGAATAGCCTAAGAACAATCCTTTATCAACTTTGGCATCGAACACATGGAGTTGATCCTTACAATTGTTGTGTATGTTGCACTTGTATCCAAATACATAAAAATAGGAGATGATAGGTTTTCTTAAGAAAAAATTTAGGAATTCAATTTGTATTCTGTTTGAATAAGTCCTAGTCTTTAGGATAGTTGATTAGTGTTTTCTATTTTTTAGTTGCACTCATCACGGTGTTGTAAACGTGAGCTAATTTCCTTCATTCTGTTAAGTTGTAAAAGGCTATTTATAAGCTTCAGTTTGTTTAATAATAAGTTAAGTCATTTCCCAAAATTGTTGAGTATTTTTTCTCTTATGTTTTGATTCTTAACATTTTGGTATCAAGAGCCCCATTGGCCTGACAAAATCAAAGCAGCAGCCTTTGAAGTTCTTGTAGTAGTAAAGAAAATGACCACAGAAGGGAATTTTGTGCAACCAACCATCCCTCGCTTTGATGGTTACTATGACCATTGGAGCATGTTGATGGAGAATTTCTTGCGTTCTAAGGAATATTGAGGGTTGGTAGAGACGGGCTATGTTGAGCCAGTGAGTGGATCGACAGAAGCAGAACATAAGAAACTAGATGAATTGAAGCTTAAAGATCTGAAAGTAAAAAATTCTCTCTTTCAGGCCACAGATCAAACGATATTGGAGACCATTCTTGTGAAGGATACTTCCAAACAAATTTAGGAGTCTATGAAAAAAAAATTAAAGGGAGTGCTAGGGTCAAGAGGTCACATCTACAAGCTCTCCACAGAGAGTTTGAAACCCTAGAGATGAAGATTGGAAAATGAGTCTCGGAGTATTTTTCAAGAGTATTGTCAGTGGCCAACAAGATGAGAACGTATGGAGAGTAGATGCAAGATGTTACAGTGGTGGAGAAGATTCTCAGATCATTGAGTGAAAAATTCAATTATGTTGTTTGCTCGATCGAGGAGTCCAAAGACATCGATCAACTCTCCATTGATGAACTGCGGAGCTCTCTGATTGTTCATGAGCAAAAATTCTAGCGACATACATGAGAAGAACAAGTACTCAAGATAACCTCTGAAGATAGGTTTGGTGCAAGAGGACGAGGTCGAGGTGCATTTAGACGCAAAGGAAGAGGGAGTGGCCGCCAACCCTACAACAAAGAAACAATGGAATGCTATAAGTGCCACAAGCTTTGACACTTTCAATCTGAATGTCCAAGCTGGAATAAGGAAGCTAACTATGTTGAACTAGAAGGAGAAGAAGAAGAGGCACTACTTATGTCATATGTGGAGATGAACGATGCTCGAAGGGGAGATGTCTGGTTCCTAGACTCTGGATGTAGCAACCACATGTGTGGTGAAAAAAGCTTATTCTGTGATCTGAATGAGGGGTTCAGGCAGAAGGTAAATTTGGGAAATAGCATAAAGATGGATGTGTTAGGAAAAGGCAATGTGAGATTGAAAGTAAATAGCTTAACACATGTTGTTAGTGAAGTATTTTTTGTGCCTGAATTAAAGAACAATCTTTTGAGCATTGGTCAACTACAAGAAAAAGGGTTGGCGATTCTCATTCAACATGGAATGCTCAAGATTTATCATCCAAAGAAAGGGCTCATAATCTAGACCGAGATGAGATCAAATCAGATGTTTTTGTTGATCGCAAAATTAATGCCACAGAAACTAGCTTGTCTTTACACTTCCACACAGGATTTGGCACACTTATGGCACTATCGTTATGGATATTTGAGCTACAAAGGATTGAGGGCTCTCCAGTTCAAGAAGATGGTGCATGGGATACCTCAGTTCAAGACTCCAACGAGAGTGTGTGCTAACTGTATGATTGGAAAGTGACACAGAGATCCAATCCCAAAGAAGGGTAATTGGAGGCTACAAAGAAGCTCCAACTTGTTTATGCAGACCTCTGCGGTCTAATCTTTCCCATCTCCAACAGTAAGAAGCGATACATTATATGCTTTATTGATGATTTTACTCAAAAAGCATGAACTTATTTTTTAGTAGAGAAATCTGAAGCGTTAAGCATGTTCAAACATTTTAAGAATTGTATTGAGAAAGAAGTAAGAAGACATATTAAATGTTTGAGAACAGATCGAGGAACAGAGTTCACATCACTTGAATTCAATGAGTTTTGAATAGAGCAAGGCATCAAGAGGCAATTGACTGCAATATATACTCCAGAGCAAAACAGAGTAGCTGAAAGAAAAAATCGAACAGTGATGAACATGGTTAGATGCATGCTCTTTGAAAGGAGGATCCTAAAGACTTTCTGGCCAGATGTAGTAAACTGGATAATACACTTTTTGAATCGAAGTCCTACATTGGATGTGGAGAATCAAACACCCAAGGAAGCCTGGAGCGGAAGTAAACCTTCAATAGAGCATTTTATAATTTTTGGATGCGTGGCACATGTGCATGTTCCTGATGTGAGAAGGACAAAGCTAGATTCAAAGAGCTTTACTTGTGTGCTATTGGGAGTAAGTGAAGAGTCTTGAGGCATATAGGCTCTATGACCCAATTGCAAAGAAAGTTGTAGTTAGCAGGGATGTAGTGTTTGAGGAAGATAAGTCTTCGAACTGGGACAACATTTATAGAGAGCATATAATGGATAATCTAGAATGGGATGATATAGATAATGAGGATGTGAACACAGAGAATTGAGAAGCAGTGAGCGGAAAAGAAGAGAAAGTCGTTGAAGAACCAGTTGGTAGTCATCAAACTGGTGAAAATGGAGGAGAATTATCCAGTTCTAATGAAGAAAGAAATAGAGGGCCCCCAATGTGGATGAGAGATTATGTACTGGGGCAGGACTTTCGAAGGAGTCAGAGGAAGAAGATATAAATATCAAATTGGCTCTATTTGCTTTAGCAGATCCAATGTATTTTGAAGAGGCACTAAAACATGACAAATGGAGAATAACTATGGATATAGAGATACAATCCATAAAAAGAAACAACACATGGGAACTTACTGATTTTCCTACTGGTATAAAGAAGATTGGACTAAAATGGGTTTATAGGACCAAACTCAAGGAGAATAGAGAAATGGACAAGTTGAAAGATCGTCTGGTGGCAAAAGGGTATGTACAACAACAAGGGATAGACTACACAAAAGTATTTGCACTAGTTGTAAGAATGGACACAGTAAGAATAATTATGGCTCTAGTAGCTCAAAAAAGGTGGACTCTTTATCAACTTGATATCAAACCTGCTTTTATACATAGGGAACTTAATGAAGAAGTGTATGTGGAGCAGCCTAAGGGTTATGAGCTGAAAAACAATCTTCAGAAAGTCTATAGGTTGAAGAAGACCTTATATAGTCTGAAACAAGCTCCACAAGTTTGGTTCAGTCATATTGATGCATATTTCATCAGTGAAAAGTTCACAAAATGTTATAGTGAACATACTTTGTTCATTAAAACAAATAAGGAAGGTAAGATTCTCATTGTTAGTTTATACGTTGATGATTTAATATTTACTGGCAATGATGCATTGATGTTTGCTGAATTTAAAAATTCCATGTTGAGGGAGTTTGATATGACTGATTTATGGAGAATGAGGTTTTTTTTCTTGGCATAGAAGTATTGCAGAGGTTGAATGGGATTTATATTTGCTAGAGAAAGTATACTTTGGAGGTGTTGAAGAGATTTAAAATGGAGAACATCAACTCGATTCATAATCCCATGGTTCCGGGTTGTAAATTTTTTAAAGATGAGAATGGGGTTCATGTTGATGAGACTTGATTTAAGCAGATGGTGGGATGCTTTATGTACTTAACGACTATGAGGCCGGATTTGATGTTTGCAGTAAGTTTGATTAGTAGGTACATGGCTAAACCAACTGAGCTGCATTTGATGGCAGCTAAGAGGATACTGAGGTACTTGAAAGGAACCATTAAACTTGGAATTTTCTATAAGAAGGGAGGGAGTTGTGAAGGTCTGGTTGGATATACAGATAGCAACTATGCAAGAGGTTTAGAAGACAAAAAAAACACATCAGACTATGTATTCATGTTGGGATCTGGAGCTGTTGCCTAGTCCTTAAGAAAACAACTTATAGTCACACTCTCAACCACTGAAGTAATTGTGGCTGCAGCTGCTTGTGCTTGTCAAGCTATTTGGATGAAGAGGGTACTTGAGAAGATGAGTTTGGAGGAAAGCAAGTGCACTCTAATCCTTTGTGATAATAGTTCCACAATTAAGCTGTCAAAAAATCCTGTGTTACATGGTCGAAGCAAGCACATTGATATGCGCTTTTATTTTCTTCGTGATCTCACACGAGAAGGAGTAGTTGAATTGGTTTATTGTGGAACACAAGATCAATTGGTAGATATGATGACAAAACCCCTCACACTGGATGGGTTTCAGAGATTTCGAAGTCAGTTGGGAGTTTGCCAAGTTCCTGAATTAACTAGTTCCTAAATAGTTTAAGGGAGGGAATGAAGAGAAAATTTAGGAATTCGGTTTGTATTCTGTTTGAATAAGTCCTAGTCTTTAGGATATTTGCTTAGTGTTTTTTGTTTTTTTAGTTGCACTCATCACGTTGTTGTAAACGTGAGCTAATTTCCTTCATTTTGTTAAGTTGTAAAAGGCTATTTATAAGCCTCAATTTGTTAAATAATAAGTTAAGTCATTTCCTAAAATTGTTGAGTATTTTTTCTCTTGTATTTTGATTCTTAACACTTTCTTTCTTTCGACAACTTATATAGTGTCTTGTTGTGTTGCTTAATGATCATACATTGATTTTCTGTATAGCAAGATGTGTTTGTTGCTTCAACCCACAACCTCTTTGGAAGCTTTGATTCAATGATCATTGTACTCACAACTTCCTTAAGTGTTCTACCCTTCATTCAGCAACTCCATTCTGATGAATTCTAGCGGCTGAGTACTCATGCTCAATTTCATTTTTAGCACAATACTTCTCCATTCTAATGTTCTTGAATTCTGTGTCTATATCTAATATGATATGTAAAACAACTTGGCCTTTTTCAGTCTAAATCCTCCTCAACAACTCACTAAGCTTGGCATATGTTTCATTTTTGCTTTGAAGAATTACCACGTGTATATGGTATAATCAACCCTTAAAGGGTGTATCTTTTTCCACTGAGGTTGACTCTCCTGGTCCAAATAAATCCATGTGGAGAAGCTTGGTTGTTGGCAAGTGGTTCTTGCTTTTGAATGTTGATTGGTATGCTTTTCTTACTGGCAATCTTCACACACTCTGTCTTACTGATATATCCCATTTGGAAGTCCTTCCACTAGGCCATGCTTGGAGAGCTTTGCAATAGTTTTAAGGTTGAGGCAATTCATATGTTTACGCCATAGCAAACCCCATTCTGATACGTTCTTTGCTATAAAACAAGTAAGGTTAGCAATACAAGATGATAACTAGTAAACTATACATATATCTTTTCTAACTCTAGAAAGTTTGACTCGATCAGATTTAACATCTTTGACAAAGCAATGATTATTTGAGAGTTCTACAATATGACCTTTGTCACAGAATTGATTGATGATTAGCAAATATTATTTGAGTCCTTCAACATAAAAAAAATCAATAATAAGATGTTATCTTTGCATACTTTACCTAGGCATTTGGTTTTGGTGTTTGAGTTATCTCTAAACACTACACTTGGCCAATTTGTTACTTTAAATTCAGTTGGGAGACTATTTATTTCCAGTCATGTGCCTCGAGCAACCATTGTCATTGTATCACAATGGATGTCCATTTATTGACATGTGTACCTCAATGGTCTGTGAACTAGACTCATCTACATCTCTTGCCATTATATTATCATTGTCATCATACTAGAGGATTCAGGCTCTAGTTAAGCCATTTGCTTGTTGGCTTTCAGCTTCAGCTTTAACTACCAGGCTTTTGTCTTTCTTTTTTAGCCTTATTTCTCTTATGATCTTCTTTTCTTCCTTGTGTAATTTTGTGCGGGAGGGTATGTGCTATTGATTATCATGCTTGATTTAACTAACCTAGTTTGTGGTTGTCTTCTAGGCATAGAGGATTGCCGTTTGTTCTTGAAGTTTTTCTTTATGAACTTTCAGAAGTTTTTCATTAACAAGACCATTGACTAATCATCCAACTGATCAGTAGTTCGTTCGCTTAAGTTAGTGGCTACAAGCACATTAGTCTTTTGACATGATGTTGTGGCTTCCTCATCTGTTCTCCTTTCCATTTTGAACTCATAAGCTTTGGGATCAGAGAAGAATTCTTAGAGAGTCATCTTTGAGAGGTCATTTGCCTCTGTCATTGCCATTGTCTTATATCCCACTCCTTGGGAAGTCATCTAATCACCTTCTACACTATTTTCTTGTTGGTGTACTCTTTTTCAAGAGTATAAGCTCATTGATGAGAGTTGTGAATCTTTCATCCATCTCATCTAATGTCTCTCCCAGCTTTATTTAAAAATTTTCGAACTTATGAACTGCCAGAGAGAGTTTGTTCTTCTTCATTTGATCTGCTTCCTCACAAATCATGGTGATTTTCTCTCAAATTTTTTTTGCAGTTAGACATTTCTTCATCTTGCTGAACATGGCCTTATAACGAGTTTTAAACAAAATATTTTTTGCCACGTTGTTGAGATTGACTTACTTATTTTCTTCAATTAACCGCTTATTTTTTTTGGTTTTGCAATAGGAGTATGACAATTAGAAAATTCAAATGCAGGCACATTTATCAACTCATGATGATATATGAAGCTAGACCTAGCTAGTGGAGCAATCTTCAAGAGAAAACAAATGAAGTCTAATAATGTTGTCAATGTTTTTTATGACAAAATGTAGAAATTCATAAAAATATGGATTTAACTAAAATCATGAGATTTGGACACCGAAAAAAAAATTAACATTCATTCACTCTAATACTATTTGTTGGTCCCAAATGACATAAAAGGGTCTAGAAAGGGTGGGGAGAAAAGGGTGAGTAGACCTTTTAAAACTTTTAATCCTTTTAAAAAATGATACAAATGTTGAACTTATACTCAACTTTTCATAACTCAGTCGCATTTTAGTTAATAAAATAGTTACTCTGTTGAATACTTAACTGCTTTAATCTACTGAAGATTATGTGAAGTTAGATTGGTGAACTAGTGAATTGTGCAACAAAAGTAAGTTAAATACTTAAAAAATCTTTAGGTGTTTTGTATGTTGTGTAGTGCTGTTGAGTAATATAGATAGATAAATATAACTACATAAATGCAAGGGCGAGAAAGTAAACGATACAATAATTTTTCTAGTAGTTTGAAAGTAAGATAATTCTTCTATCTTTACTCTTCCCTTACCTTTAAGAAGAAATTCACTATAACAAATTAACACTTTACACATAAGTCAGTTTTAATACAACAACTTACTACCTCAAACTAAGTAAATGATTTGTTCTCACCTCTCGTTCCACTCTAAACTCCGTTGATAATACAACCGAATTTTCCCATATAGATCTAACCTAGTATTCATATACAGGTCTCTTTTAATATTTCTACACAGAACTCAGTCTACCTTGTTTGCTTATCTTTATTTCTTCCAAATGATAAGAATATCACTCACTGAAAGATTTTGCTTATTGAATGGCCGAGTGAGCTTTTTAGATTGCTATTGCCTTTTGGCAATATTTTTAGAGATTTTAGCTCGATTGCTTCAGATATCTCTTGGAAAGATTATAGGTCTATCATGTGTACATTTTTCTCCATCTCCAGCTCTTTTTTATAGGTCTCTTCTTATGCCACTTTATCTTTTTTCCCTTTTTCTTTGCTGGTGCAGTAAATTTGTCATACTATTGCGCAGTTGCAGTCTGATATTATTTGCAGTATGTTGTTTTTTTTTCTGTATCATTTTTTACTTTGTATCCATTGGTTTGGGTTATAGTAGTTTATCAACACGAGTTTTATAGATGTAACTTGATCCCATGGGTGATCATGACATGGTTTAACCTTTTTTTTTACTAATTTCAAATTGAATATGACAATTCAATTTTAAATTTTAAATTTCAAATATACAGTTTTACTAAATATTAATTTTAAATTACAGTTTTGTTAAGTAAAATCAAAGGCGCGGTTGCGGGCTGTCGCAAGGGATTTGGTGGTTTTAATCAACAAAAATAAAAAAAGAAAATGTGATTGCAAAAACATATTTATTACGATATTAACAAAACTTTAAATTGACATGAAAAGATATCCGAACAATAATAATGAAATGTATTCAAAATAGAAATACAAGGGCTAAATTTTTAAAATTACAAAAGCTACAATATTTAGTGCAAATCACATTACATAAATAAAACGAGATAAAAATAATAATTAATATTAAGTAATACAAGGATTGTTGAGTATTGAGAGATAAGACTTGGACTTTAATTGGAGTTGATGAATAGTTCATTGAATAATTGATAACATTAAGTAATAAGTAATAAGTAATAAGTTTAATTATCTAATTAATTTATATAAGGGAACGGTGGAGTTATGGTGCAATTTTTTTTAAATTTTCAAACTACCGTTGCATGGTGATGCGATTTTTATTTAAGATTTCAAATCATGATTTTATCATAAATTAATATTAGTGGGGTAATGCAATGATGTTCTGGCAGTTTTTGTAAAATTCATGATCACCCTTAATTGATCATTTGAAGGTACCTCTATTCCCATTTCGCCGTGCCCCTTTAGCCCCGCTAAGTATACTGCTCTAATCTTGAATTCGGCTACTTCTTAGAACCTAGTTATTTTACTGTGCCACTTATTTATTCGACCGACACCGCTGATCCTTTAGTGACTTTAAATTCTCACTTGATTGTCTATGTCCTTACTCCACTGAAATCCTTAACCCCACTAAGTTTTTTGCTTTGGTTTTCAACTTTGTTGATTTGGTCTTGAACTATTCACCACTTATTTTGATCGTAGCTCTTCTTCATTTTTTCTGTTTTTAAATTAAATTTTATAAAAAAACTCTTTGATAGAGTAGCCTTTACAAAGATTCTACTAAATAAAAAAAAACTTGAAAATTTTGAAGGGGTCTAATTTAAACTAAGATACTCATTATCAAAATAAATACAAGTAATATTTAAAAATCATATCAGAATTAAACCTCTAACTTATCCCTGCAAACTTAATAATGAATGAAACAAAGTGGAGGTATATTATGGAGTTTCATGAAACCCGTAGTCAAGTTAGATATATAAACTTGTTTGATTCACATGTAATATAGAAAGTGATGAAGAGATTTTAGTGCATATTTGGAAGCATTTTGAAATAAAAATTTATCTGTAAAATGAACTTTTTAAATATTAACTTTTTTTAAAAGTGCTTATGAGTATTGTTAAGTATTTGGTAAAAATGTATTTTAATGTCTATTATGTAGAAGTGCAAGATTTTTTTTTTCAAAAGCTACAGTTTTGCAATTCTCGAAAATGAATTTTTGGAGAAATGACTATTTTAAAAGTTCATTTAAAAATAATTGTCAAATATATTACTTTTTTAATAAATGAACTTTTATATCTAAAAGTACATTTGAAATAGGTTTCATATCTAAAAGTCCATTTTAATAATAATTGAAAAGCTTAAATCTTGAATTGAGTGAAAATTTAAAAAATATATATTATATTGGTAATTATAATTTTTTGATATTTTGGTTCGATAATTCGATAAATTTTTTTAAACTAAAAAAGTTAAAAATTTAAATATTACACTCATAATTATATTTTTATTTATTATTTTTAAATTTTGGTAAACAAATAATAAATAACAATATAAAATAAATAAATATATAAAATAAAATATAAAAATATATAAAAAAATAATTCGGTATTGGGTAGTTTCTAAAATAAAAATTGAATCGAATATCGAATGTTTATAAAAATAAAAATTGAATATTAAATTAAATTTTTAATTTAATTTTATTACATATCGAATTTTTGATTTCAATCGTACACGATTTATTCAACTTAGAACACAAGTAAGGACATGTCTTGCTACAGTTGTTGTAAATAAGGGAATAATTTTTTTTTTGGCATATTGGAGTTCCCAAACCCATGTACTTCTAATAATGCAAAATATACTTATTATTCTTTGGAAAAAAACAATGAATAGTGGAGGATCAATACCCATCTTTGGAACACTAATTTGAATTTCCATAAATAAAATCATTCTGTTCAAAATTTATTGTCCTTATTTTTTTAAATATCTAGAATAAAATTTTATTTTATAAAATTCATATTTATATAAAAAACTCTATTATTTTTTTTTAAAATAATGATATGAAGAAGACAATATTGTAAAACATTCACTCTGACCCACGGTATTCCAGTAAAGCACAGAGCAGGCAAGCAAGCTCCAAATTCCAGATTAGGTCCAGCAGTCATAACGTACTGACCCCATTTCACACTCCTCACTTATTTAACTTCTCCTTTATTTTGAAAACATATATATATATATATATATATAAAGTGTAATACCACTTATTATTATTATCTAAATTCTTAATTTACCAGCAAGATTAATTTAATTACAGTAATGTAAACAACAAAGGCAGAAACCCACCCCCTAAAGCGGCGCCACTAAGCGACTGACCGTTGCAAAATATTCAAACTCCATCTCATCCTCACCTCCCCATTAAAATCTCTGTTTTATCACTTTTCAATTCTTAAACGTCTCCTTTTTTCTGTTGCAAAAGAGAAGAGTTTTTAATCTTTTTTTTTTCTTTTTTTTCTTGGTTATTTAAACCTTAGTTTTGAATTAAATTAAAAACCCATATTTGGTTAAATCAAGAAAAATTGAAATGTGGGATGGCCTTCAAATAGAATTTAAAAATAGCAGAAACAGACAGAAAAAAGGAAAAAGCTTCTTGAAACTGGGGAGAAGCAAAAGGAAATTTATTTAATAATACAGCATTATACGGAGAAAGTTGGACTCTTCATATTTCTCTTACCAGATTTCACATTGTAAGTGCATTATACGCTGTTTACAGTAATTACCTTTGCTATGAATGGTAATTTTGTGGGTGTTCTTTTACCATATGGGTTCTTTATTTTGTGAGTATTTATGGTGATTTTTGGGGTACATTGTCTCAAAATTCATAACCTTTTGTATTTTTTCCTGAACATTGAATTTAGTCTATAGAAAGATTGGAAATTGGGTTTTTTCGGCATTGGGTTTAGCATGAGAGTTAATGCTGAAAAGAGGGTTTAACACTCCGTTTGGCTGCTGAAACCAAAAAGGGCCAAGAGGAGAACAGAGAACTGGGATTCGTAAATCCTAGTGCACAATCAAGTTTTCTTTTATCCCTTTTGCCTTCAGATTTTGGTATGTTGTGCGTAATGTTCTATTTTTACTTGCAAAGTTTAGATCTTCTTCGTTGGTTGGCTGTCTGTGTGGTTGCGTGTGTGTGTGTGTTGGGGGATGGGGGAAGTGTTTCTGTGTGTTGGTATGCGTTAGTTTATTTCGGACAAGCGAAAAATTCTCATCTTTTTGTTGGGCTCCTCAATTTGTTTTCTGTGGGTGTGATTTGTATTGCTTTTTCCTTGCAACCACATGGTTTTGAGATTCTGATCTTTTTCTTGGGTTTCCAGATTGTGTGCTGTGTGTTTGTGTGAATGTGGATGTGAATGATACTCGGTACAGATATCTGGTTTGGGTTCTGCTGGAAACTTTATGATGGAATCATTAATTTTGGGTTTGGAATGTTGTAAATAGGTGGGGAAATAGTTGATTTCCAATGTCAAATCAGAAATTACAATCTGATTCAGTTGTCGGGTTGAGATACCGTGGCAGTAGTCTCGGATTGCCCTCTGTGTCCAGGTTTCGGAGTGGGCATATACCTTCAGGGATGAATGTTAGCCGAGTAATTGACAACCTATCGGAATCCGACATGGATACCTCTGATTCTGAAGGTGAGCGTTATGGTGCTCGTTACTCACTTGAAGCGTCACCACAAGATGATAAAGTTCCCAATGGTGGTGCAAAACACAATGCCTTTCTGAATGCATGCAGTGGTGATGCCAGTAGTCCGGGGAACTATTTGGAAAGACTGGGAGGGAGAGGTGGTGGATTTTTTGCTGCACGCCGTGGTTTTGCCTATGATGAATCATCAGAATCTGTCACAAGCTCAGAAGTGAATTCTACACCACCCAGGAGCAATAATGGCATTTTACTTGAGAGAAAATTCAATCCGGGGGCTAATTTCTGTGGCACCAGTATGCAGCCAAATAAGGATTCTATGAAACAGGTTAGGGCTTTTTCAACCTGCAAGTTCATGTACTACAATGGTATACTGTAGCAGTGAGGAGAGTTTACTTGGAAAGAATTTTAATTAATTGTTCTAATATCTTTTGGAAAATGGAGCTGATATAGGTGTCTCCATGAGTGCTAAAGATTTTGGTTCTGTCAGTTTTGTTCAAATCTTTGTTATTTTCTGGGGAGGCGAATAAGATGAGATTTTAAAAGTTTGCTTGAAAATTATGGTGAGATCAGGAGGTTGTATTGTTAACTAGTTAACATCAAAGTAATAGCAAATTATCATCTTTACTAACCACAACATTTTTAGGTGCTATTAGTTCATCCTGTATCAAACTATTGCCATTAGTAATTGTTATATGCTATATGGATTTTCTCATTTTACTAGTGGTTCCAGGACTTTCACAATGCAACACAGCACAATAAGTTCTATGATGATGATATCCCCAGTGCACCCCCACTGGCCGGCTCTTTTCAGCAATTGAATCAAGTTTCTGAAAAACTTCCCACTTCTAGAGCTGATGCTAACCCTTACGCAGCAACGTCGGGAGGTTCTGCAGCTGAGGTTGAACCTAACAAATACAAGAGCACACCGTTGGGTTCTGCAGAAGTTCAAACTCCTGAAGTGTCTGTGAGGTACATATGTGGCTGTAAAATGCATCCCCATTCCCGCGAGCCCAAAAAAAAAAAAAAAAGAGGAAAAAAAAAAAGAACATATATCTTTGTGGCTTGTAGAGTAACTTTCAAAATTTAAAGTTAATAAAAAATATTTCACAGGGATGCAGCTGTATCTTCTCATCCTTTGCCTGCTCGATATCCTACATATCATGCAAGGTAAGCAAGCTAGTATTCCTGCTACTAGTTTCATAGGTCCCCAGTATATTCGTCGTGGTGTACAAATTTCAGTCCTCCTTTGGATCGTTTCTGAAGCACCACATCTACTAATCCCTGTTGTTCATCATCCAAATTGGATACAGTGGGCTAGGTTATTGGTATGCTGTTCTCTCCTATGATGCATGTGTCCGGCTGTGTCTTCACTCCTGGGCCAGGGGCTGTATGGAAGCTCCTCCCTTTTTAGAAAACGAATGTGCACTGCTGAGGGATGCGTTTGGGTAAGATAATTACTGTTACCTGCCAATATCTTTTCTATTTTTTTTTTTTGCTGTTGCTGTACACTAATGTTGCAGAATACTCTCACCAGATTTTGTAATTAATTTTCTGCTGCACAGTAGTCTCTTATCTCCTGCAAATATAGCTGCATTCACTGCATCATATATCAAACAAGAAAGCTGAACCTGGAAATTAAGCTGAAGCAACATCTCAGAATATTATGTTCTTGCTTTAGAGTCCTGAAGTTGTTTTTGGATATTTTATTTACTCCCATATTTCATGTGATACTGGGTAATGTGTAGCTTGAAAGTTTTAAAGTGAAGTATGTGGACCACGAGTGTACGGAATTTTATACCCATAGAAGACGACAAATTCTCAATTAGTTTCAGATCAGCGAACACAGTTCTAATTGTAGTTCTATTATTCAGGCTCATTTTTCTTGCTGACCCCATTTGCAGTCTCTACTAAGTAAACTGTAGAAGTATAGTTATAGCAAACTGAAGCATTCACGGCCCTCAGTGCTGGTCATGTTCTTTCAACAGCATCAGTTGTTGGTTTCCTGTGCATGGAAATATGATAAATTTCTTGAGGATAGTTATAAAAAGTGTATATTTTTTGGCAGTGATCTTTAAACTATTCCTTGTTGAATTTGTAGGTTGAAACACGTATTGTTACAGTCAGAGGAAGAACTATTGAGAAAAGATTCTTCAGAACTTGTCAGTGAAGGAGCTTTTGTAAAGACTAAGAAAACAATTGGCAAGATTAAAGTTCAAGGTTCCTATATTTGGTTCTTGTAGAAAATGTATTTCTTTAAGTTTGTGCATGGTGCGTAACATCTTTGTAAAACTGATTATTTTGCAGTGCGTAAAGTGAAAATGGGGCTGGAGCCACCCACCGGTTGCACATTTACATCTTTAAAGTCATCATCACTGGTAAAGTTGGAATCATTTCAGCTTCGGTTATCAAATGTAAAATCAATTGTCTCGTCTGAGAGGAGGGCGTTGCAAAGAGAACGTATAACCCCGGTTATGACTGTCAATGGCTCTTTATTACATCAAAGCATGGCATACATAATTGTTGGAACTCGTAGGTATTTAAAAGAAGTTCCCCTGCTTATTAAAATTGGCTTTAGTGCTTGGCGCAGCAGTTCATCATCCTATGAAGTGGTACAAGGTATGTAGAAGGGTTAGGTTTGGGTTTTTTGGTATTTTTTGACTTATTTTTTGTTTCTTGTGTTAATGCTTGAAAAATCTGCATTTTATGCTCTAAGTAACCCTCCATATAAAAACTGGGGAACATATAATTTCTAATCTCTAGATTTTGGCTGAATGGAACTTTATTTTGATTATAGAATCATATTCCTGTTTGTTGAGATTAAAAAGTTCAGCTGAAGAGGACGCCGCAAGAATGCAGCCAGGATCTGGTGAAACTCGTGTGTTGTATGTGCATTTTTTGCTTTTCTCTATTGTTATTTCTTCAATCTGGCAGACATGGATAAGTAAATTTTTCTGCTACTCATGTCCAGCTTGCCAGATGGATTTGGAGATGATCTGATAATTGAAGTCCATGATTCAAAGGGAAAGTGTTGTGGGCATGCTCTAGTTCAGGTTGCTGATATTGCTGATGAATCGGTACTGTGTCTGGATCCCAAGTTTGATTTTTATGATTGCTGAAACAGGTCTGTTTGTGTGTGGGAACTGGTAGAGTTTTATTAATGGTCTTAATGCAGGGGAGAAGCTCCGTCAGTGTGCTATATATCGGGAACCGGAGCATGAACAAGTTGGGAAAATACAGTTATACATCAGTTATTCAACTACTCCTGATGAAAATAGTCATAAGGTATTCATGACTTCATAAGACAAAATTGATCTGCATAACATTGTAAAAAGGAGAAAAAATTCTATTTATACTTTCGGTTGTCGGAAAGTATTTGCCCTATGTCAATGGTGAAAGGCATGAAGGTTTCAGAATTCTGCTGTTGCCTTTGCTAGTGTTGGAGAAGCAATGAAAATGGTGTCGTTGCATTGTATGATTGAGATTTAAAAAGACTAATAAATTTTGTTCTGAAATGATCAACATTATTGAGAAAACTGTTGGTTAATCATCATGCAATACCCTCTCTTAGTTGGCAGGTTCTTGTGGAACTCTAAACTTTTGATGAATTGGTATCTTTATTAATATTAAAATCTTCTTGCATTGCAGCCTTTTGTATTGATAAACAAATCAGTTGTTTGGTCAAAATGTTTCTTGGCCTTGAATCATCACAATTATCAAAGGGATATCAATTACAGTATCTTTCTTTGATTGCTGGCTAGGATACCTGAAAATTGATTAAAGTTTTTAATGATTGATGGGATGTTTTAGCTTTTTAGCCTTAATGGTTATATTGTACAAAGAACATTTCTTCTTTCCGTTTAAAGTAGATTCACTAACTTGTATATATATGTCAAAGTGTGCATCTGTTGCGGAGACCATCGCGTACGATTGTGTTTTGGAGACTGCAATGAAAGTCCAACAGTTTCAGCAAAGAAACTTGTTGCTACATGGTTCATGGAGGTGGTTGGTGACTGAATTTGCATCTTATTTTGGAGTTTCAGATGCATACACGAAGCTCAGGTACTGTAATTTGTGCTCTGCTGGTTACTTGGAATGAATTGTTGTTTTCACTTTTGCTGTGTTCGGTACTTTATTTAGTTGTAATTTCATATCTTTCAGATATCTTTCATATGTTATGGATGTTGCCACACCTACTGCAGACTGTCTAGATTTGGTGCATGATTTGCTGCTACCTGTGATAATCAAAGGCAAAACTAAGCACACATTGAGTCACCAAGAGGTAGGTGAATTCAAGATAAGTTTTCATTTTATTATCCTCTTGTTTGGAGTCATCGTAGTTTTTAGTTGTTTGTTTATGAATCTTGAAACTTACTGCACTTTTGACTTGACTGAAGGGGGTAATTTATGATGGAAGGTAGTCTTGTTTGTGCTGTATGTTGCATTGTGGCTTTGAGTGGATTTAGGGGTCTGCAGGACTGTCCTCCCCTTTAGGCTTCCTCCTAATTGGGTACTATTGCAACAATGAATATCTAAGTTGTGATATCCCATGAAAATAAATGAAGAGAGAGAACATTGCAAACTGTGTTAAATAGTTGTATCTTTGATGTGGATCTCCCTACTAGACAAGACCTAGCATATATCATAAATGATGAATATTGAAGCCATTTAATATCTCTCTCTCTCTCTCTCTTGGATAGCGAACATTCTTAAAATAAGTTTTCCTTCCTCGCTATTCACGGCTATCTATAATGTTGACACCACACATTCTTTCTTTTTCATCTTTACTCTTTGAGTTGACAACATACGTATATCCTATGGGTTAGTTCTAATAATTGCTACGGACAAATCAAGCTTTATTCTTTTAGTTGCAACTCTTGAACAATTTTACTGATCACTGATCAGGTCCGTCTATTGGGGGAAGTGTCTGATCAAATTGAGCAGATACTTACTTTGGTTTTCGAGAATTACAAGTCACTGGATGAATCATCGCCCTCAGGAATTGTAGATGTGTTTGGACCTGCTGCAGGAGTGGCTGCGCCTGCTCTTGCTCCTGCTTTGAAGCTTTACAAGCTTTTGCATGACATTCTTTCACCTGAGGTGCAGTTAAAGTTATGCAGATATTTTCAGGTGGGAAAGGCTCTCAACCTCAAATTATATCTCTTAATGTGTTATTTTCATCAATAATTGGGAACCTCTTATGCAGAATGCTACAAGGAAAAGGTCTAGAAGGCACCTGTCAGAAACTGATGAGTTTGTTTCCAACAATAATGAAAACTTACTGTTGGATCCAGTGGCTCTTTCCACAGCTTATAAGAAAATGAAATCACTTTGTTTGAATATCCGTAATGAGATTCTGACTGATATCGAAATCCACAAGCAGGATCTTCTTCCTAGGTAATTTATTTCTTTGATAGTGTTATTATGGGTATGTGTGGGCATAAGTGGCTGTTTTGTTGTGCATTAACTGAATTAGAGACTCGAAGTTTCTAATGTTACATCTCTGCAGACTAGTACATTTATGTACTCACATTTTATTGTATTTTTTCATCTATCTCTTCAGTGAAATCTTATGGTCTTCATGTACCTTAGCTATAAATCTCACTATGTCAGGGAATTGAATTCTGACCTGTTCATGTTTTCATGTTACTAATGTTTACTCAACTGCTTACTCAGTAAGTGGGTTTACTAGAAGTAGGAAATTTAACAATTATTGCTCCTTTAACTTACAACCGCCAGTGATGCTAAGACTAGGAAAGAGAGAGAAGTCTAATTTTTTTTTCATATATTCTGAGTCTGCTGCTTTTCAATCAGAAGTGCTTTCATTAGGTTGAGTACCATCCTTAACTAAAGGACACCTTCTTGCTTATAGTCAATGTCGTGCATACAAAAGAACTCTTTAATTTGGATAAATGGTCTCTAAGTGGTAAGTTTCCTACAATGCTGGAAAAGGTTGGATAAAATTCCCCTGATTCTTGGTGAACCTTCTCTGTACTGTAAGATTTTCTAGATTGAGTTAATTTACTTATTTGTTTCAAGGTGGGCTCTGAATAAAACATTATGTTCTGCACATATGCCATTTGATAGCTGACCCTATATTCCATATTCCAGTGATGTCTTCTTCAAATCATAGGAGCACTGTACAACTCTCAATTCCTACACTCATTAGTTACTTGTGGCTTCTTGTGCAGTTTTATAGACCTTCCGAACCTTTCATCGTCCATATACAGCACAGAACTATACAGTAGATTGCGGGCATTCCTTGTTTCATGCCCTCCTGCTGGGCCATCTCCTCCGGTCGTAGAACTTGTCATAGCTACTGCTGATTTTCAAAGGGATCTTTCTTTGTGGAATGTTAGGTAATGGATAAGTAATGGTGATTCTATATTGCTAACAGTGTCAGTTTTTATATTGACCCTTATAATGACATTCTTGCAGTTATATTAAAGGCGGGGTTGATGCAAAAGAGTTGTTCCACTTGTATATAACCCTTTGGATCCAAGATAAGCGTCTTGCTTTACTGGAATTGTGTAAGCTTGACAGGGTACGACTCTTATCATTTAGTTAATTGACATTATCCTGTTGAGTTATACAAGTCCCTGCTTTTATGATAAATTTTGGTTGTTAATTGCACAATGCCTTGGTCATACTAATCAGCCGTGTCTAGAATATGTGATTTTGAAGAGTCTTGCCATTACGGTTGAAGGATGCTTTTATATATATCTTCCATGGATGCTACACATGTTTATATACTCCAATCAAATAAGTTGGTAACAAATTGGGTTACATACAATGTATTTGCAACTTATAAGATCTGAAATCTTATTGTGGCCTGTCATCTTTCCCCATCCATGTTTTTCCTTTGTGCAAACTTTTTTCTTTTCTTTTCTTTTTTTCTTTTTCCCTCTGGCACTTGGGAACCTACTTTAATCATTATACCCTCTCTAACTGTCCATCATGTGCCACACATGTAAACCTCTTAGAGAAGAATGCGTACATCAATAGATGTGTACAGTCAGTAATCACTTTGATCGTAAAAGAAAGAAGCTAGCTGCAAGTAGAAAAGGATTCTTCTTTTTGTAGCAAGGAAGATTCAGGGATCAAATAGCCAATCATAGCCTTGTTGAAATAGCCATGAAATCCTGGGCATCACCATCCTATTCTGTTTTATATATAACTTTAGTAAAATCTTTACCTTTTGTTCTAACCATTTCCGTCATCAATTTTGAGTGGAATAATCAGATAATTTTAAACATCAAGTAAAAATTTCAATTTTCCTCGATACCAGAAATGTTATCCATGTCAATAAGTATTAATGACAAGTTTAACAATTAAGTTCTAATCAGTGATAAAGGAAAATAAAAATAATTACTATCATTAAATACGTGGGCTCAAATGATGAATGTAACTCATTCCTTCAAATCTTGCAGAATTCAACTACTACCAGAAACCATTTGGGTAAGAAGTGAATTCCATAATCAGAAAGTAATATGCATGCGCTACTATCGGAAATCATTTATAAGACATAATAAAAACATTTTCCAGTGTCATAGTTCATGGAGATTTTAATTAAGAAATGAAAGATTGTGGAACCCTGAAGAAAATCTTGAATTAATTTTGAAGTGTATGAACCCTGTTGCTGAGGATAATCCATAAATGGAGAAACAATTGAAGTGTATGAATGCTTACCCAAAGTAGGAAAAATGCAATCCTCCTCTTTGTGTTTTTCCTTGCCCTAAACAGCAGCTTGAAAGCTAACTATGCTAATTGGGCTAGGGTATTTTTTGCATTTGATTTTTATTCCTTGTTTCAGGGTAAATCATTTGATGAGTCATATAGATCAAATTTATCCCTAACAGCGCTACTGTCCCAAACAACATATATACTTTAGTGTAGTATTTAATTATAATAGTATCGAGTGGAACCAAAATTTATCTGGAAAACGGGCATTAGATTTGCTAAATGTAAAATTGTTGTTGTACTTTTGGTAGTAAATATTGATAACAAATATACTAACAATGTCAACAACAAATGCAAAAAATTTAGCGCTGTAATCTTGTCAACTGGGGCCAGGAATGCTTTTGATCATATATACTAAAGTAGTTTCTGGTGATGTGTGAACTTGAAAGCGAGGCACTATTAAATAATTAATGGTAATGAGAGCTATAGAAGGTTTCTTAAGGCTAATAAGTTATAAAGTAGATTAAAATATCCTTTGGAAGTGGAGGCGGCAGGAGAGGAAGATGCATCAATTGTTAACCTTGAATTCATCCTTATAGTCTGTCTTTTTTTAAACCAAATTGTATTCTACATGCAACTGTATATTGCTTCCATTGGGATGTCATACATTTTGAGAAATTGTATGTTGTATACATTTTCAATGCGAAGTCTATCTTTTTCTTATTCTCAGACCAGCAGGCAGTGGATGTACATCTCTTTTTTATACAATTTTGACAGCTTCTTCACTGAAGCTATCTTTATAGATAGGCTAGATTTCTTGTGCCCTGAAAATGAGGGAACTGCAAAATGCGTTAAATGTTGAAAAATGCAGAACTGATTCTGTGACTAAAGGTTGAAAATCTGTTATTTCATTTTAACTAGAGCTAATATAATGCAGGTAAAGTCTTCCAGCTTCCCCACACAACATTCGACAACTCCTTTCATTGATGATATCTATGATCGGCTAAAGGAGACACTCGCCGAATATGATGTCATTATCAGTCGGTGGCCAGAATATACTTTTGCGTTGGAAAATGTATGCAACATTCTTACTTTTTCTATCTCTTCTTATTTTCCTCTTGTAAATAATTTTATTTAAGGAAAGTGCTCTCCAAGTCTAGTTAGTGGTGTAAATTGATGAGCATGACTGATGCAGTTAGATTGTTGTTATTCTGCCTTAAGATCACATTAAAATATAGCTGAGATTTCTTATCTCCCCTTAAAATTGTGATGAATTCTAATATGCCCCAGCATTATCTTCATGTCACTAATCATCGTAAGTTTGTCTGCATGTGTGTTCGAGAGTTAACTATTTTGAGTTTTAAGCCATGGCCTTTCACTCACTTGGTCTTTCCTCATGTGCTTTTCTTTTCGTATTTTCAAAAGGCCATAGCAGATGTTGAGAAGGCAGTAGTGGAAAGCTTGGAGAAGCAGTATGCTGAAGTTTTATCTCCACTGAAAGAAAACACGATTCCTATGAAATTTGGTCTCAAATATGTCCAGAAATTTGCAAAGGGGAATGTGCCTCCTTACAATGTCTCCACTGAGGTACAATGAGTTGTCCTTTACAAGTTATTGATTTTTTGTTTCCTCGTATTCTTCCCCAAGAAGACATTTAACACATGGTTTTTTAGTTGGGAGTCCTTCTGAATTCCATGAAAAGGATGCTTGATATTCTGCGTCCCCAGATAGAATCACAGTTGAAGTTGTGGGGCTCTTGCATACCTGAAAGTGGGAATATGGTCCCAGGAGAGAGGCTCAGCGAAATAACAGTGATGATAAGATCCAAATTCAGAGCTTATGTGCAAGCAGTTATAGATAAACTTGTTGAAAATGTGAGTATGTTATAAGTAATGGACTACTTTGATGCATTTCACTTAAGACTATTTAATTTTTTTAGATAATGGGTGGCAAATGGTTATTGATTGATGATTTAATCACCTTAGAGCAATTGACAGTCAGAATCTTCCTATAATATTACCTTTTTGCCTGGAAATGCGCAGTAGTTTGCTGAGAAGCAAGAGGAGAGTATGAGTGAATTAGTTATTACATATTGCTTCAAATTATTGATATGAGAAAGATAATTTAATTGTTTCCATCCGAGAACGCCTGCTGATGACAAAAGCGATAACTAGGCTAGGCTTATTAAACCAGTTTTATACTGCAGGTCTCTGCGTAGTTGTAACTACTTTCTGGCCAGGTTCTTGACATGTGGGGAACAATTGCTGATCACCTGGTTCATTGGTTTACTTTTTGTTTTGTCATTTTAACTTGCCTGTTGCATTTGTTGATTTCAGTTTATCAGAATGTATGGACCAATATTGAGTTTCAAGGGATATTTATAATGACCGAACCTCTAGCTGGCCTCAAAAATTGACTTGCCTTGTTCCTTTCTGAAGATGGGTTTTATCTTTCAACTTCATTAATTGATGTTCATTTTTCTTTCTTCTGTCTACCTTTCTATAGGGTTTAGTGCTGCATGTAGCAGGTAAGGGTGTGGTACTAGATTCCCTTACCCTGGGATAATTGACATGAACTGTTTCAAAAAGCCATTTCTGATCGGAAATATTATATTTATGCAAATCTGCATCTTTATTCTTTTATTGTAACCTTTTTTGCCTTAGAGGAGCCATACCACTCAATTCTGATGATGCATTTACTCCTTTTCTTCATATACAGACAAAACTGCATAATGTTACAAAGCTTAAGAAGATAATTCAAGATGCTAAGGAAAATGTGATAGAATCTGATTTGCGACGTAGGATGCAGCCTTTGAAGGAGTTGCTGGCTAATACCATTGATCAATTGCACACTGTACTTGAAACTCAAGTTTTTGTAATAGTTTGCCGAGGTTTCTGGGATCGCATGGGTCAGGTGGAAAGCTGTTTAAATCAGATTGGTAAATCTTTTTGTTATTGATTACTCTTTCTAATAGGGTTCTTCAATGCAGGACGTGCTAAAGTTTCTGGAAGACAGGAAAGAAAACAGATCCTGGTATAAAGCCTCACGAGTTGCAGTAACTGTAAGTTAATCTAATTATTTAGGTACAGACAATTATGTGCTGACATTGATGAACTGGTTTTTGTTTTCTATGTTTCAAAGTATTCTGAGCTGATAATGATTTAAGCAATATATAGAGTAATTTGGTTATATTTCTACAATTTCATCCCTGATAGGATATTTCAACATCAATAATACCATCTCTAGACTTCTGTTGATCGCTTTTTTTTTTTTTTTTTATTATTGGCAATATGTTCTTTCTGATGTTGATGTCACAGATGATTAATTGCCGATAGTTATCCTGCTGCTGAAATAGTAATCTGTTGAATGGTTGTTGCGATGCTATACATTGTAGTTGAAACAATCCAAAAGGATATCATTATCAGGGGTAGTATAATAAATGAGGCAATAGCTAAATTGTAGCCTTTCCCCCTGTACCAATGCGCAATATTTATCTTACGTAAGTCTTGTCGATATTTGGTTTTATTGACTGCCGAAAGTCGGATTGTTATAGTAGAGTGTACATAGCTAATGCTGCTCTATTGCATTTGATTTGATTACAGTAGTAATAAGGTAGGTTAAGGTTTAGGAAAATCCACTTGCTGGTTGTGTCACTACACAAAAAGGTTAGCAGTTTAATCGTGATGTGGGTTGGCAATGCTCAATATTTGTCTACTTGTCGTTTTATCTAAGCATCTCCTTTACTGTAGTGATCACCTTTTTTTCTCGTTGTATCCCTTGTTCAGTTACTAATATTTTCCTCCTTGGTATGCAATAAATTTTCAGGTTTTGGATGACACATTTGCTTCACAAATGCAACAGTTGCTTGGTAATATGCTACAGGAGAAAGACCTGGAACCCCCACGATGTATCCTGGAAGTGCGATCAATGCTGTGCAAAGATGTTATGAACCACAAGGGAAACAACTACTACTATTAGAAATCGGACAACTTGATGCTGAACTGCTAGGAATCGACCTTTCGGCTCATGGAAACCTTGAAGTTTGGTGAAACAACTGAGACGATGTGACGAGCTCTTTCCGATGGGCATCTTTAGTAGCTATTACAGCCCAGAAACAAGAATTGAAGAGACAAGCATTTCAACTATAAGAGGAAAAAGAGTATATGTGTTCAAGTTTTGAGAGGCAGGGTAATTCCAGTGATGCAGAAAGGCTAATATGGCTTCTTTTTTCTGTGAATGTGAATTTTATAGGAAGTCAATAGTTTCATGGAGCACTGGATAATTTAAATATTATTTTTTGTATGATAACTATATCAAATGCCTTTGAATTAATAATTTTTCAAGTTAAATATTTTTTGTAAATATAATTACACAACTAGTTGTGAAGGATTTGATTCTCAATATGAGTACAGGTTGATTGGGTGAACAAGATGAGTTTAACAAATAGGTTTTTGACTACTTAATGAATTCTAGAATTATGTCACACCATGGCTCTTGAGTGGAAATATAAACATAAATTGAGTTCTAAGTAACTTATCTTGTAATTTGTTGGTGAATTTCAGTTTGTATGTTTTTTGTTTCTCAAACTATCAAAGAATAAATTTTGCTCCCTTCAACTAAATCAATATTTATATTTCATTTCTACTTCTTTTTTTTATATATTTAGAAAAATATTGAAATTAAAATATAAAATTTTAAAATTTTATTTGTACTTAATAAATGTAAATCAATTAATTTAAACTTGATCGATTATAAAATAACATAATTGAATTTTATATCTAGTTTATTACATAAAATAATAATATTTATTTAATAAATTAATTACAACTAACAATTACAAGTATAGCTTGCTCTTGAGAAATTCAAGACCCGCATCAAAATTCCTTTCCATTAACCAAGAACTACTTGCCTAGAATCCAGCTTTGGTGGGATTGGATTAATGTAAATTCTTTTTAAATGAGGGGAATATTTTTTAATAATTAAATTTTTGTAATTGATGTGCATGCTTTGTTTTTAAAAAATTATCCATACCCGTTGCACCCGCTTTATTGCTGTTCCTACTATTCTTGTGTCAACCACGTGTTCCGCACACACACACACACACACACACATATATATATATATATTCTCATCTGCCTCAGGGAAGCCACCCCACTTTTGACTTTCCATATAATATGTAATTATGAATTATTTAGGGACCAAATAGTGAAATAATAAAAAATTCTCAAAAGCAAGAAATTGTGCTTTTGACCCTTTTTGGACCCAACATTATTTCAAATAATTGAGTAGACTAAACGTGGAGGTGCTGAGAAAAAAACCAAAATGAGTCCACATGCAATTTGCAAATGTCCCAAATACGGTTTTGTCCACGTCAAATACACGCTCGTCAACTTAAAATTAATTAATATCCATGAACCTAATACTATTAGATTTTTATGCTTTCACTTTTATTAAGTATTCTTAATACTTGCTCATCCCATTGTTGCACTTATAGTAAAAATGACAATTGCCCGCGGCCATGGCGGTGATAAAGCATAAGAGAAAAAAAAAATGCGACGATTGTGGGTTCGAATTCATCTAAAAACAAGAGCGTTGCATGTTTGTTAATCCCTACGAGAGTCTCGTCCGTACTTTATGATGGGTTCGAAAGGAGGGTTGACTTATACAAAAATCCGATTTGAATGTACAAAAACTCGCTTATCGAATTTATCTGGAGGCTGAACTAGAGGAAGATTGTTATCTTCCAGAATTAGTTCGAAGTCGAAAGCTTTCGAGAATTTGAGTTATAAAAAAAAATAAAAAATAGTTAAAAAACTAAAAAAATTAAAATTTTAATATATTATCTATAAAAATAGTTATTGAGAATTAACTATATCACATCATCATGTTAATTGAAAAAATGTTTATTAGCAACTTGATTGAACCTTTCTTTTGCTTAAACATGTTGCCTGTCGGCCCTGTCCTATATAGATCATCAAACCTGTCCGGTTGGGCATTGGAATTAAGTGGTCCCCTTTAATTAATTCAATTCTGATATTATTATTAACCATGTTTTTGTTTGGTCTAATTTAACCTCAATAAATGGAATAACACAAGTGGACTAATATTGGAGTTCAGATATGCTAGAACTGGTGCTAACGTGGAACCTGCGATCACACATGAGTATCTTGTCTTCCAAAAAAAGCAACTGCTTTTGATCTAGATTTGGTAGTTCGCATAATGTTCGATTTGTCACATGAACTTAATGGAAGGGGATGATTCCTCGCCTCTCCCTTTTGAAGAATTGTTCATTTTCTATTTCATATTAATTTGAGTTTTAGTAATTACCTCACAGGTTCAGATTCGAATTTGAGTTCCAATAGTCCTCAAGATAAAATGGTTCGAGTTTGAAAAGACCTACAAAATAAGCATATATGGATTTTGTCCTGCTAAGACCATCCGAAACTAAATCAGATCAATGTCTATATAGGCCGTTAAGATTTGATAAGTGAAGGATTAATATTGGAGACTATTTATAATTTTTTCATACACACGTAGGTCTTCTCATTGTGACAACTAGCAGGGAAATCTACAGTGTCCATTTTGAGTCATGTTCGACCTAATCTTCGGATCGGGTTAAAACCCGAGTAAGAAAACATAGATCGAGTCATATTTGGTCATTTATAGGCTTTCTAAGGACAAAATAGTTATTTAATGTTATAACCTATATCACATATCATAAATATATGCTAAGTATATAACATATTTTTTTAAATAAATATTTAATTATAAATCACGTACATTTTGTATAAATTCATAAAGTGAAATATATAATGAAATACAAATTGAAACATAGAATCTAAAATGCTAATATTGGGATGAATTGAATTTGGAGGGCATCCTACAAACCCTAACTAAGAATTGGCTAATTAAATACAATCTTGACCCTAAAGCATACACCAAAAAGAAAAAAAAAATACTATTAAGATAAACAAATACACTTGTATAATTGGAATTTGAACTCAATTAATTATAGATTTTAGAGCCTCAATCTTTGCAAAATCTCATGACTTATACAAGCAAACAATTTCATGTACTAATAATTGCAATGAAATGAAATAAGTAATATTATTAATTTTGTATGTGTAATTGAAAACCTCAAATCAATATCTATCTAATTTGAAAATTTGCAAGTAAGAAACGATGTATAGCTTAGGGATAGTTAAAAAGTCCTGAAGTAATTAGTTGTGAAAACAATTGCGTAATCTTATTTATAATGTGTTGTTGATTAAGACAACATTTGGTTATTTCTTTAGTTAGTCTCTTCAATTTTTCAAAAGTATAGACATAAATAGAAATGAATTATTTTCTTGAAGATTAGTTTGATCAAACATAACAAATCATATTATTAGATGAATGACGCAATATGATTAAAAGTAATATTATTTTGAATTAGTTTAATTTAATCAAACTTAACTAATCAGATCATGGATTGTTCAAACTATTTCATTAATTTTTAGCATAAATTCTATAAGAATAAAAGATAAATCACAAAATGTGTGAGTCTTTACATTGACATGATTCTTCCTGTTTCGTCATCATCGGCTGGTTTTAGAAATCCTTAAACAACTTGCGGACTTGTTCCAGTGTGACAAAGAGCACGATTGTGAATGGTCCCTGCCTCGATATTGTGGGAATGAATCCTTTGTAAAGAGCCATTGGACCTTCTGCCCTAATAGTCTTCATCGCACAGTCCAGGGCCCCATTGTACGGCGCCGCCATCCCCGCCTCCACCTTCATGTTCATCACCCGCGTCTTGATCACGTCCACCGGGTTCGACGCCACCGACGCCACGAAACCGGCGGCGAAGCTTGCTGTAACGTGTGTCCCGAGTCCATCCTTCATCAGATCCCTCTCCAAAATCATCTCTTTGAACTGATCGTAGGACGCCAGCTGCGACGCAGTCACCAGCATGGCGCGGTTCACCGTAAGGGAGGAGCCGCGCCACAGGCTAGCGATCCCCTCGTTCTTGCTCATTTGGGAAATGGCGTCCACCACGCTCTTGTAGTTGCGTCGCTGATCCAGGGGGAGGCGGCCGTCGGCCTGCATCCGTACCATGGCCACGTCAGCAGGGTTCCCCACAGCGGCGCCAACGGCTCCAGCAATTAGTCCGGCAGAGATTTTCCTCATCAAGGGCATGTTATTGGTGTTGGGTTCGGTCCATTTTTTCTTGAGGATGTCGTAGAGACCCATTCTGGTGGTGGAATAGAGTGTCTGGCGGAGGACGGTGGCGGAGACACCAGAGAAGAGGGCCGCGGCGCCATCTTGTTGGATGATCCGGAGTCCAACGGAGACGGGTCCCACGCGGGGAGGAGGCGGAGGAGGGAGGTGGATGTGGTGGGCAGCGGTGGTGTGGAAAGCGAAAGCAGGGCGGAGAGCTTGAACAGCCGGGTTCGGGGCGAGAGCCGCTTCGCCCTGAAGCTGCATCCGGACCTTAATTAAATCCAGCGGGTGGGTGCTGCACCCGGCAACAATGGAAGCAATGCCTCCTTCAGCAAATCCCTTCAAACCCATGTTTGGTCACAAGGAAAAATTAAAAAAAATTGTATCTTTGGGAAAAATGGAAAGAAATAGATGGGAAAATTGAATCCCTTTTGTGTATGTATAAAGAATGGAGAAAGAAAAAGCTTGGAAGTAAAATCAATTCCTTTACCAAAAGAATGGAAAATCTGAAAAAAAAATTAACAAGAATATGAAGAGCAATTGGAGTTAGAGTTCATGTCAGTGGAGACGAGGAGATGGGAGTGGAGGGCGAAAGCTATAGAAGAAAAGTGTGGAATATTTGGCCTTTGAGACATATGCTGTAAGAGAAAACAGTGAGGAATTGATGAGTGATGGAGGAGTGGGAGAAAGGGAAATATATATAGGTTGGAGACGAAGGAAAATGGGAGGAAACGAGGTTCGTTCTTACATCTGCTGACCAAACGGCGGAAAAAAAAAAATGTTTTAAAATGAAAATGTCTTTAGACGCCAACTTTTACGCGGCACGGGATCCGAATTGCTATTTGCTGAACTTTTTCCAGTAAGTAGTCTAATTTAGCCAACTTCTACAACCAAATTTACTTGTGGACTATTTTTTTTTTGTTTAATATATTCAGTCCTTGTTTTATTTTCTTTAAGTATTGAGTATGAATTTTAGATTTGAACTAATTAAATCTTTAAATTTTAGATTAGGACTAATTAAATCTTTAAATTATAAGATTTAAAAACAAATATTTGGTCATAGTTGAGGTGGACATTTCAAGACTAATAATACGACTCCAAAAAATCTTTCAATGGAAAAACAAAATTTCAGTACAACAAGAACGGGTATAAATATTCTTACATTGCAAAATATTTCGGTTATTCTAAAATGTTGACCGTGACTATTAATTTTTAGACATGCGGTTTTTTTGGATGACAATGGGAGAATTTGAACAAATCAAAACTCCTCCGTAAATTTTTTTTAGGATAGTAACCCACCCCAAACTTTATATTCATAAGATTATACATGCTAAACTCGTTTTATTATTTTAAAAATATTAAAAGTTATTTTTTTTATAAAATAACAAATTAAAATTTTTTAAAATATATTTTTTAAAAAATATCACATTAATATATATAAATTTTTAAAAAAATAAAAAAAATAAACGGGACATGTTCAGAATGAAATGATTTTAAAAATAAAAAATTCAAAATTCACACCAAATTTATTATTAATAATAAAAATTTACCATAAATCAAGTGAGTCCGACCAATTCGAATTTCGACCAGCCCCGTTTCTATTTTATTTTTAATTTGGTGACCCTTCTGAGTTCATACTTAGTCTGATATAAAGTGTTGTAATTAAGAGCATGAAATGAAAAATTAATGCAAATATTTATATGGTTAAATGGGTTATATTCACGTAAGAGAATGAGAAAAATTCATTATCATAAAAAGATGTTATACATATAAATTTTGTGTTTGTAAAATAACAAGCAAGAAAAATATGAACACAATGTAAAATTTATTTAATTGAAGAATTTTTTAGTACAATGTTTATTTTGAATTCTTTGATTCTCCTCCTCAAGAACAACAATTTAGGAAATGATTGGCATGAAAGAATGCAATTAGATGGGAATGGAATGAATTTAGGATTTGAATGATAATAGGAATAGAATAATATGTTTATACCAATTTCTATAATTGGTAAGCATAAGAAATGAGAAAAAATGAAATCGTCATTTCTTGTTTAATTCCAATCTTATGATTGGTAATTAGAAATGAGTGATATGAATGAAATAAAATAGTTTTAAAGATCGAAATACCCTTTAATAGACAATCTATGAAATAAAATTATATTCAATATGTTGTACATCAATGAGTTTGTTATTATTATTTTGATGGATATTAAACAATATATATATATATATAGGGTATATATAGAATATAAATAACATGTTACACTAACATATTTTTCTTAAAAAATACAAAAGACCGATAAATGGGTATCGAAGCAAGTATCAAATTTTTTTTTTAGACTTAAATAGGAACTGAATATGATCATTTAAAATATTACACATATATTTTTATTTATAATGTATGTATTTATGTGATATAAATTTATATATATATATATAATTATGAATGTTACATATATATTAAAAATATAAATATAATACTCTTATAACAATAACATAAAATTAATGAGTAGATTATGCTTATAATGTAAAAGCAATAAATATATCTAAATTTTTTAATTTTTTAATAATTAAAATCTAAATAATTATTTTTTATTAATAATATTATTTTCTCTTATATAGAAATTTCAGGTTCATAAAAATTTGGATGGGTTGGGTTTCGATTTTATCTAATATTTTTATTATATTTAAAAGAATTATTTTATCAAAAATAAATATAGTTCCATTCCTTGTTGATTGGGAATAGTTAAAACTAAGAGAAGGAATGCAATGACTAATCTATATTTTTGGGAATGAGAATTCCTATGAGAATGAATATTTCTACCTCCAAATTATATCAATCATATATATGAAAATGAATTTGAGAATGTTCATTCAATTCCTGCTACATTCCATATACCGACTATATAAATTATACCAATCATATTTAGTTGAAGAATTTTTTAGTACAACGTCTATTTTGAATTGTTTGATTAATCCCTTAAGTCGATTTGCATCTTTAATAGCATTAATTGGTGGGCTTAATACCATAATCACGAATTAATTAATGCGTTTCAAAATGAATGCCTTGATATTCACTTTGAAATGCCTTGAAACTATTTGAATTTGATGAACTTGAGTTGAAATAATTCTGAAATCTCCTTCAATATCTCTCTTGTTTGAATACAGAAATTTGTATTTAGCTTCTTAGAGATTATTTCAATTTATACTTAAAGGATACAAACTCTTGCTATTATTATTGGATGAAGTGAAATGGTTTGATTGACTTTTTATGTTGATTGGTATTCACTTCCTCAATCACAATTTCTTATTTGAATTACCAAAGTCTTGACATTCACTTTGTTAGTTCACCCAAAATATGATCTGAATTGCATTAAACACATCAATATCATATATATGAATTACTAATTCACCCATCAATTATATATTTAATTTAACTTAGAATACAATTCAAGAGATTCCAAAATGTAAATATAAATATAAAATTGATGAATTGAAATTATATTACATATCTATGTAAGTACATAATTGACAATATATTTTTTCATGTCTACAAATGTTGCCTTAAAACTTGTTCACGCTTATCTACTTTGATGAATGTGAAGAAAATGAATAAGTGTTGAACCTGGAACATACTCAACAAAACATGCCTTAGTAGTTACTTGATTTTATGTGAAACATACCACTTTAAACTAATGTTAAAGTATTTTTCAATTAAATTGATTTGAATTTGTAGACATTTATGCTCGTATTTAGAAGTTCTTAATTTGAATTTATTTGATATTTGTAGATAGTATAAAATCATATCAAGAGTTAATTATCTATTTTTTCTTGAAATTTGTAAATAGTTTAAACTCATAATAAGGAGATGTCATTTGAACTTGAATATATTATATAACATATACTCGTATTAAGTAATTCTTCAATTTGAAACTAAATTTGTGTTTAATTTATACTTATATCAAAAAGTTTTAAATTTGAATTTGAATTTAATAGATAATTGTACTCATATCAAGGAATAATATATCTGAATTTGAATTGTAAAACAATTCATACTTGAATCAAGGAATCTTCGCTTGATTTAACTTTTAAACTTTCTATACTCATTTCAAGGAGTAGTATTGATAGTTTAAGTGTATTATTAATAATTTAAGTTCTCATCAAATAGTATTTGAGCAAGCTTTATTTCAAAAATTTATGCCTAGAATAAGATCACTAAGAAGGCTTAAACTAGAGAAACTTAGATAGTTTATGCTCTTATTTACTAGTATTTGAAAGGTCAAATGTGATAATGTTACAACTTCTTCATTAGTTGACAATTATTTTTAAATGACTTTATTTTCATCCTTGCCCTCAGTTTGAATGGAATATGGGTAAATACATGGAACACCAACTTCGATCGCTCCCAATTTACATGTTTCTTCAAAAATTTATGCTTTTAAGAATTTAAAATTTGTGAATATGAACTGCTTGCCCCTCATCTTCATTGCAACTTTAATTTGATTTGCAAAGAGTTGAGAAGAGGGGCAGAGATCATCTCACTGGACGTAAGAAATTCATACACACAAAGTTTGTCTCAGCAAAATAACAAGAAAAGATAAATATGCACAAATATAAAATTTATTTAAAAGAATTTTGAGTACAATCTCCTATTTGAATCCTCTAATTATTCTTCTCACAAATAATAATTTATGGATATTAAATTGAAATTACCACTTTAATATCCTTCTAAGTTAATATGTACCTCAACAATAATATTAATTCATATGCTCGACATCATAATAACGAATTAAGTGCCATAATGTGACGCACTTAGAGACCTGTAACTTTATATAGGGAAATTCAAGTATGGTCCTAATATTTGTTCAATGTGTGATTACACAACAAGTAATATCAACATTCAAAATATGTAAATGTTTAGCTTAGAAAGGTTTGATCACTAAATGTGACTGACGAGATTACAAAATTCATATTTCTTGTTTGATAAAATTTGAGAGAATAAAATTCATAATGACCGGGAAACAAATTTTTATTTTGTAATTAATTTCGAATGTTAGGAAGTAGGAAAATCTTATTCGAAGTCAGTAAATTGAACAATTCACAAATAACTTACGATAAGAAACTCGTGTTAAGGCATTGTTTGAAAAAATTAGAAAAAAATTGAACTTAAAACATTTTTGGTATGTTTTATAGTAGTGATTTTGCTTCTAATTTTCTTAAATAAAACTGAAATTTAAAGAAGATTGGAGGTGCTTCTGGCTTTTAGTAGCATTTAGGTAAAGGGAAAAAGGCAAAATTCGTCGTTTATGTTAGTCTATATAGATATTTAATCCGTTAAATTGACAAGATTTGATTTTACTACATTAAGTCTTTAAATTTTGCATATTTGGTCCAAATTTTACCTAAAAATTTTAATTTGATCGGGAATTGTTGATGTGGCATAATAAATCACCGAAATCTGCTATATGAACTATATTTTGGGGATTTCTATTATTTGGGGAAAAAAATAGCTGATATGACGCTTATGTGTATTATTTTGTGAAAAAAATAAATAAATATGTGTCACCTAAATAAAAAAAGGGAGAAAAAAAATTAAATAATAATTTATTTTATCTTTTATTTTTGTATTTGGTAAAAAAAATTTAAAAAAAATTATCTTTCATCTTCTTCCACACCCACCACCACCACCACCACCCATCTGCTTCTTCTTCTTCTTCTTCTATTAAAATCAACATCCCAAACCACCTTCTTCTTCTTCTTCTACCTAAATCCATAACCAAATCCTCCTCCTGTTCTTCTTCTACCCAAATCCACACCCAAACCACCAACCCACCCACCTCTTCTTTCACCTAAATCCATACCATAAACAACTATCCACATGTTCTTCCACCTAATTCCACACCCCAAACTACCAATCTATCTCTTCTTCCACCTCCACCACCCGTCTAGCTCCACCATCTATCTCTCCTTCTCTTTCTTCTTCTAAAAATTAAAATATTTAAAATTATTTTTTTAAATTAAAAAAGGAAAAGAAAAGAAAAAAGTATATTATGATAACTATTTATGTAAATCTTTTCTTTATTTTATATTTTTAGTATTTAAAAAGTTATTTAATATATTATATAAACTATTTTTATTTTATTTATTATTGAAATTCAAATACTTTCTAACTTTTAAATATAAAAGTTCATTGATATTTTATTTCTTTATTTTTTAATTTATTTATATTTTTTAAATTAAGAGATTATTTAAAAATAGTATGTAAACTATTTTGATTTTTTTGAAATTTTACAAATTGTTTGAAGATGGTGGAGAAAAAAATAAAAAAATATTTTTTTTGAAATTTTATAAGTGGAAAAAGAATAAATATTAAATAAATTATTATTTTTTTAGGTTCATTTGGAAATTACACATATTTGTTTATTTTCATCCCATTGTCCATCAAATTGCTACATCATATACTTTTCTCTTCAAATTTAAAAATTCCCAAATTATAGTCCATGTCAGCAAATTTTGATAATCTTTGTGCCACGTTAGTAATTCCCGATCAAATTAAAAAAATTCAATGAAATTTGGACCACATGTGAAAAATTTAAAAATTTAATATACTAAAATCAAGTTTTACCAACTTAAATGACTAAATCTCTATACAGACCAATATACAGGATGAATTTTGTATTTTTCCCTTTAACGAAATATTTCAAACTTATTTTAGACCTTATACCTCTAAATAATTTTTGAAAATTGAGGCATGAGTCAAAGATGTTTGTTTATCTAAGGAGCATTATGAACTTTTGATATTAAAAAGTAAAGAAAAGCTTAAATTATACTACGAAACACTCACTTTTCAATTACTCACTTTTTAATATTTTATCCGAATATCCTATACTTTTTACTTTTTTGTTACTTTTTCTCCAAAATTTATTACTTTTATAAAAGCACAATTTTTTTCAAACAATACCTAACAGACACATAAAATCAATATGCTATTCAATTATTGATCAATTTTTGGTTGGTAGGACATCGCATGACTAGAATTAATGTAAGACTAATTCAACTCTCACAACTTGAACTGAAATATCATGTTGTGCCTTTCTGAAATCGCCAAAGATGCAAAAATCTTATTATCTAAGCATTTATTTTCTAATAAATTATACAACTAACCCCACCTCCCCAACCCCCAAGCATCCACTAGGCATTGAAATTTGAATTAAAAAAAGGCAAAATTGATTTATTATTGAAATTAGGGAATAAAACTAAAAAAAAAAATTAAATCTGTATATTTTACATTAAGAATTGATTTGAATGATCATTTTGTATTATTGGCTAATTTACTTGATTACTTTCTCAAATGAATAAAAGCAACTTTGTGATAATTTTTTCAAAGTACTGATAATATCACTATTTGAAGGTTTTCTAATGCTAAACTGCTAAAAATTATTAAGAAGTAAATCTAAAGATTAAAGACTTCCCTTTTTATTTAGCAAAAGGGGGAACGTTCATTGTGGATGGTAATTTATATATCTATAATTTTTTCGTTTGGCAGTCAAATAACTCTTCCTTTTATTTTTTATAGTTTAAATTATGAAGAACTTAAAACTACTAAAAAATTTGACACCAACTTCTAAATTGGACCATGGAAACCCAAAAACAATTTGTTCCATATGTAGCAAATTGCCACACTTGGTGCAGCTTGCATATCAATCTATTCATTAATTTGGATCAACATATATATTTTATGCCACAAAATGTTCCATCATTTGGTTGAAGGTACTGTGTACATATATACATGGATTAAGGTCCTTATTTTAATATAATATTTTCAAACATTTGGTATTACTTTTTTTTTTTTTAAGGAGGACATAAATTCATTTAAAGGTATGTGGATTTTATGTTAAATATCTTATTTTTTGTCAAATAAAATATTTAATACAAGATGTATGCACCCACAATATCGACAAGATATGAAGACACTATATATATATATATATATATATATATATACATTGAACAAGGTTCTTTTTTTGTACTATGTATCCAAACATTTGGTATTTCTATTTTCTCAATAAAAATATATACCATGAAAAAGATTGTGGTCTTAAAAATGTATATATAGTTCACAAATATTCTTGTGGCCAAAGAGCGCACAAGCTAGGCAAGCACACACACGAGTGTTAGATATTTGTGTCTTTTTGATAGGTTTTATTATCAAGATTTGTTTGTTTTTATTTTTATCTGGATTTACTCGATCTCTCTTAATCAATTAAAGAAAATAATTAACTTGAATTATATATTGATATATACTATCAACAAATCGTATATTTTTATTTAGGTGTAAGTGATACTATCACTTTTTAATTTGACTGGTCAAAATCAATCAGAAACCGGTTAAATCGGCCAAAATGATTGACCATTTTTTTTTTTACCAATTGGACCGGTTTTTGTTTAAATTTGATATTTTTATATTTATATGGTTATTTGAATTTTAAGTTTTGTTAGATGTTTTTTTAGTTAGTTATTTTTTTTTTATACATAAAATATAATATATAATAATTAATTTATTATATTATTATTTTATATAATAAAATAATAAAATATAATAAATTTTTATTAGACTAATCTAACCAATTAAACCACTGCTCAATAGCAAAATTTGTTTGACCAGCGGTTTGATTAGACCCAGCCAAAAGAGCAGTTAAGAGGCAAGCTAAAAAAAGGGTTAAAGACAAATTTTGAATTTTACATTGGAAAACAAAAGGGTTATATTTATAATAATAATAACAAAAGAAATGGCCGTTGAAGGCATGTGTGGGGACAAAACTACCTCAATTTTGACTCAAGAATAGGATTCCAACTTGTGTGGACAAATACAAGGATGAGCTCTCTTGACTGGCCTTGCGCCACGTGTCCAATAATATTGGCCATTCCCAATTGGACACCAGGAAAGACCGAACCGAGTTGCCGCGTAAAAGGTGGGGCCGTGGAATTAACATTTCTTGTTCTCTAACATGAAGAGAATCTTATTACATTATTATAATATATAGGAAAATTGGAGTATGGATCCCATTATTTGTTTAAATGTGTGACTACCACATAAATAATATCAACAATATCAAATTTGCAATTATTAACATAGAGATGCTGAGGTTTAATTCCGCCTATTCACCACTTCAATAAAATTCAATAACTGGATTATTTGTCTAAGCAGATCGTTAAGAAAATTATAAGATTGTTTTTGATAAGTGATTTGATATTTAAATTAGTAAGAGTTTTAGAGTAAATAATTATAATTAAAAAAATAAAATAAAATGCATATCTTGTAAATAATATGACAGTACGATGCTTTTTAAAACAACTTTATAATTCTATCTTCTTCATATTACTGCATATATGTATCAATAATTTTACTCATTACTTTTCAATTAGAAATACTCAAATTGGAGTGCTATTTAATAAAAATATCCAATAAAATTCAATTAAAAGAGTAACTTTCAATAAATTTAATGCTACCTATTTTTAAAATTGTTACAATCTTAGCAAATAGGATCATAAAAGGAGTAATTAAATATATATCTTTATTCATTAACAGTTTAGGATGATATAAAACATCCCTCCATTTTCATAGGATCTTGAGACAGATTTGCGTAGATTTGACCGTGTGGGGTATACAGGATTTGAGTGGGAAGCTAATCACATACAGTACATTAGCGCATGGATTAGAAGATTTGACACTATTGTGTGTAGACCACTCATCAAAGATGCAGTCACTATAGAGGATGGATATAATGAGTGGTATGACAGAGTTACAAGCCGTTTTATATTGTCTGCCAATAAAGTTCAGACTACAGGCTACCAAGTTGGGGATGCATCTTTGATGCAATTTTTGATACGTAAATTGATATTTGATATATTTATATTTTTGGAGTTCTTTTATATTATATATATTTGTATTGTGATTTTTTATATATATTTCAGGTTGATCAGTTGACCTCTCTTAGTATAAGTGCTCAGATGAAGCCTCCGGAGGATTTGACTACAATTAATTCATTATTGGAGTGATATATTTCTATTGGTGAGCAGGTCGTGACCTTCCTCGTTAGCCGAGATTTGCCTTCACAAATGCCCTCGGAACAACCACAACCACCAAATGATATACAAGCTAGGACAAATAGGAGAATGAGGAGTCGTACTGAGAGGTCCAGTCGCTCAATAGAGGGTGATACCACCAGACGGACTTAGATACCTCCTTTCACAGGCCAGGTTTCGACATTATATCACTGCCCTCCAGCAGCAGATGTAGCCAGGCCTTCTACATTATCTGTCTCTCTTGATGATGTTTATAGGCCAATCTTAGTATTAGATAACTATTTTTCTTTCACTCTTTACGATCCAACAACATATACGTACTCGCGAGTACAACTTAATCTTGTCTTGGGATTATTGCCTGGAAATGTATCATCACATCAAAAGTTTGATATCTCTCATGTTCCATTCCCTCCAATGACATCAATGTATCAAGATTATATTCATGATACCTCTTTATCGAGTTATCATAATACATATGTAGATGATAATTTGCAAACTGATGACATATCACAATATTTTGATACTACACAGAATAGAGGAGAGAGAGCTAGAGGGCATAAGAATAGGCGAC